>OZ024917.1:12859524-13414524 GCA_964017125.1 Flabesymbios commensalis
ATGTGATATACGGACAGAACTCTTGTACGTTTGTAAGAGTTTGTTAATTTCTGGCAAAATTATAACACGTGAAAATAAATATACACATGTACATGCTCCAGTGAAACAAATGATACATGATTTTAATAATAATCATCGATAGATACCATACATTTTACTATTATTTTAAAATACAATAACCACTTTTGGGTCTAAAAGGGTGCCAAATTAGGATTCTTAGCTCCTTGTGGTCATAACTAGAGTGAACATACACATTCATAGGCATTATTATGAATAAAAATTAACCGTGAACTTATTAGTAAATTACAATTTGCCATTAGAGAATAATAGCATTATTTGAGGGCACCCTATTTTAAAGTCCATTTTAAAGAAAACGGCTACCTTTCGGCGAGTAAGAATTACAGATGCGAATTCCTGACATATTTGTCATATAGAAACAACTAACCGGCTTCTCTTCATGTTGATGCAAATGTTCAAGTGAAACAAATACTACTTGATTATAAGAATACTTCACAGGTAGTGGCTAATAATACGTGATTCTTTATACTATAACTCTATGGGCGACTCTGGTTTACGAAATGACGGGCTCCCATTGATTTTTTGATCCATTGATCCATTTTTTTGCTATTTTAGACAAAATAACCACCTTTGGGTCTGCAAAGGTGCTAAATTTAAATTTTTGGCCCCTGGTGGTCATTATTAGAGAAAAAGTGCAAATTTATAGGCATGTATATAAGTAAATATCAATAATAAACATATTGTCCGTTATCAATTTTCCATTACAGAACAAGGATATGATAGGTACGTCCGAAGAAGTCATTTTGGTGTTTTTTCGTGTTTTTTTCAGGAATTATGTGAATTTGTGATACACTGCAATAAAAGACATATTTTTCTTTGTTTAAGTGTTCTTTTTGCTCACTATTACTGGTAGAAATAATTGTCATTGTAGAATTAAAAGAGTTATTTGTTTTGAATGACACTTTTATCACCTGTTCTGGGGGGTCCCATCATTAGATTTCTCGCAATTACGAAAAATGATGCCAGCTCTCGCCTTTAATTTCATGATAGCTGCAACAAATGCTTGAATAGGTAAGTGGAACAGGCATGCTGTGGCCCGTTCTGATAATTTTTTTACGCAGGTGCCATTTTTTAAATGTTTGTAAAAAAATGCAAAAAATGAAAATAGACTATGTCCACTGCCCTATGAGGAAGTTCTGGAAAACATCATTAAGACCGGTTAGAAAGAACAATGTGGGAATCTCAAAGAAATGAGATACTGGGGAAGGCTGCACTAGTTTACCCAGGGTAAAACCTGGGTGAAGTTTTGTTTGCCTACCCTGAACTTCCTCATGGGGGCACCGAGGGTAAAATGGAAGTTTCATAGCTATAAGGATGAGAAACCATCAAAAGTTTTGTTCTTCCTTGACCCTCTCTTGGATTCGTGCTACTGTTAAGTGTATAGCCGGGCACTCGTTGTGTGCCCTGGTGTATCTATTAAAAAACAAAACTCTCAACAGCGGCATCATCTCGGTAGTTTTCTTCAGCTGCTTCAAAAAGTTCAAGTGTCCGGGTGATGTTTTGGATTATGTTACCCCCATAACCGTTTGCCACATTGAGGTGCCATCTTTTGGACGTTTTTATAATTTAGCTCAGATTTTGATCTAGCACAGCATTTTTCTTTCTCAGTGAAAACTGTGGGATGTGGTCAAATATTTCTTTTGGCATGTCGGCAGTTACGAGAAAAGGCTCAGCATAATTTTATTGGACAATTTTAAAATTTATTGAATCTACCTAGACCCTATATACATATATGATCACTCCCATCTAAAAACAGGCATAATTACTGGCCGCCCACTGACTGCCTTCAAATGATAATCTTTCAACTCAATATATTCATACCTACCTCGGGCACCTGTTTTAAATACATCCAAGACACGAAAAATGAAATAATTAGCAAGTAAATGTGCCAAGCCATTTCTGTAGATCTGAACCGACAATGGCGACTGTCTGTTTGCAATGTCATCCGGGGTATTGGTGGGCCTAAAACACGAAACGCGTGGTTATGCATGTTTGAAAATCAGAATCACATGCTTAACCCTTTAAGCCCCCACGATGCATCAAAGCATCATTTTACATCCCTGAAAACATACTTAATTTTCCTAAAACTGAGGGTTTTAGAACGAAAATTTCCATGAAACTTGTTCACCAATACGTGGCAATTTTCTAAAAATTTTAAACAATATCAAATCATTTTCATCCACTACAAGTCGAGAATTGCGATAGCAATTCGCGGCTTGTAGTGGATGAAGATGACAATGGTAAATTCAGGCTTGAAAGGGTTAAGCATGTGTTTCGTGCTTCAGGCCTACAAGTTACCCCGATAACATTCCAAGCAGAAAAAAAATTGCACTAAAAGTGGACAATATGTACAATCTCAGTGGAGCCTTAACATTATAGGTTTTCAAATGAAGCAGAAAGAGCTAACTAAGATATTTGTGATGATTTCAAATTAAAAAAAAAACTTTGATCTCATGGTTTATACAAACATATGCCAGGACTTAACTCCTACAGAATCTGACGTCTGTAGACGTCAGATTCTGACGACTAAAGCATATCTCCACACTGTAAGAGTAAAAATATTTCTAATGGTTGTAAACCCATAACATAGGTATTCAAATGAATCAGAAAGAGCTAACTAAGACATTTATGGTGATTTTAAATTGAAAAAAACCCTTTGATCTCCATGGGTTATACAAAAATAATTCAGCGCTTTAAGGGCTAGCGGGTTAGATCTGCGTGGTGTGACACTCTTCACAGCTCACCCTGAGGAAGCCCTCCACTTCCACAATCTGATACTCGGCCGGATCCTGCGTCTGCATCCTCGTCATCCCCGCCACAACCGTCACTGGCGCACTGCCGTTTCTGTTAGGAAATATGATCGTTTTAACTCTATACCCGCTGATTTAGAATATTTAAATTTTAACTCACTTGAAGCTGTGTCTCGCTGCCGCGACCCACAGATCCAAGTGGGTGAAAACTACTCATATTTGTGTAAACTGGGACGAAAAAAGGACAAATATTGATGTGAAAACACACAATTAATTATCAATACCATTGATTTAATTAGCTAATAAAACAGACTTTAGTTGTTCTTAGCGCCTAAACCTTTAACCGCCAAATTATACAATCTGAATTTTCACCCACTTGAAGTTGTGTCTCGCTGACGCGATCCACAACTTCAAGGGAGTGAAAATTATTCAGATTTGACAAAATGGAGGTCAATTCTTTTCAAATATTGCCGATTGATGTCACATTTTAACTTTACCAAGTTTAAAAGGTGGTACTTAATGTGCAATTAAAAAATGAAAACCCGAATATATGCGGCACCGGCGGTTAAAGGGTAAAAGGTTAAACCAGCATAATCAGATTGTGTGCTCACAATAATATATTTTTATTAGATATACAGCAACAGATACTAACTATGTCGTGCAAACGTATTTATAATGGCTTACTTTCCAAGTAAGGAGTTAGTGGTTTTGTCAAGTTAAAAAAAATCTAAAAATCCGAGAAAAACTAGGAAGTGGGTGGGTGGGTGGATCAAGCCCCAACTCGGATTTTATTTTTTGGAGGGAAATTTTGTGTTTTTTTGTGTGTTTTATTGTGTTGTTTTCATGTTTCCAATTGTTTTCAAAAAAATAGATACGCGGGTGGGTGGCTGAGGTCTGACCAATCCGAGTTTTTCTCGGATTTTTGATTTTTTTTAATTTGACAACAACACTTAGTGATGTTTTCTAGGCTTTTAGAGCTACATCCCAGTTGTATAATGTTGGACCAGCGTCGAAGACGTTGGTCCGACGTTGTACAAATTTTATACAAATGTTTTGTGCTTATCATGGTTACTTGGATTACATAGTATTGTACATTACCATAACATGTGTGTGCCATGTACCACTGCATACAAGAGAAGTAACAAATATGGTGATCACATCATGATTTAGTAGACGTACACTTCACATTATGACTAAATATGTCCCACTTTTTGTCCGACTATGATTCAAAGATGTAGGCCTATCCACGTAAATATTATAGCTTCATATCATATCAACGTCGTTGTCCATATCCATAAAACAACTAATGGGAAGACTGTTACAAAAGATAATAAAGCCAGAATGAATGTGATTCTTCGTGTAGTATGACATTGCCTTTGGATATAATGATTGGATAGTAATGCTAAAGATGATCACATTGCAATGACGTGCCTGCAGTCACGGCCAGTAAGTGAGTGAGTGAGTGAGTGAGTGAGTGAGTGAGTGAGTGAGTGAGTGAGTGAGTGAGTGAGTGAGTGAGTGAGTGAGTGAGTGAGTGAGTGAGTGAGTGAGTGAGTGAGTAAATGAGTGAGTGAGTGAGTGAGTGAGTGAGTGAGTCAGTCAGTCAGTCAGTCAGTCAGTCAGTCAGTCAGTCAGTCAGTCAGTCAGTCAGTCAGTCAGTCAGTCAGTCAGTCAGTCAGTCAGTCAGTCAGTCAGTCAGTCAGTCAGTCAGCCAGCCAGCCAGCCAGTCAGTCAGTCAGTCAGTCAGTCAGTCAATGGGCCAGCAACATAGATAATATAATGTAGGCCCGACTCTATATTATTTTCAAAAGTCACATCAGACTCAAGCGGATTTTAGATTTTAGCCTCAGTATACGTGGTAATCCAACGACGTACGCCGTCCATTTTAAATGCAAAAACCGAAAGGCCTACTTATCGGGAATTGTATTCAACCAATAGGTAAAAAGGAGACTTTTATGAAAAATGTCGAGTTAAATATGAGACTCACAATGCATCTAGCTCCAGTGTGCAGTGACCGGCAGTCAGGGCTCGATTCCGCTCTATCAGGACTCCGGCGCAGATGTGAAGCCCGGAAAGCTGCACCGAGAGTTGCCAAGGGAACTCATCCTCCTCGGCGTCCTCACCGTTCACCACATATGACCTTAGACCCGGCGCCGAGAATGCACCTGGTGAAAAGAACAATGCATGGAAGATTACATAGTTTGTTCAGCAGCCAGAGTGTTGTATGTGTGACTCATATGAGTGGCGCTTACGACATTTCGGATGCAAGGAGTTCACGTATAGGCCCTCGGCTAATAGGCCTAGTACGGCAGCACCCAGCACACACAGAACATTTGTACAATGTTGGACAAGCGTCGAAGACGTTGGCCGACGTTGTACAAATGTTATACAAATGTTTTCTTTTCGCTGGGCTGGCAATACTAACAAAGTCAGTTTTCATGCCCTACAATGGGGCCCAAAGAGTAGCAGTTGTTATTGTGTTTAAAAACATAATTGGCGTGTGTTCATGAAACCATCGGATTTCAAAGTAAAAATTACGAGTGATTTACATTTGACGTTATTTACGAAGTTGGGCGCTACTTGACAGGCAATCAATGCAGTAATTTAAGAAGGGGTCCATACTCTGAAAGCCTACTACATTATTAATTAAAGCAGCCCCTTGGGATGACATCAATTTTCGTTTTTACTTCCGCACTGAAGTAGTGTATCCCACGGATCATATTTTTATTTTTTTCAGAATTTTTATATTTTTACAAATATTTTTAATCAGCATTTCTATGAAACCAGAAGTAACCCAAACAAACTATTTGTATACCTAAAGGACGATTGAATGTTTTCACAGCATTGGGCCACATGCTGATGGCATCGGCCCAGCGTTGGGTAGACAATCAGTGCTGCAGGTGTGTCCTGCCGTGTCCTGACTATGAGACACCAATTAGCGGTGACTGCTCTGTCTGATACGTGGGAAAATGTGATGAGAAGTGCTGAATATTGCTGACTTGTTTTGTTTACATGGCAATATACGACCTGGAAATACAACTATTTCGCTCTTTTTCGGTGCTTTAAAATTGTTTTTTGACTTTTTCGTATTTTTAGCTAAGATCAGTAGGCTATATAGCTTCATATAAATTAAATTTTCAAAATTGACAACATTGAAAATGTCTCATCCCAAGGGGTCCCTTTAATAATTGTTTAAAAAAAATAATAATAGAGGTGCTCGCTAAAAAGCATCTTCGTCTAAAAGGGTTCATTATTCGTAAAATTATCCAGGAGTGGTCTAGATGGATTCACTGACCATCAAACTAGTTTATTGAGCTAAAATTAAACAAATTACACAATTTCCAAAGTATGGCTTTGTGCCGCCAGCCATCTTGGGCGCCATCTTGAACAAAAATTATCGATGATGCCAGCTTAGCATGATTCAGATTCTGATTCCATACATCTTCCTCTACCAGAATCAACAACAATCTCGTTTGCAAGTTCTGGTAAAAAATGCATACTTGGCTACTGGCTACTGATCACTACACGGACAAGGCAATTTTGCACACGCTGCAAGCTTGTTTTATATTTTTCGGAGCAACCGAACAGCAAAGAATTACAGTAGTCAATGCGACTGCTCACTATAGAGCATTGGCTAGATAAATTGAAGCAGTTTTATTCAGATACAGAAAATGGTATATGGTAGAATGTTCACGAGCTCAGTGAGTTATAGTGGTGAGATATGTGATTTTCCGTGTGTGTGTGTGTCTTTTTTTTTGGGGGGGGGGGGAAGGGGCTTTCTTGGATTTTGCACAAAAATATTATAATTCGCAATCGACAGCAGTTTTAGTTTTAACCGATTCTTTGGCTATCAAAATGGATGATTAAACAATAAAATCATCTTTCTGGGTAGATTAATAGTCAATATAATCATGATAAATTATGCGTTTCACGTGATTTCAACCTTAATTTTGATAGCGTCTATTTAAAAAAGCGGCCATATTGGAAATTTCGTTGCTGCAGATCACATGTTGACAGAATGATTGTGAGATCAACAGAGGTCTCTGAACAACATATTACCCGCCATGGAAGGTCTTGCTGATGTATTTAAATTAGCTTTAAATTCATCAGTTAAGTTGGTTATAGTGGTTGTTTCGTTATTTGTTTTGGTGGCTTCTGGTGCTTTACACACAAGCAATGAAGAAGTATTAATTGCCACTAAAATAATTATTCCAAGTGGATGTTTAGCCAAGAATGAGATAATAATGATCATTTACATATGTCCGGGGACTTCGTTCTTTTGATGGCGGGCGTTTAACAAAAATCGGCCATATTGTAAATTTCGACCCTGCGGATCACACTATAACAGGTGGATTCTGACCCAGTAGCGATCCTTTTTTTGGCAGCTCATGATATATCTCATGATAGCAGGCTGATTCTCACCCAGTAGCGGTCCCAGAACAAAATGATATCACCCATGGAGACTTCTGGGGGAGAGGGGGAGTGCACGGTAACTCCTCTGGAACTACCACTAGTTTTGTAGATATTCCCTTTTAATCATATCAAATGGGCAAATGGCGGCCCTCTTGGAAAATGGCCCCATATGCAAATCGCACGCACTTTTGACCTTGGCATCCGATGGTTTGATGAACCACTCACCCCAATGATGATTTTTAGACATAAGAACAAATGTTTCTCTGTTGGCACCAAGGCACCCATAATATGTACCTGCTGTTACATTATGAAGAAAATAAAACTGTGTATGAGAATCGCTAACAATGCTAATTGCCCTGTCACATTTGACCGGATAAGTCCGACGGACAAGGAATGAGCGGCATCTGTTGGTGTTCGCCAATGTTCGTTCTACATGTATGTTATGTTACTGTCTGTGAAATACTGTACATGTATGCTTCATATTCGGTCATGTTCGACATAACGTCCATCAGAAATTCCTTTGTCCTGTGTATGTCCAGGATGTGCTCGTTATTCTTCCGTATTGGCGTTGTCCGGTGATCATGTTCGTTGCTCAATCCGGCCAGGTGCGACAGGGCCATAAACAATGAAATGAGTTTTAAGGACAGGGCCACTGGCTATGCCATTTACCTCGACCTATCCCCCCAATTAAAAATCCAACTGTTATTTCTAAGCTCTGAATTAGTGTTCTCACCTGATATGGTTGCGCAGACAATGAGCGATAATATAGGTAAGAGTGATGCCATATTGCACTAGTTGTTAGAAGCTGAGTCTTCCTCCAGATAGATACAACGTGTTCACCTATACAGCATGTACATGTACTTGTAAATCTGTCTTATCTCAACATCTTTTCAGCTGCGTGATAATCTAGTATCGACCCAGCAAACACAAAACATTTGTACAATGTTGTACCAACGTCAAAGACGTTAGGCCAACGTTGTACAAATGTTATACAAATATTTCTTGTTTGCTGGGGATAACCTAAAAGGGACGGTTTAATCCTGGGCCCATCTGGCAATTAGGTCTACAGTTTGCCATCATTGAAATGACATCATTAGATGTTAAAATGATAGCTGGTCTAACGCTACAGCGCCGAAATATGTGTACATAAAAAAAAAACCTTTGGTGTCCATGTTTTGTACAAAAATATATCAGTGTTGAAAGGGTTAATGAGGGACTTAAACAGTTGAAGGTCAACCCTTAAAGCGCGGATTTTTTTTATTAAAACCTTGAAGATCAAAGGGTTTATTTCAATTTGAAATCATCATAAATGTCTTATTTAGCTCTTTCTGATTCATTTGAATACCTATGTTATATGTCTGCGGCCATTAGAAATATGTTTTCTCATTCAGTGCGGGGATCGACTTTAGTCGTCAGAATCTGACGTCTACAGACGTCAGATTCTGACGACCAAAGTCGATCCCCGCGCTGTAAAGGTTAAGCCAGTGGCGAGGCATACTGGCCCAATGTTTACCCAACGCCGTTAACTCTCTAGTAACCATGGTAACTGTAAACGCAAATATAATACTAAACCGTGGGCCACAATTTTTTTGGTAAATATGTAACGCATATTTTTTGTCGATTTCTCCGTCAATTCTGAATCGATTTCCTTGAAATTTTGTACATGCCATTTTCTGGTCACAAAATATATTGCAAATTTCAAAAGTTAGAGCATTTGTCATGTAATAAAATTCCAGAATTAGTGTAATGGGTTTATAAAGGGACGTCAAATGGTCGAACTTTTGAAATAACGTTACTTCGAATTTTTTTACGAAATTGGTATGGATATTGGGATTCTGTCAAACTATGATTTTTACCAAATTTCAATAAAAAATATTAGGTAATTGATGGAGATATCAAAGAAAAACATGCGTTAACTCTGGCCTGCGGTATAGCAGTTGCCAGTTGATATCTATCTATCTATATGGTGCACATAATAATCAGTTTAAGGTCATGTGAATACGACATCAGGTTTTTAGTTGTAGTCATTGTAGAAAGAAAGTTCGGAAGAAAACACTAAAACTTGCAAAATAAAAATTAGTAGGTCGACTCGGCTAAACACAACTTGTTTTATTCATTTGTGATCATTTTCCTGTGAATTAACAATTGGCTGTGCCATTATCCTAATCACACTTATTATCGTCAGTTTTGCAGAGTAGGCCTATTAGACACACAATAGTTACTGTGTACATGTCAAGTATGCAGTTACTGCCTTCCAGCTTTACAAATAGAGTTTGTCTGACATAACTGCACCTATCCAAGGTGCAAACCAGAGACTGTTTTTTCAAAGTGGCCTCATTTGTGTGTAGCGGCTTACTTCACCTTCTTTTCATTTTGGGGTCAACAATTCTGCTCATTAGTCTATGCTATGTTATTATATAATGAAAGCATAGATAAACACAGCTGTAGGCCTATGTCGTGTGATTAAGTATTGTAGACTACTCGTATTTAAATAACAAGGGAATTACCCGAACATGATACGTGATATAGGCCTGATATACGTTGGCGGCCATTTTGAGTTTGTTTCAATAAATTATCAATACGTCTGTGCACATACCCATGTGAAATAAGTCCCTTAGTGACATGAATATAGGTGTATGTCCGAACAATAAACTTCTATACTTATGAAGTGATAAGATACATAGGCAAATAGATGTATATCTAATTAGTTATTATGCTATTTCTGTAGAAGCAGACATACAAACGTAACACTGAGCCCTTAACCCTTTATGTCCTCACGATGCATTAAAGCATCATTTTACATCCCTGAAAACTGCCTTATTTTCATACAACTAAGTGTTTTATAACAAATATTTCCATGAAACTGGTTTACCAATTCATGGCAATTTTCTTTAATTTATCACCTACATCGAATCATCTTCATCAACTACAAGTCGAGAATTGCGACAGCAATTCGCGGCTTGTAGTGGATGAAGATGACAATGATAAATTCAGGCCTGAAAGGGTTCAAACGCAGGTATCGACGTCTAAAGTCGATTCTGATAGAGTAAACATATGTATGGTGGTCGCAGACCCATAGCATAGCGGAAAGAGCTAACTAAGACATTTGTGACTTCAAATTGAAAAAAAACATTTGGTCTCCATGGTTTATATACGATATTTCAGCGCTAGTTTAAGGATAACCAAAACGGCGGATTATCGATCCAGGGCAGTGCAGTTAGTTACTTATTCCTTTCTCCATATTCCCGTTTCCTCATCCAAGTTTCATTTACTTATTCAAGTCGTCAGTTTTTTTTCATTTTAAATTTTCAGAACATGTGCCTGACACCTACCCATTCAAGGACATTCCCACCGTCACCTCTAATCTCATATCTCAAGGTCATACATGAAAATGAGGTTAAGATGGCCTGATATTACAGATAGTGGTTCGTAGACGAACATAAGGTCCAGGTGACTAGCACCGGGGGGGGGGGTGTCTTTGGCGACTATTTAAATCAGGAAAATGACTCACACACAGTTGATTTACATAGCCAAAGCTCTATCCCATGGAGCTCTATCACGCTTTCTATTATTATGGATATTTGCATTCCAAGTTACGTATAAATAGTACTCACACTGTGGTTTTCATTATCTGATTATGAGTTTGAGCTGCAGCGTATGGCAGTTATGTCGCGTGGGACCTGATCGTTTGAAAAAAAACGTTGTTCATTTTTCGTGCGATATGGGGAAATACAGCACATGTCCAATTAATAAGGTGTTCGCCTAAAGGCGCACACCTTATTCGTTGAACGAGTGTTTTATTTTCACAGATCGCACTAAGTGAACACCGTTTGCATACCTTCCTTCTGTGCAGCCGAATCCATAATTGTTTGCAGCTGGATGGAAACTACTCATATATATATTTACATTTTACAATGTGTCTCTACATAAACCGCATTGTTGCAACATTGCAAACGTGCTATAATGTTACAAATCTCCCCATCACATTTGACTTTAGCAAAAAATGAATGAATGGGGTTTTATGCCACTTAACCCTTTAAGCCCACACGATGCATTAAAGCATCATTTCACATCCCTGAAAACACACTTGATTTTCCCACAACTAAGGGTTTTAAAATGAAAATTTCCATGAAACTGGTTTACTAATACATGGTAATTGTCTTAAATTGTTCACCCACTTCAAATCATCTTCATCTACTACAAATCGAGAATTGCGACAGCAATTCGCGGCTTGTAGTGGATGAAGATGACTATGGTAAATTCAGGATTGAAAGGGTTAATTTGTCCATATATTTTGCAACAAACGTATACAAATACCCCATGCATTTTTCAATATACTAATATCTTGTGAAAATCATTGCCATCTGTTTTTGAGTATATATAATGGTACACTGGGCCAGGATAATCTACTAAGATTACTGAGATGACATTGACCTTCAGACACAGTATTCGACATTCGAGCCTTCGAATCTCACGTTTTCTGCCAACGATATAGAATATTATTATGGTCATGGTGGTAACTCATTTTTGACTCACAGTAAACATGACATATAGTACGGTCATTATATGTCAAATATTGGCCAAACCAAAATAATTTCTAATTGTTGTTTCTTACTCATAAGTATGTCTTCTATAACCTCAACCAAGTCTCAAGAGTTTACCCGGCATGACCGGGCTGTCCACTGACCACCATTTTATATCCACAGCTAGCCGTGGATATACGTCACTCGTGCCGCATACCGAAAAACTCAGATACCATGAAAATGAAACGAATACTTCACGTGCCTATAAGAACTTGGCCATTTTCAGCAGGCGTAAACTTGTGATCGTTTTGAACTATTACATTTAAAAATGCAGTTCTCTGTGTCAGAGCCTTGCGATGTCATCAGGGTATTAAGAGATTCGAGTGGTGTATATCATGTATATTTTGTTTCTTACCCATACGCTTTCATGGTGGGATAACTAGCCACTTTCTATAGCAGTTTTATATACGTATTCTAGAGACAGTTTTCAGAGACAGTATGTATTATAAGCCTATCATGTATACCTCCCTATACTAACATTAACAAAATGTGTACGGTTCCAGATTTCATAAAAAAAAGATTAACTCTAATGCTTTGATGGTCAAGTAGCATTTAAGCGTTATGTTAACACTGAAACTCGATGATGTTTCCCTCGCTCTAGGCCTATTTTTTTATTGACACACTCTATTTATCGACTTCACCTTTTAACCGCCACATTATTCAATTTGAATTTCCACTCACTTGAAGTTGTGTCTCGCTGACGCGATCCACAACTTCAAGTGAGTGAAAATTATTCAGATTTGACAAAATGGAGGTCAACTCTTTTCAAATCTTGCTGGCTGATGTCACATTTTATCTTTAAAATGTGGTATTTAATGTGATAATAAAAAATGAAAACCCGAATATATGCGGCACCGGCGGTTAAAGGGTTAAAGCTATTTTCCCGCTGATCAATTCCTAGTCATTTTGTTTTGTATTTATTATGCGATGTCTATCCTGTTGCACATCTATCTCTCTTTGTCCGTAAAATAACTTGCCTTACTGTTCTATTTATTTTTCTTCAGGCACTGTTGTTACAGTTGATTTTCCACTAGTCGTCTACTGTTTTTCTTTGATTCCCCATACTGTGGTTGCAATCATTGCTTTTTCCACCCCGTCTTATTCTTGCCTCTCACTATGTACCCCTCCTGTTACAGTTACTGTATTCGCTGATGAGTTCTCAGTTATATTGATATACATTATTGTTACATGCGACATGTTCTTTTTCTATGCAACTTCCTTCAATGTTTCAGTAGTCATCTATCTTTACATATTTACTTCTGTGACCATTACCTTATATGTTCTCGCATGGGTTGCCGTTGATGATCTGAGATGATTGCAAAATAATATATGTGAAATTAAATAGCAAGCGTTTGTGTTGGATTCCAATGCTATATATATTCTGTTCCCTGCAGTCTTTTAAAAAAATATTAATTTTTAATTAAATCAATTTGCTAACTGTGGGTTAGGCTCGCGTTGCAGCAAAACGCTCTAAAATTATTCTAAAATATCAAAAAATAGTATGACATCGAACGGTTGTACAAAGCACAACAAATATGATAACATTTGATTTGTCCAAAAATATATAATCATTGAAATTATTACATATAACGAAAGTTGACCAAATTTGGGCAAAAAATAAATTAGTCTAATCCATCTGTTCTTTGGTTGCTATGTTTAAAAAAAAACATCCGATGGAGACTGAGGGATCAGATAATGTCAAGAAGAGGTAAATGGTTATAGTACATAGTACTACATACACTGATATTCAACACGAATACAAATGCATCACGATAAGATATTGATCACATATTTGCAACGTTATTTTGTTTATTTTTTCAATAAATTCTGATGGAAAAATTTCAATTTGTGGCGAGCTGCCTTTCAAGTGCATACTTGAAAGGCAGCTCGCCACAAATTGAAATTTTTCCATCAGAATTTATTGAAAAAATAAACTGTATTACTACAAAATTATAAATTTAAAGTTTCTGATAGATTGTGAATATAGTTCTGAACCATTATGATTTGTCTGGGCATCATACGTCTATACATAGCCTTTGTAACATGGGTGACAGTGGGGAAAATGTCTCACCATCGATTTCAATACTTTCCACAAGTAGACTTTTGATAAGTTATACGGGACACTTTGATAACAATGAAACAGTATAGGCCTATGCTGGGCAGTTAAACACATTTTACCGCTAACATTGTAGGTACACAAATAAATTATCATAGTATTATTCTCCATTGAAAATTCGAGTTCAACAGTTCATTTACATGTACAGTACTGTTATGTTTGATGCCTGAATGTCTTCCCACATTTCAGAAAAAATGAAACACAACTCTTGAGTTATCCAAGTTGAAAACTCCCCATATAAAATGGTCATAATAGTGTCAATGTCGCAAGATAAATTAGCAAATAATTAGTTTTTTTTATTACATAATTGTGCATTGTGTAAATATCATACTAATCTTATATATTTCCACTTTTTTAACACTCAAGAGCCAACTTGTCGCTGCTGTGGACAATTGTCTAGAATTAGATTTAGACCAAATTCACTTTCGGTCCGTAGAGATAGTCAATATATAGGACACCGGAGCAGGTATTGCATTCAATTCTATATTCACATTCAGTCAATTTCCCGCACGTCAGTGCCAATGCACTAATTAGGAGTGGCTTGTCCTTTATGTACCACAAGCCACGGACATGAATTCATTTATGGGATGTCTTTGTCAGGAAGGTATTTCTAGATCATCAACCCTTGAAACGCCGGTCCAGATTTTATTCGTTTTTCTGATTTTTTACTAGCACATTACATATCAGCTTTTAAACATGTTAAATTTGAAACGTGACATCAAGCAGCAATATTTTCAAATCCTTTTCCCAAACTGAATAATTTCTACTCACTTGAAGTTGTGAATCGCGTCAGCGAGGCACAGATTCAAGTGAGTGAATTATCCAATTCATTAATTTGGCGGTTCAAGGGTCATTATGGATGCGCATGTGTAGAGGGAAGCACCTCAACTGCCCACTGATGCATTGTGTCACTACAAAGTGAATGGATGTGCTCCTAATGTGGCATATCCTCCCACCACGCTACTCCCACCACACGACCCCTCCCTTTCATGTCCCGTTAACGTCTCGCCCGCGTGTGAAGTGTCACGTGGTTGCTCCCGCCAGGTGATAGTGCACACACACTCAGTCGTCAGACCGGGCACAAAGACGGAATCATACCTGATCCTCATTCGTGCGAGCTTATTACAGCAAACTTTGCCGCTCAATCCAGACACTCTCGTTGAACAATCGGCCAGGAGTGGAGGAGGAATCAGCTTGTATTAACCGTCCCCTAGAGCTGTCTACTGCGACATAGACTTCAAAAAGTAAGTACATCATATAGTGAAGGACCTTATGTAAAACTGATGGACTTTTGGGTCAAGAAAGATTGATATTTGTATTTAAATCACTGTAGTAAAGTCGACTGTTTAACATTTCCATAGGTGACATTTTTTTCGCCAGCTTTTAACTTCAGGATTAAAACTTAAAAATAGCCGCCATTTTTGCGCTAAAAAATTATGGTGGATCTTAACTATGACCCCCCAGCACTGCATGTATGGGACAAATTGCATGCATATGTCCTATATGATATTGTAAATTCTGTTCTGCGTCTCTGGTCATGTATTTCAATAAAAACTAGAGAAGGAGCTCCCGAACTCCGAGGCCCGGCTTAAATCTATTTGAGTGCTATAGACGAAAAAATCAGTGTATTGGTCTTCTTCATGGGCCAGAATCTTAAATGTCCAGGATATAATTAAGGAAAGAACCAAGGAGACAAGTTCTAATATATCTTCGACGTGTATTACTTCCACCACCATCGCCGGTGCTGGCCAACATTCATTCAATACTACGATGTATCTTGTACAGAGGATGTACGCCTACCCACCAAATTCCGGTTCAATGTCGGGCCAGCGTTGCAACCCATTGCTGGTTCAATTCCGGTCAATCGTCTACGACGCTGGCCCAACACTAATCTATCCCTGGGTCTGTTGTATACTTTGCGCAAACACGTGGCATTCAACCAATGCTGTTTCAATATCGACCCACAGTCTTCGACGCTGGCCCGTCATTGAAACAGCATTGGGTGATTGTACTTTGTTTTCTGACGGCTGCATTATGCTGGTGACGCTTTAACCCCCCGGTACCAGAAACACCAGATAACACGATACATTGGCCCACTGCTGATGTAATGCTGGGCCACTGTCTGCGACGCTGGGTCATCAATATTCGAACCAAAACCCTTTAAGCTCTTAACCACACATACAATCGTGAATATTTTTTTCTGAACACTTATTACAGACAAAAGTACTTAACCCAATGACCTGAAATGTTATATTGCACATGTTTATAAGGACTGGTGTACAGAAAGGTGAACAGTTTCCCACACACAGGCAAAATAAACTTAATAGGATACCGGTCTTAGGCCGATCTTAATAAGACACACCACGATTTCTTTATTAAAACATCATTTAACATCATTCAAAGACATTTCGACATGCTTTTATTGTTTCCAGCTATGTGTACGGGAAGGCTTACATGGATGTGGGAATGGTTTTGACAAAATATGTTACAAAATATGAAGTAGGACCATTATAAGTTTGCAAAGATGGCAAGTGCTCAAGAGCCACCAACAAAGTATAGTGTATACAGATAGGCTACAGACTTCAAGCTAAGTCTGTATTTGCAAATAAATACGGACCAATCTATTTTAAGCCCATATTTAAAACATATAAAGAGCAGATCTTCAAAACATTTTATATTCAGTAGCAATCAGGTAGCAAAAGCAGTCAACTCCAAAGTTGTTTATGTTGGACAGCCGTTGTTTAGAGTGATATTAATAAATAGAAAAGCGCGTTTGCATCATAACTGTTCAAAATCTGTATTGAGCTATGTCCAAACAGAGTAATACGTTCATACTAACAAACCACCAAATAGAAATTCAACCATCATATCCGGTCAGTCCATGCTACAATGCGAAACAAAACCAGGTCTAAAACGGCAGAATCTGATAAAACTTTTTGTTTATTTGTCAGTCAGGCAATTTTTCAGATATTACCTGCACAACTACACGATATTGTGGAGAAAAGTGGTAATAAGGACTGGGCAATTAGGTTGGAAGATGTCCTATTAAGATAACACATAGTAGATTCCATACGTTCACGTGATATGCTATATCATAGCAGATATAGGACTAAATATTGGGACGTTTTCGTTAAGCGGCCACCTTGTGAATCACATGCTTTGGGTAGACAACCACAAGAATATACAGTTTGTCTTCTCTAAAAATCTAAAAAACAATAAATGATGATGACAATGTCAATGAACAAAATACCTCAACGAATCATTATAGTGAAACGGTGTCTGGTGTGTTTGAATGTGCCAAAGATATTAAATCTCTGGTGCCTTCTACACTGGCTTATGAGCAATCCGTTTGTCTTGGGAAGATTATTGAACATAGTGGCCTGAATGATTTTTCTTTATTTTTCATGCATTATACAGTATGTAGGATGAGATCAGCCCATCATGCACTGCGACGTTTTGCTACTGTTGATTGTGTCGTTTCCGATAAACACTGTTTGTGCTGAGATTTGCCCATCCGTTCTGTCCAACGACACAGTATGTATCTAATATTTGATTTGTGCAGTCAAGTAACCGGTTATTAAATGATCAGGGGCACTACAATCAGCCAGTTGCAGCTAATAAAATAATATTGCAGGCTTTGTTTAATATGTGGATCAAATCCTTATTTCATGAAAATGCTCAGGTACTAAATAATTGATATAAATTACAGCTTTAAAGACGTCGCAGATGCATTTAAACATTTAGATGATGCAGATAAACATAGTGATATCCAGGAAGCTATCCAGGACTTCTTCTGCAACAGTCGACATATTTTGATACAATAGATTTTATTATTCATGAAACAATATTTGCCTTCATTACCAGATCATTGTCAGTGTGAGAGACACATACTGGTGTATAAAAAAATTCCGGGAAGAATTTGTCCGTATGTAGGCCTATATCTTCCAAAACCACCTTTGACAACACACACAAATAAAGCAATGGTCAGGCTCATTTGTGATGACGGGAAGTAGTTACTTAATTTGACTACATAGCAAATAGTTTGCAAGAAACAAAATTAAGTATACTTTGAAATCTACAACAATGCAACAGAATAGAGTCAAGTGGGATAATTATGCATCATCAGGATAGGACTTGATTGTAGAAGATTCTTTCGACACAACTTGATTACCACAACCTGAACTCTTACTATATGGTTGTGAGCAATAGCTTGACATTGCTTCTAGCTTTTTAGAGCTCTCGCTTCTATGTTCTAGTGTTCTATCACCACGATGGAAACAAAATCAGAAATTTAATTTAAGGTAAAATGGTAGCATGCTACCAACAACTGCCGGAACATAGCTCCGCATACAACAGAGCATATCATTATAACTCCTAACAAGGACCCAAGCACAGGACTACTTCTGGGTGCCCCATATCAGTACAGGCACTGTCAGTGCAGTGTCACTGTCAGTGCAGGCACTGATGTTGGCCGTGGTAGCCTCGAAACAACCAAGCAATACACCTTTTTCAATAACAACACGCCACACGGTGAGCAACGCTGAACTGTTTTAATCAGACAACTGCTACACACTTTTCATTGACAACACGCCACATAGTGAGCACCTGCGAACTGTTTTAATCAGACAATTGTTCACTGCGCAAACTCGTGCAAACAGTCTATAGAGTGTTTCACATTAGATTTTTCAAGTGGGATGAATGGAATTACACTCAGCTATTGCTAATTTAGGCACTATCCGACCAGAAGATAGCGGAGCCGCTTTTAAACAAAAAAAACGAGTGTCTGGACGTCTGGGCATGTCTGGGGGGGGGGGGGGGTGTAAATCTCCTAAACATGCCTATAAACCATTATCAGGCGAGTGAATGAAAATACTCTCAACAACACACCATGTCATATCACCCCACCCTCACGTCCTCATCTGTATGTCAGTCATCTCATCAAAAGACTGCACTGATTTTATCAGATTACAATGTCACTTAAATGACCATTAGTGCCGTACTATTTCTGGGCGCATTACAATACCTTATATGGTATGAATAATTATGTCCTTATATGGGGTGATTGGTTATCATGTGACCCTCTCTCAGAGGGTCACATGATAGCCAATCACCCCATATAAGGAAACACTTGTGCCCCATCTTGTGACAACTTTGATTTATTTGCCACAAAATTATTCATACCATATAAGGGGTGATAGATCACCTTTAAAGACAACTGTGTGGTTAGTATCTTCTCCAGAAGATGTATATGTAAGCAAAACAACTGTTACTTGTCATACACCAACATGTGAAGTAAATGAAAATTGTATGACTACCCACACACAGCTGGTCTATCAGCTAAGCATGTCATTCATCCTGTTCATGTCATTGATAGATCTGACTCACACATAACGATTTACATTTCGAAGAGAAGCAGGTACAAAGTAGAAAAATTATAAAAATATCGCGAAAAATACATTTTGCTAGATTGTTTAAGAGCTTTTAATAGCCAACCACTACTACAACAGCTGTAAAACTTTTAGTTACCACAAATACATAACATATTTTGAAGATACATTATGGCACAGATCTAAAAGAAAATTTAACAAAATAGGCCTACTTGGCACTCACACCTGTTGCGTGCTCTTCACCGACATGCAGTTTCAATTACATACTTTGGCAGTGAAAAGATTAAAATAATTCTACACTTGACTAGGTAAATGCTGAATAGGTCACACAGGCTATCTATCTTATTTACATTCTAAAATTAGTAACATCCGCAAATGTCCTTAAAGTGATATTTCAAAAAAGAAACGGTAAAAGTTGGCGGCCATTTTGAAATTTAAATACTGCAATAGTGGGTTATTGTTGGACCAGACTCACAGGCGGTGGGCCAACATTAACACAACATTGTCTCATTTCGGTGATGTGATGAAAATAAAAACCCCTGCATCGCCAAGTACGAGTATTGTCGTTTTTAATCCATTTTATTAGCGATTAAATCATTGCAAGGAAATGAGCTTTTGAACAAGCAATATTTTGCAAATGTTTGGTCCCTAATTTACCAAATGTGAATATTATTCACCCCCTTGAAGTTGTGGGTCGCGGTAGCGAGACACAACTTCAAGGGGGTGAATGATATTTAATTTAGCGCTTTAAGGGTCAACAGTGTGTTTATTCAAAGAGAGTACGAGGCGTTGATCCACTATTGGGATAATGATGGGCAACGTTAGTGCTTAATAGCCTCATATTTAATACAAATTTTGATGTGAGTGCTTCTATGACAACCCCAATTTTTTTTAATGCATTCTAAGTAATGCGAATTTATCAAGTGTTTATTCTAATTTTCTGATATCAATGTCATCAACAGTGTAGCCTACTAGTCTTTGAATACAAGCTGAGGATTTCTTTATCGAAAACAGACAATATTAGTTTTTTTGTGAAAACTATTCACTAGAAGTCGCTAGACACCGCAATGTTTTTATCGCGTGCTTTGAAATACAAACTTGCGTCAACATTTTGAAATTCTCCATCAAAAAAGTACAATATTAATATTTTACAATATCTCACTATAGGTCCCTATGCTGTGAAAGGCAGGCCGACGGGCGGAAGGGCGAACATGCTGGCAGACATGCCTGCATCTTAAATTTTGTTTTTAAATATATATGATGCTCTCAGCTGATGAACTATAGTATTGTTCGATTACTTTTACCAACCGCAATGTTGTCCACGTTTAAATCTATTTTCGCTCATATGATTACAATAATCTTTGTAAATAAAAAATGTGGTAATAATTGAATTTTTTTTATTTAAATCTATTGATTCTGAAGTATTAGTTTATTATGATTCGTATTAGTTCAATAAAATAAAACATTTCACATGGACAGTAAATATGAAACAATTAGGATACATACTAAGCGGAATAAAATCACGCTTTTCTGTGACTTTTTCGTTCGCGGTTGCCCTTGATGTACCAGTAATTATTTGAATAAACAAGGTTTCACTGAGCCTCATGTAGGACAATCCTAAAGGGTGATACATTCAGAGATGGTGATGTTGATTACCGGAACTCTTCCACTAATCACGTGACCAGTGACATTGATTCGAGGAAGTGCAGATTAGAGAAGCCTGGAGAACAAGGACGTTTGAAAATAGCCACAGATCGCATCAGTTAACCATTTGATATCTATGTCTTGATCCTTGTCAAACGAAATATTTATACTTATAGACAATAGACAAACACATTTTATTTGTACATTTTAATAATCATATTATAATTATCATCAAACAGTTACTAGGATTAAATTTCAAGTCGGAATTCCGACTCACTCACTCAGTCACTCAGTCACTCACTCACTCACTCAGTCTCACACTCACTCACTCACTCACTCACTCACTCACTCACTCACTCACTCACTCACTCACTCACTCACTCACTCACTCACTCACTCACTCACTCACTCACTCACTCACTCACTCACTCACTCACTCACTCACTCACTCACTCACTCACTCACTCACTCACTCACTCACTCACTCACTCACTCACTCACTCACTCACTCACTCACTCACTCACTCACTCACTCACTCAGTCTCACACTCACTCACTCACTCACTCACTCACTCACTCACTCACTCACTCACTCACTCACTCACTCACTCACTCACTCACTCACTCACTCACTCACTCACTCACTCACTCACTCACTCACTCACTCACTCACTCACTCACTCACTCACTCACTCACTCACTCACTCACTCACTCACTCACTCACTCACTCACTCACTCACTCACTCACTCACTCACTCACTCACTCACTCACTCACTCACTCACTCACTCACTCACTCACTCACTCACTCACTCACTCACTCACTCACTCACTCACTCACTCACTCACTCACTCACTCACTCATTCACTCACTCACTCACTCACTCACTCACTCACTCGGTCCCGTTTACATGAGAATGTATATTTAGTTAAAACGTATTTGATGTTGTAGAGGTATTTATTAACTGGGAATGCGAAACTGCCCGTTGTAAAGTCGGTGTGCACTGCCAATATGTGAGCTGTTTAGCAGTTTAGTAAATGTATTTGATTACCGCTATTTTGAAATATGGAGAATAAGAGAAATTGTGTATACAGTATTGGTCAATTGTAGCTCAATTATTTTTTGTAATACACCATTTGAACTGGTTTGGTGACCAGTGAAGCCAAATAGACCACTGCTAGACAAATAACCCTTTTAGCCCAAGACTCTATGTCATTGAATGCCCTGCAAAGTTGTGCACCCTTGTGTTGTAAATTAGGACAAAATTATTCTTTGTAGAAAACTTATTCGCTATCATTGGAATCAGATCAATAGCCATTTTAATGTAACGCTTATTGGTCACTTAATTTGTATTTCTTATTATTCAAGATGGCGTCAAAGATAGCCACCCTAGTAGAAATATGATATGTGTTCCCAAGATGAATACATGCGCCAAATTTGGTACAGAGTAAGGTTTAAACATACTAAAAGTATTTCTGGTCTATTTTTGACCGGAACCTCGCGGCTTGAGCAAATCTAAAATGGCCGCCATTTTTTGAGAAGCTGGCCGCTACCACGTGATTAGAAATGGTATAGCTTTCTAAATAAAATATCATATAATACATCTTTTGGATAAGTTTTCCGTCACGAATCCGCTAAGGTGGGATGTTTTACGATTCAAGGTCAAGGTCACTCAAAAAGTCAGGTAAAATATGACATACAAATGTAAACAAGATCGCTGACGCTACACCATCCCCCATCTGTAAAGCCAGTGTCACACACAAAATACATCCGAGCCCCCGAAAGGTACATCTACACCCCATAAGGGATGTGTGTGTGCATTATGAAACTAATCTAGCAAACGGTTTCCGAGATTTAGACCTGACGGTTAGACACACTGCTGACAATATCACTCAGACTACTTCTTGGGTGGGGGGAGGGGTGAAGAAAAGATAAATCATAGTTATCGCCATTCCTAGTCTTTAAATCTTTCCCCCCAGCAGTCCTCCAGTTGGAATATCAGTAATATCTTAGCTCAACAAGCTAGTCTCTGAGACAGCTCTTGAAACCTGTATCTTTGATGGTGGGTGCCGGTATCGAGCCAAATTTAATGATCAGCTAAATCTAATGACACTAATATGGCGGCGGGGTGGGGGCAGGCAGGGGGTGTACTGGGCATGCGTTGGAGCCATGACTACGCGCGGAGGGGTGATTAGAGGAAGTGTAAGGTGTCTCAACCTGTATGAATGACTGCAGATGTTTTTTGCATACGGATAATTACAAATGATTAAAGTTTAAGTGTAAAAGATAATATACATGATGCATGTTTCCAGTACCAAATCCAGGGACAAAATAATCCCATTTTGGAGTATAGCAGGGTTAATGGGCGCAAGTACATCTATATGGGACTTTCGTACAAGTACACTGACAATGATCAAGTACAAGTACAGGCTTTCTTCAAATATACTGTTGTACATTACAAGTACATTTGACATGTACCTGGATACAATTACCAAGTATACCAAGCACATTTTCGTAATTATCGATATGCAATAAATATATGCACAACAAAATAAATGAAACTAAATCAACTGAGTTCAATAGTATTGTTTTTGTCACACTATATCTGGTATATTTGTGTTCACTGATTAATCTAATAAAACAACTCATTAAATTCTGGTATGCTTCTTTTAATTTTCATCTTCATGTGGATGATCAGCGCTCAGAAATATGTTTGTGATAGTAACATGATTAGCTTTTGAAAGTTAACCAGTATGTTGTTGAATTGTTTATGACCATTTTTCATTTGTTTCAAGCTGGAATTGCTGGCGCAAATTCCAGCTTCAAATGAATGAAAAAAATTATATTATTTATGAAAAATAGACCTTTTCCCAAATTAAATTATTTCATTAACTCAGCATCCACCACAAGATATGCTACACATTTTAGTGGTATTTTATTTATTTGCTTGAAAACGTATATACACGGTCACAAGGATTAATAGCTCAATGATCAACCGTTCTTTGTTCTAATAGTAAGTTACACACTGAATACGACATACTAGCGATTTTATGTAGTTTGTATCCACATTACCCAGACGTAAAAAACGCACATTGAGCGTTGAAATATTCTTTCGTATTATCAAACTGGAATTCAACTTTCCGCATATAAATGCTAGACAATTGTTATCACCCAAATTAAATTCTTTATTTTCAACCGTTTATTTATCAATTCAACCAAAATTTAATTCCCGTTGACGCTTCTATAATGGAGAATATATCAGCTCTTGTCACTGAAAGTGTTAATAAAAAAGTGACCTCAGTATCTTATCACACCTGCTAATCTGCTAATTATTAACACGACCCAGTGACATCGAATGCACTGAAGCGACACGCCAATTGGGCAATTAACCCTTCCACCACCAACATGTTTGAGTACTTGTTTTTTCAGTTTTTTGTTTATAATGACATATAATGACATTTTCACAAAATGAAACAACAGAATTTCCTGAAATTTTTAAATATATTTGCAATGCATTCATTCATTCATGTTAACGAATGAGCTCAGCCCATCCCTAGTTTAATATTATAAACATGCAAGAGATGTAGCAACCATAGGGCTGTATAATTACTGTCTACGGTCGACCATTGTTACATAATGATAATCTCCCCTTTATATTTCTTGTATAGACCTGTATATGTGTTTGCTAATTCCTCATGACTTAATTTTATCCGCCTGCCACTGGCGCTAACAAGTATACAAATTAAGCTTGAGAGAGTGCCTAATCTAACTGATTGGAGATAAATATATAATATATAGCTCATTAACTAGAAAGCAATATCACAACTTTGTGCATGGATTAATATATAATTCTATCAGTCGTTTTAACGCTTTCAAACAATGTTTTCTTAAGTTAGCATGTATTGGTTGCGATGGTAATTAATGGAAGTCAATGAAATATATATTTAACATACACTTGCTATCAGAACTGGAACTATATCTGTACAGATTGCGAACAATGTTTTTTGTTCATATTATCTGCGTGCATAGAAGCGCTATTTAAAAATAACACACTCGTGAAATTCAAGCAGGATATGTTGCAGTATACATCACTGTATATGATGAATAATACCCTGTATGATATATACTTTGACATGAGAATAAGTGTGTAACGTATACTATTCATTTCAATAATTGCTATTTTTATTTGATTACTTCCCGATGGGTCATCGTTTTTTTATATGCCTGCTGGGATTGACTAAAGGGCAAGTCACCGATGTGTTTTGAAGTTAATTTACGGCTAGTAGTAATTATGCTCAACGACCTGTTAATTACGCCATTCTTTGATCTACCATTAACTGGAGCGTCCCTTCTCTTGAGTGCAATAAACAAACCCTTTGCAATGGCATTTCACATCTGCAATTATCTAATCCTTAAAATGTCTGTCCTCAACAAAATACATAGTAAAAACAGTTCAAATAATTTCTACCAAATGGGTTCCATTTGCATGTCGCCCACCACGCATGTCATTTATATATGCGACATGCGGTGAATTTAATAGTGGAGATATGAAGATATTATGAATCTACACAATATATTTAAATACAAGTTTACGTTTCCTCTTATGCTTATGGCTCAAACAGTAGGCCTATACTATGTATTATGTATAATGTTTTAAATTCATGATTATTATTATTATTTGTATGGAAATGTAGAATTTGGGTCTTTGGACAGCGTAGTATATGACTAGTCGATACCAAGGATTAAACATTATTTATCTTACAAGAAGATGTTATGTGAAACGAGAATATATTTTTATTTAAATACGAGGTTCATTAATATATGTAATAACCCTTTGAATCCCAAGTTGTACATCTCGCATTATGATTGTAATATGTTACTCATATTATTATTGCTTAAGATTAAATGTAAATTTATATAAGCAATAGAACTACGGGAATTGTATGCATTGCAACATAGGCTAATTCCAAAGAACAGCACACAACTATATTTCATAATTCGTCAAATTTTGCCAATCAGGTAGCTATGTATAGCACTGGGAAGTGTTCATCTAATTTCGGCAGTCAGCTAACTATGTACAGGGTGCTGGTCAGTGATCATCTAATTTTGCCAGTCAGTTAGATATGTATAGCGCTGGCCAGTGGTCATCTAATTTCGCCAGTCAGCTAACCATATGCATGGCGCTGGCCAGTGGTCATCTAATTTCGCCAGTCAGCTAACCATATCCATGACGCTGGTCAGTGGTCATCTAATTTCGCCAGCCAGGTAACTATATGCATAGCGCTGGTCAGTGGTCATCTAATTTTGCCAGTCAGCTAACTATATGCATAGCGCTGGTCAGTGGTCATCTAATTTCGCCAGTCAGCTAACTATGTGTATAACGCTGGTCATTGGTCATCTAATTTCGCCAGTCAGCTAACTATATGCATAGTGCTGGTCAGTGGTCATCTAATTTCGCTAGTCAGCTAACTATGTGTATAGCGCTGGTCATTGGTCATCTCATTTCGCCAGTCAGCTAACTATATGCATAGTGCTGGTCAGTGGTCATCTAATTTCGCTAGTCAGCTAACTATGTATAGCGCTGGTCAGCGTTCATCTAATTTCGCCAAAATACATGTGTAATTAGCTGGCTATCTCCATTCATTAAATGAATATTATTTACAGCTTATGCATTCTATATGTGACACAGTACTTATAACCTCTGACGAAATCCCGCGAGATCTGCTCCGAGACCGGAAGATCATTAGATTTCGCGTGATCATTAGATTTGGCTTGACACCGGAAGGGGATTTTCAATCTGGCTTGGTTCTATGCCAAATGAATGTGGGCCTATTAATGGGTTAATTCCTATAGATGGTGATATTTACTACCAGTTATAACGTTAGATATTAACTGATACATTTTTTTTACCAAAATGTCCAAGTGACCTTAATCTATATAAGGTTATACGTAATCTTAGGACTGGGCCTATGTATATTAGCTACGGTACCTGTACTACATAGACCTACTTTGAAAACTATTTGGTCGTAAAGGAAGCCTCTGTTTGAGCCTGAGGGGAGCAACTATATATATAAGACAGTTCGACGTGCCAGAGCCATAACGTGTTATGCGATATAAATCGTGTCATAGAGCTTTTTCTGTTTACTAAAATTTGATTTACCACAAGTGTCATAACATGCTAACTCCAATTGTTTAAGAGTCAGAAGATGTCAACTGTCCCCCAATTAACAAATGAGCTAAAGAAAATTCTTGGGTTGTCATAGCAACCAGCTGGGATATGGATTATGCAATGTCACCCCACGTGTGGTGACATTGCATAATGTTATCCATAGTTTTTGTATTGTGCAATGTTACCCACATGCGGTAACATAGGCATAAGTTAAGACATAAAAACATTGCATAATATTGCATAGTTTTAAAAAGTCTGTGGTCTTGCTTTTTTATCTTGCAAAGTTTAATAATTAAAATGTTGCCAGTCGACCATATCCACCAAGCCATGTGTGTTTGTCTTATTTCTGTGTTGTTATTGTTGCGAACATAAATCTATTTATCGAAGAGCTTTGAATGTTCAGGGTCATAACTGCTAAGTGACAAATAAAAAAGTCTTATGCCAAAGATATGTGCTAGCTGGGTGCTAGCTGGCAGATAACTTCTCTTGTGACATAAAAATAATAATACATTTCCGAATGATTTAATGACATGATGTGAGTGGTGAGTGGAATGCTGTTCAATATGATAATAGACACTTCCTAATACGCAAAATCTTACACGAATTAAAACAGCGACAAGAAAGAGCTGCACAGCTTGGATACAATGTTACAAAATGTCGATCTACAGGTGGTGACAGTCCAGTCACACAGACTGAACAGCTGAACTAATCATGTAAAGCGACCCCCACCATTGCATTTTAAAATCTACATGTTAACACCCCCCCCCCCCACCATTGCATCTAGTCTACACTGTCATCAGCGGGTGAGAGAAACAGTTAGCCTGTCAATGAAGGTCAGACAATTTAACCCTAGCGCACAATGTCATTTTTGGGGTTGAGACCAGAATTGTATTTAATATGTCAAAACCTTGCTCTGTGCCAAATTTAGGACTTGTATCCATCTGAGAAACATCCGGGAGACTTGCCCACTGCACTAGTAGTCAGATATGAGAACGGGTGTAAATTTGTCAATTGTATTTCACTTGTATTTTGTAATACACCATTTGAACTAGCACAGAGGTCAGTGAATTCATCTAGAAAACCCCCAGAATAAGGCACTTGACCTTTTTCTAATACATATAATGCATTATAACTGTTTTTTGAATAATTTGCCCATGCTGATTCAAAATGTGATAATTAATTATAATCCTTCGGTATTTCTTTAAAAAAACAAAATTCAAAATGGCCGCCAAATTTTGCATTCAAATGCAGTTTTTTTACAGAATAATTGATTTTAATATTAATTATTTATCTTAACCCTTACAACGCTGAAATATATTTGAATAAACGACGGAGACCAATTTGAAATCATCATAATTGTCTTGGTTAGCTCGTTCCGCTTCATCTGAATACCTATGTTATGGGTCTATACGGCCATTATAAATAATTTGAAATTTGTTATCGAGCTGATTTTTTCAAAGAATATACCTCCCTGAAACCGCACATTTAGTTTAATAGTAATGGCCCAGCTATCTGACACGGCTTGCCAAATAGTCGACAATTTTAGCTGGAGTATAAATTTGTCAGGTCATATCCCTCCACGAAACCTCACATTTTGCATTATGGCAATTGTCTAGCTATCTAGCACGGTTTGCCAGATATCAGCAATATTACATGAAATAAAGCTCTGTTGGCCAAGAGATTAAGATCAAGAAGTAGGTCATAACCCCCAAAAGGCACATCTACATCCCTATAAGTGATATGTATGCGCAATATGAAAGTAATCCCCTTGTGGATATCGGAGATATGCTTCGCAAAAGATATTGTTATAGTGTCAAAAGTTTTTTTGGACAAGAGATGTAGGTCAAAAAGTGAGAAACGAAAAAGCGGAGGACGGCGCCTTAGCCCACGCTCCCAATTTCAAAATCATTTTTACCGCGAAAGGGACTTAAGCCTTTAACCGCCAAATTATTCAATCTGAATTTTCACTCACTGGAAGTCGGGTCTCGCTGACGCGATCCACAACTTCAAGTGAGTGAAAATTATTCAGATTTGACAAAATAGAGGTCAACTCGTGCTGATTGATGTCACATTATGGCTTTACCATACTTAAAAGGCGGTACTGAATGTAGTAAAAATTGAGTGAAAAACCCAATATATTCGGTATCGGCGGTTAAAGGGTAAAAGCCATACCCCCCGGATCACTATACCCAGACCCACATTAGCCGGGTGAATGAATTTCGCTGATTTCTTAGTAATTTGAAGTTGGACTATTTGACATGTAAGTTAGACTATTTGACATGTTATGACATTCTGATACGAAGCTAATTGGTTTATAGAGGGCACATTTATTACATGTTAATTAGACTGACTTTTAAACTGGACAATATTTTCCCATGATAAATTATTTTCGGGGTATTTCAAATCACTTAAAAATAGAACTTGTAAAATTTCACGACAAATGGTTGAGGATTGACTGAGAAGTCATCATGGTTAATGTGAATTATACTATAAAACCCGTGTATTTGAATAATTTGCAAATCTTGATGTCTAAACACCGATTTTATTCTCAATAATTGTGATTTAACCTGCTAATAAAACGGAATGAAATGAACACTAGTCGTGATTAGAGGTGTATGGGTTACGTTGAATTGACGTCATTGGCGTAAGTTCAACTGAGTGGGCGGCACCGGCTGAAGAGCATTAACCCTTGAACCTTTAGCCGCTAAATTATTTAATCTGAATTTTCACCCACCTGAAGTTGTGTCTCGCTGATGCGATCGACAACTTTAAGTGAGTGAAAATTATTCAGATTTGACAAAATGGAGGTCAACTGTTTTCAAATATTGCTGATTGATGTCACATTGTATCTTTAACATGTTTAAAAGGTGGTACTTAATATGCTAATAAAAAAATAAAACCCGCATATATGCGGCACCTGCGGTTAAAGGGTTAAAGCGCTGAAAAAAATCGTATGAAACATGGAGACCAAAGGGTTATGTTCAATTTGAAACCATCATAATTGTCTTAGTTAGATTTTCATTCTGATTCATTTAAATACCTGTGTTATGGGTCCACGACCATTAGAATTTTTTTTACTCTTACAGCGCGAGGATGAGCGGAGGCCCTAGGGTAGTGGCTAGCACCGCTGCCTTTCACGCCAGAGTTAGGGGTTCGGTTCCCGGTCTCGGCGGTTTGAAAGAAACAAAAATGTTTCTTCCCCATCCACGTGTGAAAGTCAGTATTGTGGGGAGCCTCCATGACCGAGAGGTAGCGTGCTCGGCCTCAGACCGCCAGGGCTCGAATTTCGAATCCTGTGTCTGGAAGACAGTGTCATCTCAATCATCTCACCATCCTCAAAAGGTTCTCCTGGCCCAGTTTAGCCTATATGTGCACAAAGGTGGCCTAAAGCCCGATTCATTTCATTTACAGCGCGAGGATCGACTTTAGTCGTCAGAATCTGTCGTCTACAGACGTCAGATTCTGACGACTAAAGTCGATCCCCGCACTGTAAGGGTTAAAATACCCCGGCAAACACCAGACGCTCATTAAAATGTGGTTTTAATGTTGTAGTTTTAACCCTTGAAGCGCTGAAATATTGTAATACAAACCATGGAAAGTAAAGGACTTTCTTAATTTGATATCATCCTAAATATTAGCTCATCCCGCAACCTTTGAATACCTATATATTATCCACTGGCACTCGTAGCGCTGCTTATCAGCTTTTCTTGTTGCGATATGGTGCTGCTCAGTCTGGTATTAGTATAGTAAATATATATATGTATACTATGTCAGGCTGAACCGGAGCATTTCGCAACAAGAATAGCTTCGCAGAGGAAGAAAAGCTTTTTATACTAAGATGGCTTCCATGCTAGCGACTCTTTGAGTCTTAATAGTATTCATCCTGACATGTTATTTAATTTGTATTTTTTCAGTGCCATTTGTCGAATATACATTTTTTCTTCTTCCGATAATATATAAGCAGCGCTACGGGTGCCAGTGATATTTATGGGTCTACGGTCATTTTGTCCGGTCGAAATAGGGGAATATGTTCTCTAAAAAAGTGCCGAAGGCATTTTGAGTTAAAAGTGTTTTGAAATCTGTTTAACCTAATTTGAATGCGCTGATTTCAAATATGCTGTTTGCCAAGCTCGATTTTGACCCTTTGCCCCTAAAAATTGCAAAACAAAATAGTCAATGAAAATAGCTGATTTACAGATACATTATACAATTTTTATTGACACAGATACAAAATCTGACTTTAAAACTTATAACACTATTTGAGCGTAGCAAATAAAGATACTATATTTTAATTTTTAAAATAATTAAACCCTTTAGGCCCTAAAATTACTAATAAAAATGTTTTATTTTGTTTTCTTTTGAAAGATGCATTTTGTGATGAAAATGTCTTGATATAAATTTAAACTTGACTCAAATATAGTGATTTAAAAATAATATTGTATATTTTTTATATAACCCTTTAACCCCTGAAACTAACAAACAAACAAAGTGGGCATAAAAAAAATATAATTGAAAGCAACAATATGTAAAATTGTGGATAAAATAATATATAACCACTAACCAGTATGATTGTAAAATTAATTGATAATTATGCCTTGTCTTAACATTTGAAACATGTTACCCTTTGCTTTGTGAATCTCGTAATAATCAGGTGATAAAAATGTCAACCATCGCTGCGCGTGTGAAGCCGGGGAAACAACCATAATAAAAAAACAGATGTCTATCATATTTAACTGACCAAAGCAAAAATAATTCTTTTTAAAAACATTCTTCAATCGTATATATAATTAATTAATGCACTGAATTATATGTTTCCTTGGGGCGTAAGCACAGAACATTCAGGCACACAAACTCACACTCCAGACTCTATGTCTAATAAACTATGTGTATGACAAAGGCATTTTCGAAACATCCTTTTTCTTCGAATTAAACCATGTAAGGCTATATATCCCACTATTTATAAGTAATAATTATAGGAACAACATTTCAGCCACGAAATCCCTTTTTTTTTTTGGGGTCATGACTCAAATATTTGTGGTCAACAAAACCAGACAATTGGCTTAATAGTAGATCCAGATCACAACGGCAACGACCAGTAAAATTATTAGTAGAACTATCAAAAAAACATTTGCTGTTACAGTATCAAGTATTAGGTTTTTAAATATTATAACCAACACTTTATTGCTTTCATCAATAAATATAAATAAGAAAGATCTGCATCCAGATGTAAGCAAGACAATTTTAATAAAGACGACAATTATGTTTATTACAACATTTTAACATTATCAATATTTTTTATGGTTTTATGTATCAGTGCTTAGTGTGGGTGGATCATCACGATTTGCTAATGATAGTGATTATTTTGATTTGTTGAAAAGGGAAGTTTTCAGTACATCCTAAGAAAGGCTACTCGGACCAAGTGCAGTATTCTACCCCCGACCAATAGAAGAGTGGTTCCGCTTGTCACATGATGAGACAAACCAACCACCGCCGTCATTTAGTTGTAATTTAAATATGTGGTAGAATACCATACTTGAGCCGGCTATTCTATATCCCTTCAAAGCTATACAATTACATTATAATTCAGGAACATCTTCATATTGTAAATAGTGCTGATCTCACGAGTTCGTTCGAGTAAAATGTTTCCATAGATGCTCGGGTTGAACGATGCTAAAAGTATCATGTGAGGTGAAAGATGAACATGAATTTGTTACATGGCTTTTTATTACCCCTGTAATATTTCCCATATCTATTCAATTATTATTCATTGTGATATGCTTTAATAAAATAGATGTCGTCTTCAACACATGCACAGATTCAGTCCAATCAAGACTCGGCTGATTGGAGTGACAAACCCCTTATAAAAATAAGTAAAAACTATCAATATTAATTTATAAAATAAATCTCCATGAAGCGCGTGACATTCCTTCAACTTAGGGTATATAGCCGAATGTTTTAATTGCATATTTTGAAAACATGACTGGCAAAAAAGTTGTGGACAAATAAGCTGGTAGGCATAACATTACAACTCAGACCGTGTAGCTGGTTACCTGTCTCACCAATATACAATTGATTTACATGGTTCGAATCTCAACTCAACAGTTATCGTTTATATACATAATACCCAAATATACCTGCAATGTTTAATAGTAGGTATGGTGTGGCCTATAAAAATGCCGTTTGCTATCGTTTGAAAATCGTAAGACATAAACTAGATTTTATTTCTCGTTAATAGAAGGGAAGGCAAAAAGTGATGTAAAAAACGCAATCGCAAACTCTGCTATGTTCACATTCTGGACGACATTGAATTTTAATGTGATTGGTTGTGTCACGGATCAGATATTATTGTGTGCTGAATATTTTTTTGTAGACTATTGTAGTAGGTGACACATTCTGTTGTGTTCTGAAATTTTAAGCGCAAGAACGATTACCCTGATTACAACATGTAATATAATTTAATAGAAGGCACGTACAATACCATATTTTTATCTGATGACAGACGATTCCAGCTAAAATCTCAATCATGTTAGTGTTGTATCCGTGGTAAACTTGTACTAAAAAGGATATCGCTTCCGCATATTCCTAACCAGGGTTCTGAAGATGTGTAAGATATTTTTTTTGTACGTTGATATTAGTACGGGCGAGGGTATGCGACCTATTGGAATTTATTTTATCAAAAAATAAAAAAGTATTGCAAATAGAAATAATTTTAAATCATAACGTGTATTGTTAGTAAAATGCTTGGGGATTTTTTCAAAAGTTTCATACCGCCAGGGTTCAAATTTCAAATTTTGTGTCTGGAGGGCAGTGTCTTAACATTCATCTCATCATCCCCATGACGTTTTCCTGACCCAGTTTAGCCTATATGTGCACAACGCTAGCCTAATACCCCATTCATTTCATTTTAATCTCTTAAAAGTTGAAACTATTAATTCCATGAAAAAGGCTAGGATCAAATATTTACCGCACCAGTCTTATTTCTACACATCCACATAAAAAATATTCCACAAAATCAATATCATACGAGCATTTCTAAGGTAAAACCTTATACTTGTTTTTCTCAGTTAAAAAAAACATGTGTTAATATGTTCTTGCATAGAACCCTATATATGTCACTTATTAGGCAATTTACTTAATAGTTAGCAATTTATTTTCAATGCTGTATATCAGCTCCTTAATTGACCTACTGTTTGGTGTTTTTTCTAGACAAATAATATGGACTGTGTTAGGAAGTGTCGCATGAGGACTTTCAATCTCGTTATTGATAATAATATATTACATATGACATTGTTTATTGTTAATAAAGTAAAAAAATAAAACATTTTAGACACGATTAATTGTGTGCTAACTATAAATGTAGCTTAGTAGCCAAAGGGCTAATAAATTAACAACCTTGCTATATTACAAACATGTTAATACAATATTATTGTATATGCCTATTTGTAAGCAAAACGCATACGTCTTTTATTTTCACATAAAAACAGTGTTTATTTTTTTTTCTTTTAGGGATAAAAGGGTCAAATGAGCGCTTGACAAACATTTTTTTTTAATTCGTGACACCCAAATTAGGTTAATAAAGGAAATCTTGACCTCACGATTTAATAAAGAGTAATCTAAGTAATTTAATAAAGAGTTAACAATTTATTTTCAATGTCATAATTATGTTCTTTGTTTTAACCGATTATTTTGTGCTTATTCCCATCAATTGAAGGATAATATTTGGATTATAGGGCCCAAACTGTTGAAGAAAGATCAACAACCTACAACATAACATTGATAATAATTTATTACACATGGCAATTGTAATTTGTGAATGTTATGAAAATAGTAGTGAACTACTCTAGTAAATAAAAAATGTGTTTAATGTAAATTTAGCTTTTAGGTTTAGCTAAAAATTTATCTCTTTATACTTTCAACGTAACTAATCTATAAAAAAAATGATTTTATATGCTTATTTGTATACACAAAGCGTAAATCTTGTATTTTTACATAGAAAACAATGGTTATTCTAATTTGCGATGTTGGGGCTCAAAGAGTCAAAAAACACAGCTTGGCAAACATCTTTTTGTGTATTCAGGACAACCAAATTAGATTAATAAAAGTTTCAAAACACTTTTACCCCAAAATGCCTACAGGAATTTTATTTTGTGGAATTTCGACCGGACTAATTATAATTAGTTTTCTCTTTCAGTGCGAGGATCTAATCAGTGCGTCAGAATCTGACGTCTATAGACGTCATATTCTGACATCTAACGTGTCTCCCCGCGCTAAAAGGTTTTAAAAAACATCGCCTCGTGCTACCTGAGAAACGCGGATGGTGATGTAGAGTGATGTGGAAAGGGATAATTGTGTTCTGGATGGGAGGGTATTATTAGCTATGGAGAAAACATTAAACATAAAGCTCCACTCTAGACCACCCTCTCTTTGTCATCCCCTCTCATCACAATCACTCAATACTCGGGTTACATCATTAGCTTAACCCTTTGACCGCCGTGCCGAATATATTCGGTTTTTTGTTTGTTTTTTCATTATCTTTAACATGTTTAAAATGTGACATTAAATCAGCAAGATTTGAAAATGGTTGACCTCCATTTTGCCAAATCGGAATAATTTTCACTCACTTGATGTTGTGAATCGCGTCAGCGAGACACAACTTCAAGTGAGTTAAAATTCAAATTGAATAATTTGGCGGCTAAGAGCATAGAATACAGAACAGGGGGGGGGGGGGGTAATAATATGCAACTGTATATATTCACAAGGAAGGTCGACATTTCTGTTTCAGTGAGCATGAAAGTTGAAAAACGTTAATTACGTAACCATGATAATCTCCAGTTACATATTACTTTATTATTATCGTCGTTATCAATTATAATAAATTATTAGTGGCTCAGTCGTCTTCCTTGACCTTCAAAACATGGGTGTAGACACCTTGTTTGTGATGACATCGTGATTATTTATGGAGACATTGCTAAAAAGGTATATTTTGGTAATGGCGCTACTATTTAGCGACACCATAATTTGACAAGTTTTTCATGTATCCTGCTCAAATTTGTTCTGCATGTTGATATCGGACAGTTCTCGGACAAGTTCAAAAATGGCGAAAAAAAATGAAATGGCCGATTTATTGCACAAAATGACTGATTTATTGCGATTTTTCACAGTTTACGTCCCTGTGGGCGCGATAACTTCAAATGTTTTTCATGGATCTTGCTGCATGTTGCTAATAACAAGTTAAATAATGACTGAAATAAATTCAAAAAGGCCAATTTATTGCGATTTTTTGCATTTTGCGTCACTAATTTTAGATTGTGGGTGCGATAAGTTTAACAGTTTTTCATGTATCCTCCCCAAATGTATTATGCGTGTTGCTAATCACCTGTTCTTGGACAAGTTGAATAATTCTTGAAAAAAACGTCCGATAAATTGCGATTTTTCGCATTTTACGTCACTGATTTTAATAAATATAAGTTCTTCCTTTATCCTTCTCAGATTTGTTATGCATGTTACCAATAACCCAGCAAACACAAGACGTTGACCCTATGTTGTTTTAATGTTGGCCAACCGTCTTCGACGCTGGCCTAACATTAAGTCAACATTGGATCAACGTCTTGTGTTTGCTGGGAACCAGTTCCCTGTCGTCAAGTTCAATAATGGCGGGCGTATTGTCGAGTGTGCTCTCGTTTATCTTGTGATGATCATGATTACACCCAGATATTTTTAAAAGCCAACACCTCAAGGTGTGCCATTAACCCTTTAAGCGCTGAATTTTTTTTATAAAAACCTTGTAGACCAAGGTGTTTTTTCAATTTGAAAGCATCATAAATGGCTTAGCTAGCTCTTTCCGATTCATTTGAATAACTATGTTACAGGTCTACTGCCATTAGAAATATTTCTACTCTTACAGTGCGGGGATCGACTTTAGTCGTCAGAATCTGACGTCTACAGACGTCAGATTCTGACGACTAAAGTCGATGATTGTAATCTAATTAATAGAATGCAATAATTTGTAAACAAAGCATTTATGGGCTGTTTCTGCTTAAAATAAATATAGTTCAGACATTGAAATCACCATTTTAAACAGTAAAACCAAAGTGGGAAATGATGTTCAGTACTTGTGGTGGATGCTCGTTCAGTTACATTAAGTACTGTTGAGTTATATCCACATAATACTGCAAGCGATACCTTTTTATGAACAACTACAAGAGGAACACATGTATTTGCTAGTCTTACATCATTAACAATAACATCTAATATAATTTTAAAGATCGGTTGATGCTGGTGCCTTGACATTATTATTGAGACAGCTGTCATTAGCCACCTTGCAGCCGTATTAAAACACACCACTACATTATTTTCTTTGTCCGACCACTACATTCTAAGCCGGGAATGGAGAGTTATCTGTGACCCAATACAGATAAATTGTCATGGTAGGCATATGGTAATAAAATCAGTCAGGTGTGACCGAGCTGTTGATTATGAGGGATCCTCATTATATTCGGATGCGTGTTAAGTCAGTTAAAACCCTCGGCGCTCTACATTCTTAGCCGTGGAAAAGGCCACGGCCTTCGACCTCGGCCTTTTCCACAGTTAAGAATGTAGAGCTCCTGGAGCACCACTACATTACTTGCTTTGTCCGACCACTACATTCTAAGCCGGGAATGGAGTTATTGTTGATCTAGTACAGACCAATTATTATGGTAGGCCTATGGTACTATAGTCCTATGTAGGCCTATGGTATCAGTCAGGCGCGACCGAACTTTTGATTATGAGGGATTTTCATTATGGTCTGATGTGTTTTAAATCAGTTAAAACCCTCGGAGCTCTACATTCTTAGCTTTGAAAATAGCCTTGGCCTTCGGCCTCGGCCATTTTCAAAGCTAAGAATGTAGAGCTCCTCGGGCTTTATCCGATACTTCTACCTTAATTAGCATGAACCGAAGATGACCCCAACTCCTCACTTGATGGTGTTCCCGTGGGCAATGGGAAAACGTCGATCTATCGTGGTCTGGGGCGAGGGTTACCATTGACGTTGCGAATGGCGACCAACGCCTCAGGCCCCGATCTTGATCGTGGTGTCTTGCCCGGTCAGCAAGCGGTGGTTCGCTGCAGAAACTCAGTCAAAGTGGAAGATTTTCTTAATTCATTCTTTATTCATTCCATATTCGTGCAGACATTGTCAGATATGTGTGTGCTACTTAGTCTCGTACGACAGGGGGCGGTTATCCAGCCACGCGGCTGAATGTGTGTGACGCGGTTACACGTCTGACTTCCGAGAAGGCCAGTGATAGAATGAGCGAGCGCGGCTGGGCCGCACATGGCGTGAGCCGGGCGGAAGTGCTGCCCCGTCGATCAGCGATTCCGTCCGGCTCGAACTCGGCGCGATGATCTGCTAGTTAGGTCGCCACATTACCCCCGGGCTAAGTGACAACGTATATCTACAAAACTATGCTTGTGGTTATAGTCAGGAAGAATATGCTTCATATGGCCCAACAGGTGGAAGTGGAGTACAGACTTTTTTTGATGATTGATTTGAGTTTATATAGGTCCCAACCAACATTTTCCGGAGGGTGTGTAAAATTTTATTCATTGGCATTTTTTAAAATCCAAGATGGCCGCCACGACTCATAAATATCATACAAATGGTCATAACTCCCCAAATATTGGGGCTAGAGACACAATGTTTGGCTCTATACCCAGGTTTTTATGCCCAATGAATCTATGGGATGGGTTATTCTTGTGATTTGACTATTCTATAAATATTAAAATTCAATATGGCCGCCAATCTTCCAAAACCGAGCAATTGCATATTTTCTTGTGATAGACCTGCATTCGGCTTGGGGAATACCACATACCTTCTTTCTTAGCTTCCCAAGCCATAGCTGTTCAAAGAGCAGTGGAGAATGACTTCGTCTTCCTACAGGACATACATACCGAACCAAAATGTCATGAATACAATGAGTTCAATACTAGACTATGTAGGAAAGCCGGCATGCTTCCTCAATCCAAGACTGACGTTGCCTTCCTACCACTTATTGACCACCCCCCTGCTCACCATGACACCATTAAGACAGCAATAGATAAGGGGTTGACACTTATGAGAGCAGCAGGTGACGATATGCTTATCTTCACGGCTGACCAGCAACTTTACAAAATCGTCAAAGACATAATGTTCTATCAATCCACCTATTTTGAATCTGTAATACCAGTGCTTGGTGGAATGCATATGGTCATGAATGTTATTCATGCCACAGCTGTCATCATGGCTGGCAGTGAAATGAACGAAATTCTAGTCCGAACATTTGGAAGTGTAGAGAAAATGTTGAGTGGCAAGAAGTACCCACAAAAACTTCCGAGCCATCAGAATGCTAGTAGAGGAGATGATCCAGTGTATACTTGAAGGAGTTGACTCGTTTCCCCATCTCATCATAGTGCTGGATGCTCGAGCTACAAAATTGTGGTCTGACAATTTGGTAAGGACAGTCATCATCATGATGATCTTTTCGGGTGCAGGACACGAAGGCGACTGGGCTCTTCACCTCTATGCTGCAGAAGCCATGCTGCCTTATAAATTTCCGTGCAGCTGGCTGCCACACGCTATGCTGCATACTATGGCCATCAGATGAAAGGCCTCAATCCAGAGATGATGAAGAAATTAAAGCATGGTGCATTTGTTCGTCACATCCCAGGCATCTATAACGCAACTTGGACAGACATGTTTATAGGAACAACGTACATGCGGCTTGGACACGGACCAGCTGGAGCTGTTGGAGTAGCTACAGACTACCAACAGATGGTGAAGTGGGCCCTTAGTGGAGAAGTATCTCAAAATGTTCGAGCTATGAGATAACGAATCTCATCCAGATGGTGCACTGATAAACATTATCACAGGACAAATTGTTCACCCTGATATGAATGCTAATAATGCCCTTGTTATTGGACAACAGGCAATTACAGACTTCAAGAGTGGTCGGCCAGGAACATTCTATGAACCTTTAAGCAAACTATTTGCTCCAATGGATTTGAAAAAAAGCATGTGTCAGTTAGTATGGAGCGTGTCTATGATCAGGAACTTATTTATGCACGTGTTATTGGTCTACTTGCCAGTTCACGTGACATAAACTTCGATGATGAATTGGGCGGGGGCCCTAGGGTAGTGGTTAGCACTGCTGCCTTTCACGCCAGAGTTCGGGGCTCGGTTCCCGGACTCGGCGGTTTGAAAGAAACAAAAATGTTTCTTCCCCATCCACGTGTGAAAGTCAGTATTGCGGGGAGCCTCCGTGACCGAGAGGTAGCGTGCTCGGCCTCAGACCGCCAGGGCTCGAATTTCGAATCCTGTGTCTGGAGGACAGTGTCATCTCAATCATCTCACCATCCTCAGGAGGTTCTCCTGGCCCAGTTCAGCCTATATGTGCACAAAGGTGGCCTAAAGCCCGATTCATTTCATTTCGATTATGAATTGGCATGTGAGTTAGCTGCATATCCTCTATCGATGTTCAATCCAGACGGGGAAATAAAAATCTCAAAGTTCAAATCTACCTTGCAACAAAAACTCCAAGTGACTATCAGAACGCAATTGCCCTGTACAGAACACCATAATATATGAGCATTTCTCTGGGTCATCAGCTGGCCACTTGACGAACTTCATGTGTATGTTGATGCCTTTGAGAAGTTTGTCTTTCAAGCTCTTTAAAGGGCTTGTGTTTGACAGATTTTCCCAACAGCATCAAAACTTCACGAGGATGCAGTGAGCTGGGTCAAGTCGCGCACACAAGCTGACGCCAGAAATGCCAGCTCCCGCTAAGGAACAAGTTCTTACTAACACTAAAATTCCAGTTGAATGACATGCTTGCCGAGGGACTTCTTGATTCACATTTTCACAACAATGCAACACAAAAGCACTCTATGGTTATTGCTGGTGTATGTGATGTGCCTGTGGAGATAGACCGTGGTGTGAGGATTGACCAACATGATCTCTGTTCCTCACACGAGGAGGCTGATATTCACATAACACAACATGCTATCGCTTTAAGACTCTTGGGCAAGTCAGTTAATGTCGTGTTTGATAACAAAGATGTGTTTGTGCTTCTTGTTCACTTTTACAATAGTCAGTTTAAAGCTAGCAACCCCCCCCCCCCCCAATGTTCATGTCATCACCAGTGAAAGAACGAGCAGTGTTCGATATTCCTGCCACTGCAGAAGCACACCGTGACATAGCAGGTGATCTTCTGGCGATTCATGGACTCTCTGGTGCAGACAATACAGCCTCGTTACATGACATAGGCAAGGGAACTGTTTTAGAGATTTCCAAGAAGGGAGGGTTACCTTTATTTAATATTGGTGATGTGGCGGCAGATATAAAATCTGGTGAGGCTCAGGCTACTGCATTCACATGCGCACATATGGCAAGTCAACACAGTAACTGCACATCAATGACAGAATGTAAAGTAAAGGTATGGCGTTCTAAGACCGGAAGAAGTGGGGCATCATCAGTAAAACTATGTTCCCTTCCACCTACCATTGCTGCATTTATTCAAAATTTTATATGACTAATATCCATAAATTATATGACTAATATCCATAAATCCCGCAGCAACTGATTAAACATAGCATTTCATTGTTTTTATTAAAATAAAGCAGCGTTGAATTTGTTTATTGTGTTTGTAGTTGGTGCAAATGTACATACTAATCACAGATCGATCATATCTCTGCCGAAGAAGTAATATTTAATTTTGGTTCCACATTTGCACTCATTTATCATGATTGCTCATTATCTCATGTTTTTATTTTAATGGTGAATGAAATAAATTCTGCAATTCTGTAAAAAAAACATTGGTACAGAAACCAAATTTGTGTTTCTGGGCTACACTTATCGTGCTTTTAGTAATTTGTGGTGGCCATTTTGGATTTTTATGCTTTATACAATGGTAAAAACACACAAATAACCCTCCCAGTACACTCCCTGTGTAACAAAACCTGGGTATAGAGCCAAAAATTGTGTCTCTAGCACAAATACTTGGAGAGTTATGACCATTTTAATGACAATAGTGGGTCATGGCGGCCATTTTGGATTTAAAAAAATGCCAATGGATAAAATTTTACACACCCTCTGAAAAATGTTTCCTGGGACCACAGAGAACTGATATCAATCGACAAAAAAAGTCTGTACTACCTTTCCACCTGAAGTGAGATTTCTTCCTGACTATTACCTCAACGGCAGATATCCTAAATTTACGGTTAACTACGCGCCGACCAAGTAGCACCGATTCTTACCAAAATATCAACGTTATAACTATAAACATGTAAAAAGCCAAAGTCGTGATACAGCGTGGGTTGTTGGTGAGCTATAGTGAATGCGGCTATGACCAAATCTTTATTTATTTCCGATCCTCTTTGCAAATGTCCTTTCAACTGGCCATGCCTAAAACTCTTAACTCTCATCCAACTGACTTAGTTACTTAACATATATGAGAATAGTGAAAACTTTCATTATTTATTTAACAATGATTTATTTGTGCCAGGCCTAGTAATAGTCGCGTAATTAAATCACATTCAAATCGTGTACGTTAATTGCTATGCAATATGACTACGTAAATTACATGTAATACAATGTGAAACAATGTAATAGTGCGATGCGTGTGGCTGGTCTCACCGTCTTTATCGTTTGGCGCTATAGTGAACCGCGAGTGCCAGCCGCACGAATCGAGCACGTGTGTGGATAGTTCGTCCAACACATGCTAAATATAAACGATTTATTGCATTCGCTGATCGTTAGGGGCAGTACTACGAGTACTGTATCGAAGGTGTGTTCGCATTATCGGTTCGGTTCGTGGGGTCGATTTTGTGTATCGTAGCGCCGATTCGAATGCAAATTATACCCAAATCCCCGTTAGAGCGAAGACTAAAATACTGTATGATCGTGCTCGGGCTGTGTGAGCCAATTGTGAGCGATCGCAGCTGGCGTCTCACCGTGTGATAGCCTTGGGTTGCATTATGCGGTAACGCTATGACGTACCTGGTTGGGGCACGTGCCGTAATACAGGATTTAAAAATATTTCTGCTATGTGTCGCAAAAGACATGATAACATGTATTGAAGTGCGGTGGAACTAGTTGTTCCGCGAAATGTCATGTGTAGGACATGGCCGGCTACGAGACCGGCGCACCAAACAAACTCTTGCGTTGGCAGTGATAGGATGAGCGAGCGCGGCTGGGCCGCACATGGCGTGAGCCGGGCGGAAGTGCTGACCCGTCGATCAGCGATTCCGTCCGGATCGAACTCGGCGCGATGATCTGCTAGTTAGGTCGCCACAGATCTGCTTATTGATGAATTTCGCTTCACAGGCACATATTTGGATATAGTAGGCCTACTGTCATATAGCGGACATTCTCGTTCTTCCACAAATATGTAAAGACATTCACATGAACAATACAATGGTATGAATAACTATGCCCTTGTATGGGATGATTGGCTATCATGTGACCCTCTCAGATGGTCACATGATAGCCATATATGAGGTGATTGGCTATCATGTGACCCTCTCAGAGGGTCACATGATCGCCAATCACCCCATATAAGGAAACACTTGTGCCCCATCTTGTGGCAACTTTGATTTTTTTGTCACAAAATCATTCATACTATATAAGGTGTGATTGATCACCTTTAACACCAAAAATGGTATGTTAGGTATGTATTCGTTTATTATACTGACATGTACAATACATATTACAGATACATATAGTATACAAATACACTGATTAATGTACCCAGCCCATTAAGGTTTATTAGTCAGTTTGGTCATAATATTAATACAGTACATACAATATTAATACAGTTATGGAAAATTTCCGGATTGTTCATTTTTGTATTGATTTCCCATGGTCTACCACTAATAACACATTGAGTGGATTTCTTCTTAATCAATATACGTCATTGGTCGTAAGTCTGCCTAATCAACTTAAGGGATCAGGGACCACCGGAATTCTGAATATATCAGCATTATGCTAAATATAGGTTGGAAGGTCGTATCCTGCGCATAACGATAGGCACACACACACCATTCATACATATATGTGAGTCTAAACCAATTCAATTATTGGCGTAAACAGCCTCACAAAACTTAACGAACGTTTATTAAATAAATAACAATTCCCTTTCTGCATGAATTTGTCAACATGTTCTAGTTTAAAATCACTCATATTTGTTTAAATTTAGGCCGATCATTTGCACCTATTGTACACGTTCCACTCCAAAGAACAGTTATTTAACCCTCTCAAGCCTGAATTTACCATTGTCATCTTCATCCACTACAAGCCGCGAATCGCTGTCGCAATTCTCGCCTTGTAGTGGATGAAGATGATTTGATATGAGTGATAAATAAAAGAATTAAAGAAAATTGCCATGTATTCGTGGAACAATTTTATCGAAATTTGCCTTCTAAAACCCTTAGCTGTGAAAAATCAAGTATGTTTTCAATGGTGTAAAATGATGCTTTAATGCATCGTAGGTGCTTAAGGGGTTAATCGATGTGCAAAGAAACCAGAAAGCTTATAACCCTTATAGTCGTTCTTGGTGCGTGAAGGGTTAATTGGGGATCTCTGGTAGATCCTCCCATGTAGGCATCATCAGCCTGAACTGGGTGCAGATAGGTCATCACCCAGAAACCTCACCTTCCACGTAAAGCAGCTCAGCGACCATTGTACGATCCCGGCAAACACGAGATGCTCCCCCAATGCTGGTCTAATGTTCCCTTCGTTCATTCGCTTGTTAGAGTGTTCATTCATTCATTCATTCATCCATTCATTCATTCATTCATTAATTTACTCATTCATTCATTCATTCATTTATTCATTCATTCATTCATTCATTCATTCATTCATTCATTCATTCACTTATGCATTTATACATTCATTCATTCATTCATTCACTTATTAATTAATTAATTCATTCATTCATTCATTCACTTATTCATTCATTCAATCATTTATTCATTCGTTCATTCATTCATTCATTCATTCATTCATTCATTCATTCATTCATTCATTCATTCATTCATTCATTCATTCTTTCATTCATTCATTCATTCATTCATTCATTCATTCATTCATTCATTCATTCATTCATTCATTCATTCATTCTTTTATTATTTTATTCATTCATTCATTCAGTCATTCGTTTGCTTATTCATTCATTCAATTATCCATTCATTCATTCATTCATTCATTCATTCATTCATTCATTCATTCATTCATTCACTCGTTCGTTCGTTCGTTCACTCATTCATTCATCCATTTATTCATTTATTCATTCGTTCATTCATTCATTCATTCTTTCATTCATTCATTCATTCATTCATTCATTTATTCATTCATTCATTCATTCATTCATTCATTCATTCATTCATTCATTCACTCATTCAATCGTTCGTTCGCTCGTTCCTTCATTAATCCATTCATTCATTCATTCATTCATTACATCATTCATTTACTTATTCATTAATTCATTAATTCTGTCATCAACTTATTTAATAATTAAAGTATTCACTCATTCAATAATTCGTTCATTCATTCATTCCTGAGAAAGGACATGTCATCAGGTAAAAATGTGTCCAACATGTCTACGGGGGGGGGGGGTTAAAACACGTGATTGGTCTTGGCCGGGTATCTAGGTCATGGTGCTCTGGAACAAGTACCCCCCTCCCCACTCGAGTGGGTAGGCGTAAAAAATAGGAAAGCATCAGCTTCTTTTACTTTGCGGGACTAATGGAAGATATAAATTGTCAAGTAAATATGAGATAATGGACCATTACATGCATAATGAGACGACTATGAGAACATCCATGCTACATGCACAGTAATGAACCTTATTGACATAACCGTCAGATGACGAAGGGTGCCGTGCAACAAAAAACGTATTTAATATTAGTTATCATTTTCTTTATTTATGTAACGTCTAGTTGATGAAGGAGATATTTTAGGTAAGCAGTTAAGTGCTGTTTGCATTTGCCTGGCAGGATGAGGCACCTCATGTAGACGTAACCACCTGGTAACCTTGGCTAAGATTAAAATCAGTCTGAATAATATTTACCTGAATCTAAATTATGTATACTCACTTTATTGCAACCCTTGAAGCAGTAAATTAAATAACACTAACAATCACAATTAATTTCACCCACTTGAAGTTGTCTCTCGCTACCGCGATCCACAACTTCAAGTGGGTAAACTTTGCACGTATTTGTTTCATTTGATTACAAACATTTGCGAATATTGATTTTTAAACGCACATTGTGTTCCCGATAATAGTGATTTGAACATCGTCTAATTAAACTGTTAAATGGAATCAAAAAGATTATCGTCGTGCTCGTGTTTAACTAGATGACTACAAGCATTAAGTTACAGTGTGTAAAGTGGCTGGCAAAACTTGTTCATATTTGCACGCCGGTCTCCTGTAATTATTGCCATTCGTAAAGTTGGGCCTTGTGTTACAACCACTTTAAAAATTATCTCAGCCACTACAAATGTGATCTTGGCCACTAACAAATTGGTGTCATCCACTTTAAAAGTCACCTAAGCCGCTATAAAGTTATCTGGGCCACCGAAGAAATGATTATAGCATCAATATCACATTTGTAGTGGCTGAGATAAATTTTAAAGAGGTTGTAATCATTTCTTCAGTGGTCAAGATCACTTTTGTAGTGGTTTAGATAATTTTTAAAGTGGATGTGATCACTTCTTCAGTGGCCAAGATCATTTTTGTAGTGGTTGAGTTAACTTTTAATGTGGCTGTGATTACTTCTTCAATGGCCAAGATCACTATTGTTGTGGCTGGAATATATTTTACAGTGGCTGAGATCACCATCTTAAGTGGCCGAGAACACTTTCGTAGTGGCTGAGATAATTTTAAAGTGCCTGTGATCACTTGTTCGGTGGCTAAGATCACATCTGTGCTGGCTGAGATCACTTCTCAAGTAAGATCACTTTTTTAGCGGCTGGGATCATTTTAAAACTAAGTGGCTATGGTTACTCTTTCAGTGACCAAGATCACTTTTGTATTTGCTGAGATAATTTTTTTCAAATCGCTGTGATCACTTCTTCAGTGGTCAAGATCATTTTTGTAGTGGCTGAGATCAATTTTAAAGTGGTTGTAATCACTTCTGCGTTGTCAAGATCACTTTTGTAGTTGTTTAGATATTTTTTAATGTGGATGTGATCACTCCTTCGGTGATCAAGATCACTTTTGCATTGGCTGAGATAACTTTTTAAGTGGCTGTGATCACTTCTTCAGTGGTCAAGATAACTTTTGAAACTTGTAAAGCCCTCGATGACTTTCCACTGATATTGAATATGTTGGGATATTTTTTGAATTTGGGCAACAATGTGAAACACTGTGAATTTTCCCGAGCCTGAAGAAAAGTGCCCAAATTTTACGTCCAACCAAAAAAGTGTGTAATATGATTAAATAGCTCATTAATTTTTATTCCAGATGGATTTATTTTAAGTCAACAATAGTTTTAGAAAATGCTTGAATCAAAACTAAACATTTAATATATACTAAAATACTGAAAAAGTATGAAAAATAGATAAACTTGAGGTAAAAATACCAGCATAAAGCTCTCTTGTGCATTCGTCAATGATGAGACAAAAATATTTTACATCCATGTGAAGGCATGTGCCAGTAGCTTTCTACGGATATCAAATATATTGATATAGCTCAAAATTGGAGTACCCAGTGGGCAATAATGTGATATACGGTCAGTTTTCCCGAGCCTGAAGAAAAGCGAGCAAATTTTAAGTCTAACAAAAAAGTGAGTAATAATTATGTTCACAATACTCAATATTGTCATTCCAAATGGGTTTATTTGAGATCAAAAATAGTTCTAGAACATGTTTTAATCAAAACTAAACATGTATACAATGAAAAAAAATCAGTGGACAGAATTTTTTTTGACTATTTACTGAAAAAGTATGAAAGATAGGTAAAATTAAAGGTTAAAATAACAGCTTGAAGCTCTATTGTGCATAGGTCATATACATTTTTGGCCATATTTCAGTAAAGCAGCAGCAGTTACCTGATCAACAAGTTGATTCTGGGCCCTGAGTAGTCCAGCTATGTGAAGATAATAGTGGCTTAAATTCCCTTTCCAGGTGACACCTTACCCCCAGCCACGTCTGGTCTATTGGGGACCGAAAAAACATCTCTGGTCTTTATTGTTCATCGTCTGACCTATAATGTAAAATCCAAGATGGACGCCATTTTACATATTTACTATAAAAATAATGACGTCATTTTAAATACTAAGCAAATCAAAGAATTTTAGAATATACTGTGATTAAATACAGTTTCGAATGCCTTGCAACCTAATCTGCTGCATTATGTAGTCTATTTTTTAGTTTTCAAATAAACAAATGTTGTTTATGATATTATAGTTCACCTGCATAAAAACAGCTTTTATTTGTGTGTTGACGGTAACCATTCTGACCTTGAAGGTCAAATGTACGTCATGTTGATCGAAAAACATGAGACATAAATTTATCAACACTAAATCATGCAGAAACCGGAAATCGTGCAATAATATGTAAAAAAATATAGAACAGATGTGGTTTTGGTGGTGCGTTTTTCTTATTTGAAGGTGAATGACAAAAATGAATCGGATTTTAGGCCACCTTTGTGCACATAGGCTAAACTGGGCCAGGAGAACCTCCTGAGGATGGTGAGATGTTTGAGATGACACTGTCCTCCAGACACAGGATTCGAAATTCGAGCCCTGGTGGTCTGAGACCGAGCAAGCTACCTCTCGGTCACGGAGGCTCCCCACAATACTGACTTTTACACGTGGATGGGGAAGAAACATTTTTTGTTTCTTTGAAACCGCCGAGACCGGGAACCGAACCCCGAACTCTGGCGTAAAAGGCAGCGGTGCTAACCACTACCCTAGGGCCCCCGCCCTGAAGGTGAATGACACCAAAGATAGAGTGTTAACCGACATATTCGAATTCAGCACACCCAAATTACAAATCTAAATAACACTCAGTTTTAGGCAAATACACACCTGGGTTCGGAAAACACAAGTTAAACATAGATATGGCCAATAATGATTTTATTAAGTCGTTTCCATTGACCATGTTGACTAGCTTGTTTTGTTGTCGATTTTGATCTTCAAATAAATACAGCGCCCTCTAGTGACTGACTCTTGACTGACTACTAAATACGTTCACTCCCATAATCTGATAATAGGTACTGTATATTTATAATATAAATAAGAAAATTTCCTGGACCAAAAATGTATTTTTATCACGCTAGAAATTTGTATTTTTGGCCAAAGGAAATCCCATAACCTGATAACACAAATACAAAATTATGAACAAGAACTCTTAACGACCGCAGATCGTTTTTCCGCAAACAAATATTAACACGTCATACATATTTATAATGATTGCCTAAAGGTAATTTATTCATGACTGAAATTCATAATGGCATGTTTATCCTCAAATACAACAATCTGATAATCATGCAATACATATACAATGAGATAATACATGTAAACTAGTTACCATACTGTGTAACATTGATGTATATATAAAGTCAAAATTACATGTAAACTCGTTACCATATATGTAACATTGTGAAATTAATAAAGTGAAATATAGGAAAAAGGGGAGGGTGTTACAAAACAGCCACATAGTGATGGTACAAGACCCCCCCCCCCTCCCCAAGGTAAATATTATTGCGTGAGCTCAAAGAAGATCGACACTTGCTCTTAGAATAATATGTCGGGTGAATGGCACGGTGCTTAGAGCACACTCATGCACGCTGGTAGAATTAGCTGATTCTGCGCAAGCGGGTTAATGAATGTAAATTGCTATATTTCGCATGCTAGTTATTAGGCCCGGCCGAGAGGCCCGGAGCCTATCAAGTTTAATATAAACATTTAAATGAAACTAGTAGGCCTACAAGCCAACGCATAACATAGAAAATAGCACAATTATTACATTTGAATTAGGGGGAGCTATTCGTGTATTTCTTAGCATCTCGATCCACATGATAGATGTCACCATCAATCTAAGATAACCACATTAGTTGATTGCACTGCATTTAGTCCTGAATGATTTAATCCAATAAATGGTTACAGCATGAATTTTCTCATATAAAAACGTGTGATATAGAACATTTACATTTATTTTTTATTCATTATAAGCTTGGGTAAACATGCAACTGTCATAGAATACAAGTTTTCAGGCTCAACTTTCGTTGTATGCTCACCCTGATCCACATAACAGTCACATTTATTCTGGAATACAAACCATATTTATTACAAGCGCCCGCGAGATGTCTCAATGTTGGTGTCGTAATTTGTCTTTTATTAGCAATAGTTTACATCCAAAAAATATGCAGACTAAGTCGCTTAATATAACATGCCTAAAGGCCTACTAACATATGAATGCTTGCAAGTGCGAGAGAACGGCGTGCAGAATACCTATTTTTCAGCCAATAAAAGGCGTCGACCCAAATCGACTGGCTCGATGTTGGTTCACTGTCTGCGACCCCCGCTTAATCCAGACCTTAATCGAGAACTAGGTCACATCTCATGTTTGTTGAGACCATGTAGGTGACCAGTGTCTTACAGTGTCAATCAAAAACACGAGGCATTTAATCTCAATGTTGAGTTAATGTTGTGGAGCGTCGTAGACAATGACCAAACATTTAGCTAACATCGATTGGGCCCGTGAATTTTGAGTAGGTTAACGATATTATCAAAACTATTAAGTTAAAGCAATAAATGTTGATTTACCCACCAGATATAAGACTTTCATATGCACCCATTATTTAATAAAAATAAATGTAAAGTTTTAAGCAGCGGTGAAATGTAAAATAATAGTTTTGTTTCACTATACAATATAACGTATATATATTCAAAAAATATATTAATTCCACCAGATTTGAATTCGTATCATAGCAAATATGTTAAGACCACTGTCTCAGGGTTTGACTAACTATTCTGGAAGCTCATCTGCTCAGCACGATAATACGTGGATGTGGACCTCTCGTGTCTCTTGTCAAAATATGATGGAATGTTTTACTTATTAAGGTTCGTGTCGAGAAGCGGCCCCTCTAATCGTAGATTTTATCATATTTTTATATGCATTAATTATTTTTGTATGACAGAGAATTCAATTGGCGTACTGTTGTTGAGGGTAGGGGTGATTACAAAGACTATTTTGAAGGGAGGGTATTGAAATCACTGGCAGAGATTTGCATACCATTATATATGTATACTACATCAGGCTGAACCGTAGCATTTCGAAGCAAGAATAGCTTTCAATAAGCAGCGCTACGGGTGCCAGTGATTAAAACTAACTGCTCGCCTGATGACACATTTTATATTTCATGTATTATTGTTCAATCCCTCAGTCATCTTATTTGTCTCACTACCATCACGATCAGTAAGATCTTCTACACCAAGGCTAACCATTATACTAACAAAAGTTGCCAAAATCACAATTGCTTGGCTGATTGATTAATTGATTGATTGATTGATTGATTGATTGATTGATTGATTGATTGATTGATTGATTGATTGATTGATTGATTGATTGATTGATTGATTGATTGATTGATTGATTGATTGATTGATTGATTGATTGATTGATTGATTGATTGATTGATTGATTGATTGATTGATTGATTGATTGATTGATTGATTGATTGATACTAAACTGAGGTGACCGTTTGTATTTTACAGATGGGATATCATTATATTGCCCTGCTTATTGTTCTACTAAAAGTTTCTCTGACCATGAGCTACACTGTACTTAGAGAAGACCAGATATTACCAGGTGCAGAAGATTCTATCTACTTACCAGATAACTCAATCAGCAGCATGTCACAGCTACCACAGTCGTCTGCCTTACTGATTTTAAGTAAACACATGCAGCGGAAGCGATCCTGGTGAGTGGGAGTGTACTAGACATGTGGTCCCCTTTTGCTAACGCTCAGGGATGGATCAAATCAACCTGATATAATGGGTGTTAGCATAATATTATAATTACATTTTTACTACAACGTGGTATAAATATGTTACACTGCTTGCCAAGAGATGGGAAAGGTGATAATAAAAGTTGGTCAGTCACGAAACTGTATACACTCAGTATCCATTAGATTTTACAGAGAAAATCATTCGAGTCTATATAAAAATATAAAATCACAGATATATTTGTTATCATGTTCGATTATTTCTCAATTTGATTATAATGGAAAAAATACGTCAATGCACCAAACTATAATTTATCATTTAAAAATAATTGGTTTAAAAAAAATCATAATCTAATCTCGATTACGACTGTTCATGTAATTTATACTAATTATTTCAATATTATTATTATTATTATACTACTTTACTCTGGCTTATTTCTACAATGTTTTTATAGAAACATATTAGTAATATATATTATTTCATAGGTAATACTATGGTTATTGTTTCAGCCATGTTTATGTACTTTGCACGGTCTGTTAAACTTAATGAATGAATTTACATTTTTTTGCATTTTCGAAAATGTTATAATTTTTTCTCGCAGTTAATAATCAAAATCATATTTGTTTTGCTTTACAGTTGCACATGGCAAGTATTGATTCTTAGTAGTATGTAGTTTATTTGTCAAGTATATTTCATTCAACTTTGTTGTAGTGGGCACATTCAGTTACACGTTGGTATAGGGTTAAGTTTATTACACTCACATATGTGCATTTAGTACATTCTGCAACAGGTTAATATAGTCGTCAAGTTTATTACACTCAACTATGTTGTAGTGACTACATTCTGTCACACGTTGCAATGGAAGATTAATATGAGTCAAGATCAAATTATAGTAAAAACAACTGAGTCTGTTAGAGAAGAGGTAGAAATGTGATATGCGGATTATTACGTAATAATCGAAAAGCCCCCCACTGATTACATAATAATCAAAATGGCCGCCACTGATTACACAATCATCAAGATGTCTGCCACTGATTATGTAATACTCAAGATGTCCGCCACTGATTACGACTTAATCGATATGAATGACATGACGTAATATTATTTACTAATTAAAATAGACTTGGGCTTAAGGGGTTAAGGTGAATAGTTGAAAATAGTTATGCTTGAGCAATTTCATTATCAATATAGATTGAAGATATAGTAGTGGTCGAATGATTCTGCTCACAGTCTCATTTGAATGATTCTCATAGGTTAAAAGCTCAAAACAGTTACGGTTGCACAATTTCCTTTATAAATTGTATTCATATATAGCAATATAGCTCGCATAAGTATATATATATATTTAACATATATATATATTTTAAACATTGATTTCGACATGTGAGAAAATAAGTAACGTACAGCTATTGGGAAATGATATTATTAATAATATATGTACTTGTAATATCTGTCATTGAACATTGAAAAATGACAGGATGTCTATTTCATAACGGCTCTTGAGTATCTGATTCATGTAAGGGTGAATGTGTTTGGTTCATTATGTGTATATAATAGCTAGTCATTCTTTAATCTCGTCCAGGATAGAATACTATTCTTGGACCAATTTTCTTCATGAAATGCATTGATTCAATCAATTATATATCAATTAAGAAATACACATTAGATAATCCGCATACCATATTTCACAATTCTACCTCTTCTCTAACATACGTCCTCTTGTCTCTACTACTGTTAGCTCTCCTCTCAGTGAGGGAATCGACTGTAGACGTCAGAATCTGACGTCTATGGGCGTCAGAATCCGTATACCCATAACATAGGTAGTCAAATGAAGCAGGAAGAGCCAACTAAGACTTTTTATGATTATTTCAAATTGAAAAAAAATCGTCTCTTAGTTTATATTTCTGCGCTTTGATGGGTTAAACCATCACTCCGCTATCTACTCTTATTTTATTAACGTTGCGACCGCAACTGATTTTTTAAAACATATTATAACTCAAGTAACATCTGAGAACAACCTTATTGTGATTAACAGAATTTACTAATTTTCATTCAATAAATTTTATTGAAACACACCATCTGACGCACAAATGCAATGAGAGGGCTTAAGAGTTTAAATAACAATGTATATGACCATCACCAATAAGGGGTCTTGTCAAGTTAAAAAAAATCCAAAAATCCGAAAAAAAACTCGGATTGGTGAGACCCCAACCACCCACCCCCTATCCAATTTTTACATTTTTTAGAAACATTTGGAAACATGAAAACAAAAAAAAAACATAAAAAAACACACAATTTCCGAAAAAAATAAAACTCCGCGTTGGGGCTTGACCCACCCACCCACTTCCGAGTTTTTCTCGGATTTTTGGATTTTTTTCAACTTGACAAAACCCCTAAGTGCTTGTATCATAGCGAATATGTATGTGACTGTGAATGGGTGCCATGGTACATGCAGCCATACGCACGTTTGCTGAGTAGATCTATTAAAGGTGATCTATCCTTATATAGTATGAATAATTTTGTGACAAATAAATCAAAGTTGCCACAAGATGGGGCCCAAGTGTTTCCTTATATGGGGTGATCATATGACCCTCTGAGATGGTCACATGATAGCCAATCACCCGATATATGGGGTGATTGGCTATCATGTGACCCTCTGAGCGGGTCACATGATAGCCGATCACCCCATATAAGGACATAATTATTCATACCATATAAGGGGTGCAAGATCACCTTTAACTAAATATAGATATTCACGACGCCCACTGAAATGCTTCCTTTCCGTTATATTAACGCTAATTTTCGGCATGAAAGTCGGCATAAAGTACATTAAAAGTGTGTGCATGTGAAGGTAGATGTTAATTGCATAATCAGCAGACTGTTTTAGTATCCTATTTGTGTTTATAAAGCTTATAGTTACCTTGAAATTATGAATGTCATGTGTTGTTTATGCCACATTTTACAAAACCCCTATCTGCGCAATGTCATTCTATACTTTTTCTTCAGTTAATCTACATATTTGCGTGTGCGTTATTATTTATCTTCAAAAATGCTCTTATTTTGCTCAAATGTATTTCCTCTTATCTTGCAGGCTTGTCCCACTCTCATCATGCTGTGGTTGGCCCAGATATCCCCATATCGGCAAGTGAAGAGACTGGGTCCTGCCAGATATCTAGCTCATGTGTGGACAAGTTGGGGATGACTAGACCTAGAAGGGAACAGAGACATAGCCTATACCAGTGTTAAATCTTAATGCGAACTAAAACTTTGCCAATATCGCAGTAGTATGATATCAAAAAACAGAAATCTATTTTCTGTGGAGAATCAAAATAACCTATTAGGGTATGCTATACGACTTCAACTCATTACCAACTCTACTCAAACACCAGCATATATGTGCTGGATACTTTACTGTGGAGTACTGTAGAGTTTAAATGTGATCTATCACCCCTTATATGGTATAAATAATTATGTCCTTATATGGGGTGATTGGCTATCATGTGACTCTCTCAGAGGGTCACATGATAGCCAATCACCCCATATAAGGAAACACTTGTGACCCATCTTGTGGCAACTTTGATTTATTTGTCACCAATTTATTCATACTATATAAGGGGTGATAGATCGCCTTTAACATCCGCTCAGGTCAGTTCTGGCGAACTGGACTGAGAGGATGTTAAAATAAATGTTGATATCGATTTTGTGCCAATTCTGCGGATGTGCTCAGTTTTTTTAACACAATGGTCAGACAGTATGCAAAACAATTTTCGGAAAATATTGATCCACCACTTTTTTTACCATCTTCAGGGAGACTTACTCGGTGAATACAACCTTTCCGCCTGTGCGCACACACATGTTTGGGAAGAAATATTTCCAACAAGACCTGTTATAAAGCAAGATATTTTCTTTAAACCACCATACCATGAAAATAAAGAAATGTCAAGTGTTTTATAATAATTGTATTTAAAAATAAAAATTCAGAATTTTAAAAACATAATAAAAACATATCATGATTATTGTTAAGTCCAGGTAAGGAAGCAGATGTATGCACACGTTTAAAATGATTTAAAAATGTACATTTATTGAGAATTTTTACAATGTGAAATTTGTATTATTAATATTATGTACCCAATGCAAACATACAATTAATCTCATTTTTTATAATGAACTACGAGCCGGAACTATTATTTTCGCTATTTCGTATGTCCTGCAAAATATATCACTTGTACTGTTCCCTTCGAATTATATCTTTGTCAACATTGCTCATAATCCAATAAAAATTCATTTTGGCATTAGATTTTGCGGGTGTTTTATTTTTCCACAGGGGTTCGTCAGCGAACTTTTGAGGTTCAAGCCCATGTTCTGTACTCTGACATGCATCCGTTTCTCTAACCTGGATAGGGATAGTCTGAAGCAATATAAACAAGTTGTATTACTCATAGTCACGTCGCCTACATAAGATGTGATGACATAAAACCTTACGAGTTACGACTTTTTTAGATATTCCTATTTAAGTGACTGTTTTTACTTTTCTCACTACAAATATTGCGTATCACAAACCCTACTTTTTTGTACTGTAATAGTTACATGTGAGTATCGGCAAAAATAGTATCGATTAGATCACCCGATTACAATTGTTCAGGTTCAGAGGTTGGGCTATGGTCCTCGCAACAGCGGGTATTTTTAATACTAGCGAGGGTCTCACAACCGGGACACCCGAGAGTGAGTATCCAAGTTCCGAAGTTCCCAAGTTCCCGGAACTTCAAGTTCCGAAGCTCCCAAGTTTCCAAGCTCCGAAGTTCCCGGAACTTCAAGAACTTCAAGTTCCCAAGTTAAATTGTTGATATTTAAGTTAAAATAAAAGTTGTTAAAAAAACAAATGAAAAGTTGAGAAGTCCAATTGATCAGCCAAGCCCAGTTCCCCACCGTCCAGGGGAGTCCATCGGCGGCCCGTGTCTGGAGTTTCACAAACAAAGTCCACAAACACACCGGGAACTTCCAGCTCCGAAATTCTGAAAAAAATCTAAGCATGCTAAATGTCGGCTATAGATCACTCTAATAATTTACTTTAAAGTTAAAGCTTTAAAGTTAAAGTGATTAACATTATAAAGGAGATAGAAACTCAAACTCGATCAGACCGATATTGTTGTCACGAATCCCAGTTGACGTAAGACATTCATCCTATATGTTGACTCAATGTTGGTCCACCGTCTGCGATGCTGGCATATATACTGAATCAAAATAAAGAAAATGTATGCTTGCATATTTTTGTTGTTTTAATGCTGGTGCAGTGTCGTATAGGCCTACGGTGGCCCAACTTTAAAAACTTGTTAGGCTATATTAACCGCCTTGCCATAAACATGATAAATGATATAATGACCCACATCCCACTTTTGCAGGGTCCGATGCTATCCCCACCACAATGTTGTTTTAAAGAGACATGCCCAGGTCTAAAATCATCAAAAAATATGACCATATGATGTAGCCTAAACATAGACCCATAGACTAGAACTGCAAAAGATTTTTAATTTTTGTGCTGCGCATTCACCAGTTAGGCTAGATATAGAGACGAACTTCCTGATTTCTAATTATTGAAATGGAATATTAATGGAATAGCAGGCGCTATGGCACATTCAGATTGTGGATTCCAAGCTGTTAAGATTTTTTTGTGGAGCACATCTTTGCTATCAGGATAGTATAGTATAGTATAGTATAGTATAGTATAGAATAGTATAGTATAGTATAGGGTAGGATAGTATAGTATAGTATAGTATAGTATAGTATAGTATAGTATAGTATAGTATAGTATAGTATAGTATAGTATAGTATAGTATAGTATAGTATAGTATAGTATAGTATAGTATAGTATAGTATAGTATAGTATAGTATAGTATAGTATAGTATAGTATAGTATAGTATAGTATAGTATAGTATAGTATAGTATAGTATAGTATAGTATAGTATAGTATAGTATAGTATAGTATAGTATAGTATAGTATAGTATAGTATAGTATAGTATAGTATAGTATAGTATAGTATAGTATAGTATAGTATAGTATAGTATAGTATAGTATAGTATAGTATAGTATAGTATAGTATAGTATAGTATAGTATAGTATAGTATAGTATAGTATAGTATAGTATAGTATAGTATAGTATAGTATAGTATAGTATAGTATAGTATAGTATAGTATAGTATAGTATAGTATAGTATAGTATAGTATAGTATAGTATAGTATAGTATAGTATAGTATAGTATAGTATAGTATAGTATAGTATAGTATAGTATAGTATAGTATAGTATAGTATAGTACAGTACAGTACAGTACAGTACAGTACAGTACAGTACAGTACAGTACAGTACAGTACAGTACAGTACAGTACAGTACAGTACAGTACAGTACAGTACAGTACAGTACAGTACAGTACAGTACAGTACAGTACAGTACAGTACAGTACAGTACAGTACAGTACAGTACAGTACAGTACAGTACAGTACAGTACAGTACAGTACAGTACAGTACAGTACAGTACAGTACAGTACAGTACAGTACAGTACAGTACAGTACAGTACAGTACAGTACAGTACAGTACAGTACAGTACAGTACAGTACAGTACAGTACAGTACAGTACAGTACAGTACAGTACAGTACAGTACAGTACAGTACAGTACAGTACAGTACAGTACAGTACAGTACAGTACAGTACAGTACAGTACAGTACAGTACAGTACAGTACAGTACAGTACAGTACAGTACAGTACAGTACAGTACAGTACAGTACAGTACAGTACAGTACAGTACAGTACAGTACAGTACAGTACAGTACAGTACAGCACAGCACAGCACAGCACAGCACAGCACAGCACAGCACAGCACAGCACAGCACAGCACAGCACAGCACAGCACAGCACAGCACAGCACAGCACAGCACAGCACAGCACAGCACAGCACAGCACAGCACAGCACAGCACAGCACAGCACAGCACAGCACAGCACAGCACAGCACAGCACAGCACAGCACAGCACAGCACAGCACAGCACAGCACAGCACAGCACAGCACAGCACAGCACAGCACAGCACAGCACAGCACAGCATAGCATAGCATAGCATAGCATAGCATAGCATAGCATAGCATAGCATAGCATAGCATAGCATAGCATAGCATAGCATAGCATAGCATAGCATAGCATAGCATAGCATAGCATAGCATAGCATAGCATAGCATAGTATAGTATAGTATAGTAGGAGCATCGATGGATATGTGTCTTTGAACAAACAACAACATCGATTGAAGGAGTGTGTAGGCAATATAATGTTAAGGGCATATCTGCCTCTTCACGTGTGCTTATTAAGCCTTCCAAATCCAGCTCGGGTATGTTGCACAATTGCATTAAAACACATTTTTGCTCAGGTGAACTCCTAATTAACTCATTTGTTACAACATTAGCTATTAAGTCAGCCTTGTTTTTTGGGTCACATAGGAAGTCTTGGCAGTCCTATATTAATACATGGACATTTCAAGCCGATGTTTTATAAATAGTTCCTACCTATCAAAGATTACGTAGAAAAATATCTAGTTCCACCATACTGGGCCACAACTATTACTAAGAACATTACAAATTTTCTCACATTTTACATTTGCTAATTTGTGGAATCCCAACTGCTACTACTAAGGATTGTCCATTTATTAAAAGAGATTCTGTTGGCATAACACTGTTTTAGTGCACTGGACTCTTTTCCATAGCTCATCAATGAGCAAACACCTTTGTCCAGATCTCAACAGTCCTACTCATCTCAGCTAGTGTTAAAGACACAGGTAAAAGTTCATGTTTCAGTGGCGAGTCCAAGATCTGAAGAAAGGGGGACGCTCGGGGTTTGGGGGGCTTGCCCCTAAGATTTTTTGGTACATTTTAGCCGATTTAGGGTACTTTTTAAAGAATTTGGTGAAAATAGGGGAGAGCGCCTGCTGCGCCCCCTCCTGGATCCGCCACTGTTTTTTTTAATATATGCAAGGTTCACACCACTTCTATCCTCATATCGGCGCCAGGTTTTCTCACTTCGTAAATATTTTAAAATGTTAAAGATTGTTTTTTTTCTGATAGGATTATCAAATATGTTTTGCTCTATTCCTTAAACATGTGGTAACAGTCTCTTTTTTACAAATTGATTAAACTGCTGCTGACCATTAGGTATTACTGTTAGCAAGAACTACTTACTTCTTCTGTTGCTTGGTGTTTTGTCACCATGTTGATCATTTTTTTCTTAAAAATCTGCTCACAAAATATGCCATAGCTCGAGAGCTTTTCTTTGACTTTAGCTTAATTGTATGCATCTTTGTGTTTTCTGGATTTTGAACATTTTGTCTGCTCCGAAACTGCTACTTTTGATGTTAAGCATTTTATTTGTATTGTAGGATCCTGACTTCGTTCAGTTAAGGTGGCGGTTATCCCCGGCTTCTCGGACGCGGGAGGCTGTGGACGACCGCCTCGTTTCCGTACCTTGGTGACGGGTGCACGCAATTGCAACCCGTGCGGCTTTGGTATTTTTCCCGCACTTCAGGCGTTACACTCGGTGACTACGGACGTGCCGTAGTTTGCTCTCGCCAAGTCAGATAGGACATGCCGTGTGCGGAGGTTGTGCTTTGTTGTTGCCAAATGTCAAACGAATAAACATGACAAGTGGAGAAAGAGTTTTATAATTTGTTTGGAACCGTCGACTCGACGGGGAAGGAAGTTTGAGTTGAAATGGTGAAGATTGGGCAGATTCCCTCGTCCGCCATTGTGACCCCACACTAGAGGCTCCGACGGTCACTTACAGGTACTTTCAGCGCGAGGGGCTCCCCATCCCACCATACTGGTGACCCCTGACGACTGATCGTCTACGCAACAGTGTTTTCACCTAGACGCCAGTTGAAAACCACTGTTTTCAAGGATAGTTTTGATTAATTTTAAGGGATTTTTTTGAAAAAAATCAATAGCATTTTTTTCATCAGGTACGTGAAAACTGTCGGTCATTATTTATATGCCAGTTTAAATTAGTCAGAAAGAGTTATCAGAGGAGAAGCACGTTTCTTTACGTCGAAAACGGCGTAAATTTCTAAATTTTGGACGAAATTCCACATGTTTGGCGCCTTTTCAAGATGGCGACCATGTCGGTTTCTCTAGAAGAATCCAGAAAATTATTCTCATAGACTTGGTCTATCATTTGTTAAATGTAAGAGTTTGTTTAATGCCTTCATCCTATTAATGCCACTGTAGGCGAGTAGGAAGTGGGTATTTTCAGTAACTCAATTTTTATCCTTGATCATCATAATTGGGTGACTCGATTTTAAAGTCCATAGACGAAGTCTCGCCTTTTTTACGATTTTTTCAGCAAAATCGACAGAAATTATCAATATCGCTTCAACTCGGGTAACCTTTAATAGGTTTAGGGCCAAAATAAATTGTTTCCCTAAATGAATGTCAATAAACGGTCTTATTTGGTCTGTTTAAAATATTCCCAGGACCGTAGGTCAATATTTTGTACTATTATCATATGTTATTTCAGAGAATGCTGAATATTGTACATGTATTTGGTAGGTGTGCGCCATTTTGGACGCTGGTGTCCCTCACTTAGCTGATCGCCCGCCGTGGGCACACACGTGTTCCGCCATTACCGGCATGCATCTGGACAGTGAACCTGTGTCGCCACATCACATTAGCATAAAATAGGCCGCCATTTTGATTTGGTGGAGATCATTTCTCACATGTTCAAAATTTTACACGGACTGGTTGTAAAAGTTTTTTTTTTTAAATTGTTTATAAATTTCCTTTTTCAAAACGATTGAAGGAGAGGAAATATAAAAAAGTTGTTTCGAAAACAAAATTGTACCACTAATTGTGTGAGATTTTTGTTCACTTTGAAACGCCCTTCGGTGTTTGTAATCGTTCTAGCCTATTTAGCGCCTTATTTGGGCACGCAGTAGGTAATGAATATGCTAATGTGAGTCGAGACGGGGATGCTGACCATATACTATGTACACACCGTTCCAAGCATACCGTCACAGACTGTAAGCCACATGCTGCCTGCCGCACAGGTTGGAAGCACCGACAATACATCATACACACACCCACCACAGACGACATAAACGCAGCCGCTACGAAGACAGTCGGTTTATACGTCAATCAATGAATCGATGCGAGCGATTGATTCGGACGTTTATGAGAATGACTCGGTGATGAACGTACCATTATAAAAAAAAACGTGGAATGTTCATCACAGACATCATTTTTCAGCGAAATGATATACTATATCATTAATCAGCATAGACTACTGTCAGTCAAGTTTTAAATATTATTCTAAAATCATAAATGTAACTGTTTTTCTTCGCAGTCACATTTAGTCTATCAGTTTGGGAACGAAATTTTCTCACGATAGTTTATTTCTGAAGTTTAAATTTTTCATAAATACAGAAATATTCGATTTGACAGTTGCGCTATTGCAAAACATTGCAAATATTTGAATGTGTTTTTCGACTTGCGTGATTTTTTTTTTTTTTTCACTCAGGTCGATTTACAAAATACTATTATTCTAGCTTAGCATAGCATGTCATAATTGCATCTGGCATATTATTTTTTATGTACCATTTCGACCTACGGTTTTCACTATACCATATTGCATGTGTGTGAATAAGTGAAAACGTTTTATATCAAATATAGATCTTCAGTTTTCACTTCAATCAATATATACCTTTGTGAATTAGTGCACAGCATTTAGGTGAAACCTCAGCGACGCATTTTCAACTAATCTGCAACCCCTGTTTCTCGCAACATGCGACATAGCATGAACATTTTCTACAGTCTACAATTCTAAGTTTCAGCATATTACAGACATTTTTCATCTGATTTACACGGCAACGCACAACCTATCCGCGCACGGCGCGTCAAAATAGTTGGCATGTGTTAATACGACATGCCATTTTAAACACATTTGAGATAGGCATAGAGCCAATAGGCCAGCTATCTCAAATGCTTCACTAGTTAGAAAATTTAAAAACACTACTTCATAATGTCGAAGCAGTACGACAGTGAAGGCTTCATGTCAACGCCCCTAGAAGGTGCGGGTGCTAGACCTAAAGATGATTATCGTCAAGACAGTGAGGACAATGAGGTTCAATTCCGAGAGGCAGATGAAGAATATCAACGCCTCAAAGCTGATTTCGCTCGAATTGCCCAAGCTAAATGTATGACTTCTCACTCTAGGAGCGACTCCTCAAGGAGTTCTTCACCGCTCGGTAGACAGTCGCAGAGACGTGCTACGAACTTACCTAAGTTCAGAATCGCCACTTTCTACGCTTCGGATGTTGAACTCTGGTTCAACCAAATTGAGACTCAGTTTGCTCTTCACCAGATCAACGATGATAATGAGAGGTACAGCTTATCCTGCGCTGCACTTTCGGGCGAGGTCGCATCGGATGTGAGGGACGTGCTACTTCAGCCTTTCAGGTCCAATAAATACGAAAGCCTGAAAGCGGTATTGATAGAGAGACGAGGTTTGACCACACCCGAAAGGGTTAACAAAGTTATCTCTGGTGAAAGTATTGGTAATGACATTCCCTCGCGTTTCCTGCGGCGTCTGCAGAAGACTGCAGGTTTCGGCACCAAAGCTGTGATGGGGAAAGCAGTAATTCGTCAAGCATTCATCCGCCAGATGCCCGCTTCCATCAGAGCCCATTTAGCGACTCAGCCCGACAGTGCCACCCTCGAAAGTTTGGCCATTTTGGCCGACCGGGCACTGGCAGCCGAAGAGGACGTCGAAGAGAGTAAGCCGGGGGTCGCAGAGATCAAGATAGAAGAAACCTCCAAACTAGTTGGTTTGTTGGAGGATTTGTCTAGGCGAATTAAGAAACTTGAAACCGTGACTACGTCAGAGAGGAAAAGAAATAAAGGAAGTGGACGAGCAAATAATAACTATGCTCCTGCGCCTGCATTTGCTCCTAATGTTCAGGCCTCAGGTTTTGTTAGCAACCAACCTAGTCAGTATAGAAATGAACAGGATAATGCTCAACCTTTCGTCCCGCCGACGAATTTGCAACCACTTGCTCGACCTTTCGTCCCGCCGCCGAACCCACAGCGAAATGACGCCGCTAAGACATTAGATCCGGCTAATGCACCTGTCTGCTATTTTCACCAGACTTTCGGTGATAAGGCACGCACGTGCAGGAGCCCTTGCGCTTTTTCTTTAAACTGCTAAGCCAGAGCAAGGTAGCGACCCTTGCATCTGGCGGTATAACTGAGACGCGACATGACTCCGCGGACGCTAGTTCTCCAAAGTTATCTCACTCTAAGTTATTATATGTCGCAGATAAAGGACATAAATGCAGATATTTAATTGACACGGGCGCAGCTGTCAGTGTTTTGCCGAAATCTTGCGCTAACGGGATTTCGGACGCTGGCAGTCTCCCCCTGGTGGCAGCTAATAACAGTACTATACATACTTACGGCACCTGTAAACGCGTCATCGATGTCGGCTTAAAGCGCGAATATCCGTGGACGTTCATAGTGGCAGATGTGCAGCAACCCATAATCAGGGCTGATTTTTTAATCCACTATAATTCGCTCGTAGACTTGAGAAGCAGATGTCACCGGGACATGCGTACAGGTCTAGCTATTGCCGCTTCACTGTCATCGATTAAACCTCTGTCATTGAACAGAGTTGACACCGTTCAGAATAAGTACACAAAACTCCTCGGCCAGTTCCCGGAACTGACACGCCCTACGACAAAGGGTGAGACCGTTAAACACGGTATAACACACAAGATAGTGACTAAAGGACACCCGGTGTTTGCACGACCACGACGTTTAGCACCCGATAAGCTGGTTACCGCAAAACCCGAGTTTGATGAGATGATAAAACTAGGGGTCATTGAACCCAGTGACAGTGAGTGGTCCTCAGCGCTTCACATGGTGCCAAAGAAAAACGGCGATTGGAGACCATACGGGGACTACCGTAGTTTGAAAGCACAGACAGTACCAGACCGTTATCCGATTCCTCATATACAAGATTTCACGCAGCGTTTAGCCGGATCGAAAAAAAATTCTAAAATCGACTTGGTCAGGGCTTATTACTAAATTCCGGTGGAACCGTCCGACGCACACAAGACTGCCGTTACTACACCTTTTGGCTTGTTTAATTCCACTAGAACACCATTTGGTCTAAGAAATTCTGGTCAAACGTTTCAGCGCTTTATAGACCACGCTACACGCGGACTTGATTTCGTTTTTGTTTATTTGGATGACCTACTGGTAACCAGCCCAGATCATAAAACGCATAAGAAACATCTACGAATTCTTTTTGCTCGACTATATGAATACGGAATTATCATTGGTCCTGAAAAGTGTCACTTCGGTACAACTGAATTAAGTTTTCTAGGTCACCACGTTTGCGCCGAAGGAATTTCGCCGTTACTCAGCGCCGTTGACGCGATTGTTAATTTCGTTAAACCCGAAAAGCAACAAGCACTGCATAGATATCTGGGAATGGTGAATTACTACCACCGTTTCATACCGCATTGCGCCGCGAAGTTGACACCACTCAATAATCTACTGACAGCTGCCAACGAAGGACATACCAGACTGTCACCGAAGTCAAATTTCGATTTGAAGTGGAATAAAAATGCAGAGTCAGCATTTTCTGAGTCAAAACAGATATTGACAAACGCTACGCTTCTGGTGCACCCAGATTCTACTTCTCAGATTAACATCACGTGCGACGCTAGTGATGTCGCCGTCGGTAGCGTTTTGCAGCAATTTTTAAACGGTATGTGGCAGCCACTTTCGTTTTTCAGCAAGAAGCTGAACCCAGTAGAGACACGCTACAGCGCGTTCGATCATGAGCTTTTGGCAGTATACGCTACACTTAAACATTTCAGACACAATTTAGAAGGACGAAATTTCTTCGTTAATACAGATCACAAACCGTTGACATTCGTAATGTCATCCGTGACTGAGCGCGCATCCCTACAACAAACACGTCATTTAACATTCATCGCTGAATTCACCACCGATATTAGATATGTAAAAGGAGAGACAAATTTCGTCGCTGATGCGCTGTCACGACCATCAGTGTCAGCGATACATGATGGACCAGCGATAGACTATAAAGAGTTAAGTCTCGACCAAGCTAACGACGCGGAATTCACGCGTTTGAGACACTCGACTACATCCACTATGAAGTTCAAATTATTAAAATCGTTTGATAATCAATTGATCTGGTGTGATGTGTCCACGGGACACAACCGGCCGTACCTTACCGCGAAATTTCGCCGAAAAGTTTTTTCAAACTTGCACGGTTTAGGCCATCCATCGCATAGAGCTAACAAACCTTTGATTAATACCCGATTTGTATGGCACGGCATGAACATAGATATTGCTAGATGGTGTCGTACCTGCAAGGTTTGTCAGACTGCTAAAGTTTCACGTCATAACACCCCAGTTTTCGGAAAGTTCACTGAACCTACCGAACGATTCGATCATGTCCACGTAGACATAGTCGATTCCTTACCTTATGCTGATGGCTTTAGATATCTACTGACTTGCGTCGACCGTTTTACACGTTGGCCCGAAGCTATACCTATGGTAGATATTAGAGCGGAAATGGTCGCCGATGCCTTCTTCAGCGGGTGGATAGCACGTTATGGTACCCCTGCCACTATCACCACTGATAGGGGCGCTCAATTCGAGTCCAAATTGTGGGATAGTTTGTGTAATCAATTCGGGATTATTCGGAATCGTACCACGAGTTATCACCCTCAGTCGAATGGCATGGTCGAACGTTTCCACCGTCAATTGAAAGCACCATTATGGCGCACGAGTCACCGAACCCGTGGACTATCACGTTACCCGCTGTGCTTTTAGGAGTTCGTTCCGCCGTTAAAAAGAGACTAGGCAGGTCAGCTGCCGAGATGATTTACGGGACAACCCTTAGACTCCCAGGAGAGTTTACTAAACAGTACACCGTCGACGCTAACACTGATTTGGAGAATTATTCAGACAAGCTACGCGTGGCCATGTCGCGTCTCCGTCTATGTCCGCCACGTGACACACAACAACACAACATTTTTCAATTCAAGGAAATAGCTACATGTACTCATGTATTCTTGCGCCGAATTGCAATTGCGCCGCCTCTGACCGCCCCTTATGACGGACCATATAAGGTCGTCGCGAGGAGTGGCAGAGTAATGAAAATCCTAGTTAAAGGCAAGGTTGAGACGGTCTCTTTAGATTGCGTTAAACCCGCACATCTTGAGTGCGAGCCTACGACAGGTACGACAATACAGCGTAAAACGCCAAGCAAACCACGGAGATCGACGGCTACCAGGATATCTAGCAGGAATCCACAGGGTACACCTAACACTGGTAGTGCGGACACTCCGACGTCCAACGGGACGAGAGTTAAAACGAAAAAGTCGACGGCAGTCAGAAGCAGTCAAAGATCGGCCACAGTCCCAAAGCAAATAGATGTTAAAGTCAACTTGTCTAACAGAGACAATACTTATGTAGTGCCGCATTCGCGAGCCCCCGCCGTATCCCGCGCTAACGGGAACGGCGGTGGTTTACGAACGTTTCCCGCATACCTTTACATCTACGGGATAAAACCCCGGGTGCTGCTGACGCCGCAATCGACTCGACAAGAAGCAACCATGCGAATATCGCTAATCGCGGAAAAATTTCGACCGACCAAACAGTGCGAAAAACTAGAGTCGGACGAATAATCCAGACTCCTGCCCGGTTCGTGCAGATAGTTCACGCCATAGTTGCGCCTAACGACATCTATGGCGGGCCCAACCGCATGCATCGTATTACCAATGTTTTTAAATTGTAAATGAATATGCCAGGCCTGGCAGCATTGTGTACAGATATATAAATGTAAAGACATTTTTTTTTAGCAAGTTAATTGCTAAAATACGAATAGAAATTTATGTTAATCAAATGAATGGGTTGATCGCAGCTCGCAGCAAATGAATACATACATAAAGGACAGTTGGTGTTACGAGGATGGGACAATTCATGATAATGCTGCGATTTCAACCACCCACGCTGTAACCACACTCGCTATATTTTTTAAAAACTATGCTTAGTTATAAGAGGTTACATATTTTTACAGCCCCGCTACTTGCACAAAGCAGTCTCCTACACGTCAGTTGGGTCCTACGTTATCACTCACCCGGGGGTAATGTAGGATCCTGACTTCGTTCAGTTAAGGTGGCGGTTATCCCCGGCTTCTCGGACGCGGAAGGCTGTGGACGACCGCCTCGTTTCCGTACCTTGGTGACGGGTGCACACAATTGCAACCCGTGTGGCTTTGGTATTTTTCCCGCACTTCAGGCGTTACACTCGGCGACTACTGACATACCGTAGTTTGCTCTCGCCAAGTCAGATAGGACGTGCCGTGCGCGGAGGTTGTGCTTTGTTGTTGCCAAATGTCAAACGAATAAACATGACAAGTGGAGAAAGAGTTTTATGATTTGTTTGGAACCGTCGACTCGACGGGGAAGGAAGTTTGAGTTGAAATGGTGAAGATCGGGCAGATTCCCTCGTCCGCCATTGTGACCCCACACTAGAGACGGTCACTTACAGGTACTTTCGGCGCGAGGGGCTCCCCATCCCACCATAGTATCATTTGAAATTCGTGATCTGTATTTGAAGGAAATGGGCCATCTTTGTAGTTCTGCTTCCACTTCTTTTACCAGTTCCTGGTTTGATCAATTTTTGGCTTTTTTCGCCATCTTTTTTATTTTATTGGCTTTTTCACCCTTTACCAAAAAGTTTACTCAATATCTCGTTAGGTAGCATCAACATATCAGACAGATAAGTGACGGCTCATAGTTATGATAGTTTTGATCATCAGAATTTTTTAGATATATGCCGCTAAATACAGTAGGTACCAATTGCATCTCCATTTTGTACATAAACAAAGACACTTTAAACGCATTTATCTTATAAATATTCAGTATATTTAATACATGGAAGATTGGTTGGGTGTGGGCTAAATATGAGGTTGCTTTAATTATTCTAACAGCCCTTTTCTGAACTTTAAATGGAGATTTAATATATTTATCACCAGCTTCACCCCATACTTAAATTCAATAATTAATATATGGATAGATAAAGCTATTTTAACGTGTAACCATAGTCGATGTTTTCAATTCACGTCTAGCTTTACATAAAATTCCAATTCCTCCCGAGATTTTTGTTTTTACTGTATGTTCCGCCAAATTTAAGTATTCATCAATAATGACCCCAAGAAATGTTGTATATTTAACTATGTTTAATGTTTGGTTTTAATCTTGACAGTGTTTACTTCATTTAGAAAATTCTTGATTGATAGGATTACAATATATTGAGATTTTTTAATACTTGAAGACAGTTTGTCACAGTTTAACCATTGTAATACTTATGCCAATTCATTATTCATATTGTGTATTAATACATTAATGTTTTTTCCAATCTATATATAAAGCAGGGTCTTCACTAGTCTTCCGAATTTTACTCACTAAATTCGGTCCAATGTTTACATAAAAACTATTAAAACTATATGCTATTTCTTCGGTATTTGTTATAAATTAATTGTTAATTAAAAAAATATTGACTGTTGTTTTTGCTTTTGTTTTGTTAATTACTCCTTTAATAATCGCCCAGGTTTTCTTAATGTTATCTTTGTTAACTCTGAATAAAACATCATAATAATCTCGCTCAGCTGTTTTAATTGTAGTATTAAAAATACGTTTGTATTCTTGATATGCCTTTTCATTAGAAATTGTTTTATGTAATATATTTTACATAATAGTTTATTTTTAGTCTTAATAGAATTATCTAGGGCTACTGTTAGACGTGGCATACGCGTGCGATAACTAAGCTTTGTTATGGCTAAACGGAAACAGTCTTCATAAGTCTTTAAAAATATTTAATTACTAAATGCTTCTTGACAGTCAACATATTTACATTTTGAATATTTATTTTGAAATTTTCAATGTTCACCGAGGTATATTCTAAAAAAGTCGCAGCTCAGTAAGTTACTGCATTTTTGCCGCAGCCGTGTGTGGCATATCTTGCGCATGCGCCGTCATCAGTCGCACGTGGTCATTGTATATCAATATAGTGGTGTTGCGTTGCCTTTTTGTTAAGTAGGCTTATAATGTATTTTAAGTATCTAATTTAAACAGTGGTGAAAGGGTTAGGTCAGTGAGACACCTGCCCATGGCAGCAAACACAAAACACGCGTACAGCATTTCTTCAACGTCGGCCCAACGTCTTCGACGTTGGCCCAACACTGCACAAATGCCAGCCACACAAATGCTTTGTGCTCGCTGGGTACTGATATAAGTAGACCCGTATCAGCAGCCAGTGCCCAGCGAACAAGACACAGTCAGTACGTGCACATAGTATACAACGCCCCAATGCCGTTTAAATTTTGGCCAGCGTCGTACACAGTGGCCTGACATCGGATTAATGCACGTTACTCTGACACTTTGCTGGGTCAATGATAAGCTGGCGTGGCATATACCGACACATGGTTTGAACCAAAGCTGGGTTAATTTTAGCCCGCCGTCTGTGACGCTGGCTCACATTCAGCGTGGCGTCAAACACGACACAGTGACCCAATACTGGGCTAATGTTTGCTTAGCGTCGTAGACGGTGGGCCAACAATAGCCCGACATTGGGTCAACGTCTCGTGTTAGACCGCCTGCATGATAGACGGAGTGAACGCACAGACACAAAACTGATGTGACTAACAAGTGGTGAGGGGTGAGAATTAAAGCAATATATCTCCTACCTCAAAAGAGGAGGAGACATAATAATAAAGACACACCGCCACCAGTCTTATATTTGCGACACATATGTTCATGTTTATAACCCCTTAATGCATATACATTTACATTTGATTCCTTTAACAATGATTCTCATATGCATTCTACAGTAAAAAGTATACTTAAATTTGACATAAATAGCACAAAATTCTTACCCTGATCACATCGCAAGGCTCTGACACACTATCTCCATTGTTTTAGCAAAATGGTTCTACTGTGATCACCAGAGCGCGCTAGCTGAATACACCCTACACCTCTCTTGGTCTTATCGCTAGGCGAAGTCAGTGGCTGTTTTACACAGCAAGCTGTTGAAAAATGGAGATCACTGCCGCCGGGCTCCACGCAAGTAGACTGGTTTTGCCGGGTATAAAATTCTATAGATTTTTAGGAATACTACAAACATTAAGTTGGATAATAGAAAATTCATCAACACCTACCGCCTTACAGTTGTCGTTAAAAAAATTTCTAAATATTATTTATACTTCGCCAAGTTATTAATATGTCTATTGTCATCATAAAATTGTAAATCAGGATCAGCATGACAAAGTGAGAATGATGAGTCTTGTTCATTCAGTTCAAATGGATTAAACATTTTCTGCTCCAACGATTCAAGAGTTACAACTTCACATGTAATGCTTTCTTCAGAAATTGCAGCAATAAATTCGTCATTTTCGTAAACATGATTGAACGGAAATATAGATGACGTGCAAAATTACATAACAGATTATTCTTAAACATAAAACATACTATTATCTTGTGCAGCATTATCAATGCATCGTACATGATACATACGCATACAAGCACAATTTTCTAGTTGATGAGTCTCAGAACGGAAAACTTTATTACATAAAAAAACAAATCATTTTAATATAACTTGGAAAGGAGATAAAAAAAAAGATCCTAAAGACCATCACGTTGTGTAAGAGTAAACAAAGGCAGTGTGCGTTTATCTCGATATATGTGTACCGAAGAGAAAAGTGTGTTTTCTTTAGCCAAAATTAATATGCTAGTTATGTGACTAATGTTTTGGTAATTAAGTTTCTGCAAATAATATTCACTGTGGTGGTGTTTCGTTTTAACCTTTTTTTTATCTAGCAATCCCAATAAACCTAATGGACCGACTTTAAACGTCTAAAGTCGATCCCCGCAACAAAGGTATTCGAATGAAGCAGAAAGAACTAACTTAAAGACTGATTTTGGTCTCCATGGTTTAGACAAAAATATGTCGGCACTTTTAAGGTGATCTATCACCCCTTATATAGTATGATTAATTTTTAATATAGATATTCATACCATATGAGGGGTGAGAGATCACCTTTAAGAGTTGATAGTGTCAAAATAATATCCCACATTGCCGGGAATGTGATTTTGTGAGTTCTCGTGCCCATTTCGTCGTCTTTATCTGCGTATGCCGGCTCTGTAATCTTCATTCTGTCCATAGTTTAATTAATCCAGTAGAATCAAGGTGTCGGCCAATCTTTTTCATAAACTTCATAGCGGCTCTGAATATAGAGCTTGGTCAGCAGGAAAAACAAAGTACCTCACGACTACCGTATTCAGTTTTTCTTATTCATATGCAGAATTAAAAATCAGAGGCATCTAACCTATGGTTGTCATTGTGGATTATGCTCAATTGATTAAGAAATTCACTCAAGTCTGATCTAGGGTATTCTACAATTCTGCTGAATTAGAAGAGACCCTAGATTTCTGTCTATCGGTTATCGATATATTTTGTGTGTGATAACTATATAATAATAATATATTTAATTTTTATATTTACTTGCCTTCAGTTTCCTAAATATTACTGACCATCTTTCAAGCTCAATAACTACTTATTGTATCATATATTCAAAATATGATAATATTATAGTGGACTAAGATGCATATGGCCGCTTTTTAATTAGTGGTGGCGGCCATTTTGATTTTTTTTTATCATTTAAATTCACCTAGGAGTAACGCTTATTCCTGGTTCCCAAATTTATTATGAGGTTTTCATGTTATATGTTAAGTGCAATAATATAAAAAAGTAAATTAATATAAAAAATGGCCGACATCATGGATTTGACAGCCAAATATTGATCCAATTAATCAAAAGACGATGGAAACGATTTGCTTGCCTCCAAATCATGCAGAAACAATAAATTTTCCATTCTTGTTGGACAAATCTTATAAAAGAGAGGTTTTTCTTTTACATTTTGGCGGCCATTTTGTTTTTGTTAATTTGAAGGTGAAGGACACACAATAGAGAATGTCATCCGGCAGATTCGAATTAAGCACACCTAAATTATGTAAAAACAAGTGGATGACAATTTCTGCCGAGCAAAGTTTAACAAGATGTTTTTTCATATTTCTGCCCTTACTGAAGGGAGATATTTCGTCGGCAGCATTCTTCAGAATCAAATTCGGGAGCTCGTCCGGTCCGAAGCCTTTCCGCCGTTTAAACCCTCAAGTAATTTAGTTACACATTGAACAGTAATTTCGAATCTAGGCATTTCAGTATCCGGTGGTCCTGGTAATTTAGGTATATTTGTCTTCTTCCGAAGTAAAAACTGAACAGAATGGGTTGTTTAGTATTTCGGCCTTACGTCTGCTACCTGAATGCAGCTGGCCGTTTTCCTTCAAGGGAGAGACACCATTCCCATCCTGACGTTTAGATTTATTATAACGCTAGAGTGATTCAACGTCTTGTGTCTGCTGGGGTGCCCCCTCCATTTCTCGCGCCTATCTTGAGGGTTGATACTCCCTCATTGGTCATCTGGCTATTGCATAAATATTTAGCCCCTAAAGAAAAATATTTCGGTTAATCCCGCTTCCCAAATTATGAACATTACAGTGCAGTTGCTTCATTCCAGCACAGTTACGAAACCTGATTGATTTTATTTTATGTATGGAAAACGTCAACTCTGCTCAAAAATAAAACATGTTTTTTAAAGGTGACATATCACCCCTTATATAGTAAGAATAAATTTGTGACAAATAAATCAAAGTCGCCACAAGATGGGACACAATTGTTTCCTTATATGGGGTGATTGGCTATCATGTGAGCCTCTGAGAGGGGCACATGATAGCCAATCACCCCATATAATGACATAATTATTCATACCATATAAGCAGTGATAGATCGATCACCTTTAAAGTTATGGCTCATCTCATTACATAATTAATAACATGACATAGTAATGTGACGATGCATCTACACGATATTCTTTATTTTTTTCTGCTACTAAATCAAAAGTGCTGATGACCATTATAAGATAGAAATAATTCACATTTAGTTTCTTTATTTGCCTAGGCCTACAACATTTGAAAATTATCCAGATCAAACCAGTTATCAGATTTTCACGAAAAATTAGCAAATTGTGTTTTCTGAGAGTGGGACACTGTTGGTACAAATATGGTATATTTGTCATGTTGGTTTAACTTTGGGCCACCGTCTACGACGCTGGATCAATGTTAGCCCGACATAGATTCAACGTTTTGCCCTGCTTGGTAATATCAGAACACGCATATTTGTAGTCTTGGTATGACCACGGATGACTTAGTTTATATCAATACCTAGACAGGCGTTGACATTTGTCACGTCATCAGTGGCGCCAAATGTTAGTATTATACATAGCCATACATGTTATTAAATACATGACGTCGCAATATAGATGGGAATATATAATTGAAATTGCAATTGAATATTTGATAATAACGGGATAATCGCTGAAAATATTGAAATAATTGTAATTATAATTGTAATTGACGAAAATAATTATAATTGTAATAGCAATTGACCTATTTATAAACAAATAGTTGTAACTATAATTGTAATAGATTTTTTGCGCAAGTCATAATTATCATTTTAATTGACTAAAAAAACTGTTGTTATCCCATCACTCTCATCGCAGATGATAAGTAGAATCGCGCAGAATGGAATATCTTATTAGGTTCAGTAAGATCGTTTGTGGTATTTAAAGGGTGGCCCAGTTAACGAGACGCTATTAAAACAATGTACAATGTGGATATAATTTATGTGTAAAAACCTAATTTTGCTCAAACTTTACGTCTCCTGAACTGACGTTCTTGAACACAATATGAATAAATAAAACAAAAGAGATTTCAATTGCAGCTGTTCTTAGTTATAGTTTGCCACAGTATATTATTATTATTAATAAGAATTTCTAAGATAATCACCCGTCATCGTGACTGTAATCACGAAATAAGATTAATGTAATCGTAATCGTAGGAAAAAAAATTAGATGTGATCAAAATCGTAATCGATAATTTTTGATGACATGCAATAGTAATCATAATCGTAATCGATAATTATAATGACGAATAATCGTAATCAAAATCGTAATCGATAAATAAAAATGACATTTAATCATAACCGTAATCGTAATCATCAATTTTAATCGGCCCCAACCCTGACTTCAATTGATTGAAAATAACTCAGGTCTGATTTTAATTTTGAATTTTTTTTGATTGATGTCACTTTTTATCTTTAACATGTTTAAAAGCTGGTATTTAATTGGCCAATAAAAAAAATAAAAACCCGAATATAATCGTGACCAGCGGTGACAGGGTTGATAAGACGCTCTGACATCTAGAATATAATTATGTACAGTACATTGGCACCGATTTGGTTATAAATAATAGTTTTCCGAGCGTCACGAATAAAGTGCATCGGATACACATCCAATAATGAAATACATCTCTATCACTTTTAATATTACCATCCGCAGACCTAATTTCAAAGTTATTTGAGTATAGTGTGGGCGCATAGGGGATAGATGATATATGCTAATAACATCATTCAACTTTGGATATATCTTCATTAAATTATTCGACATCTTTTTTCGTCAATTCCAGCTACATTGAATAAAAAATAAAAATACTCAATTCAGGAAGAATAGGATTCGATATAAATAAAAATTTAGGTTGATAATACATGTCATACATCAAATGATTAAACCCTTTATGTCCTAAGCACGACTCCAGTCGTTTTAAAAGCTAAATTGATCACATTTATTTGGGATGAAACGAATGTTTACTTATTAAGATTCGCAAATGTTTGGTCTCAAATGAAAACAAAATATGAATACTTTTCACTCACTTGAAGTTGTGGGCCGCGGTGAGTTGTGAGACGCGGTAGCGAGACACAACTTAAAGTGAGTGAAAATTTAAATAAGATACCTTAGCTGGTAAAGGGTCAACTATGATATATTAGATGAACACGTTGATAGCGGAAAGGCTATTCGTGATAACCCTCTTCGCAGGAAGTCGTGACATGTCTTCTTTTATAAACCCTTTACATGCTAAGTTTTCTTATTTAAATTTTCACACACTTGAAGTTGTGGGTCGCGGTAGCGTATGAAAAATACTCTATTCTTTTTAATTTGAATTACAAACCTATATGTTTAAGCACTCATTTAACTCCCCAAAACAGTGATTTAACCCGGTAACTCATGTGTAATGGTTTTCAGAGACTACCCCACAGGTTGCCAGGGGCCCGGACATGACTGGGACCTGACAACGAGGTAGGCCTACACATGACGGCATGCTCGTCTCGGTTCATCCCTCCAGGACGTAGGGGTTTCACCTGAATTGGCCGGTTTCATTATATCAGTCTGGAAACTGTCAAAAATGTCTACATGGCATGTACGATTATAAATGTTTATGATTTTGTTCGATTTTCCTCTTAGAAAATGTGTCACGCGTCGTTCAAATGACACCGCGTTTTTCATGAGCGCACCACTTGGTCGTGCAGATTTACTGGAGAAGCTAGCTAGGGTTGAGTAGGACTGTCGAGGTCCATTAGGTTTGACTTTAAAATTCGATTATATGATGTCTGTGGATCAAAAAAAATCGAAGCCATGTTTCGGCTGATGGTCATTTGACTTCAATATGGGGTCAAAGGTCACGAAAATCGATAACAATTAAATCTTTGTTATATAGTCATATTTATATGCAAATTAAATGTTATGCTGATTACAAATATTTACAATTTTTGGCCCAAAACTGTCATATAAAGAACATATAAGATAATATGAGGTCAAAGGTCACAAAAATAAATAAAAAATAATCGTTCGTGATATAGTCATGCTTATACTTAAAAATTCAGAAATTTAATGCTGATTACAAATATCTACTTTATATTTCACTTAAAGTCACCTAAGAAAATTATAACTTGGAACTTCTTTATATAGTAATATTTATACTCAATTTTTCTGAAATTTAATGAGGATTACAAATATATACATTGTATTGTGAACACATCATTGAAAAACATGTTAAGCATTTGTAGGGTTTAGGGGAGTCGACTAGGAATAGTTTGTTTAAAGTAATTATGGAGAATAAGACATGTTTTATTTTTTTGTATCCATAATAGACATAAGTATCTAATAACTAAAATTATGTTGCTGCTGCTTTAAACCAAAGTTGGTATTGCAGGCAAGCTCTTTTTATAAGTAGAGACATGTGTGCTCGGCCAAGTAGGTGGCATTTTCTAGGATCTATCTCAGTGTTGGCAATGCCCTTTTGTTGCAACTCGGAATTTTACTAGTACTTTGTGCCACAGCATATGTGAGCATGAACTGTTTTTTTTTAAGTTTCCATTGGTTCTCAAAGTGAAATATCAAACTTGAAAAAGGTCAGTATTTCCAAGACACACAAAAATACGTTCATAGTATAGCTTGTGTTATGTGATACACCATACGACCACCTGCTTCTGCATATGAAAATTTGAAATGATGGATTATAAAAAAAATCGACTTCACCTTGCGAAACGTTGACGCATCATTCCAAACTGTTCATCGGATAATCTCCTAGGTAAAGAGGCTTGTCTACTTTATATGTATGTAATAACCATCCAATGAAAAACTGCTGCAACTTTAACTTTTTCTGACGAAATTTGAAAACTTTTCTATTTCCATTGGAAGAGGTTGATCTGAATGGGCAATGTTTGCAATATATGTACATGTAATTACATCATGGATCGCACTTCTCTCATGTGCTTCCTATAAATACGCTGGTAAGCTTTTTATATAAATACGTTGCCTCCAGTATTTATCTAATAAATTTCAGCAAAATGACGTACTTACCAATAGAAGCCATAGAAGCTTATAGAAGCTTTTCGATACTAAATTTATTAGTGAGGTAGGCAATCTGTCTATTGGTTCGAATTTTTGAGTCACAAATTCTTGAACTAGTCTTCAGAAAATTTGGTATATCTTGTTTTTTTTGTGTTTTATAATTAGGATTTGTTTTCCCTTGTTATAGTAATAATTCCGCCTTGTCCTTTTGCTGGTTCATTGTACCCTTTTTCAATAGTTTGGCATTAATAGCAAACAACATACAATATTTATATTTTTAAAGTAATATATAATGTACTACGCATAGTCTGGGAGCTGCCAGACTATACCCAGGGTATATTCCAGACTAGACCCGGGGAAAATCCATAACATGCCATTAAAAACCGTAAAATGACAAATGTCAAATATGACGTACAAACGGTAAATAAAACCTGTTCAGTCACTGGAGGGGGGTCAGGCAGTTGCTAGAGGGGGAGCAGGCTGTTCAGTTGCTAGAGGGGGATCAGACAGCTGTTAGAGGGGGAGCAGGCTGTTCAGCTGCTAGATAGGGAGCAGGCTGTTCAGCTGCTGGAGGGAAATCAGGCTGTTCAGGTGGTAGAGGGGGAGCAGGCTGATCAGCTGTTGAAGTGGAAGCAGGCTGTTCGGCTGCTGACCGTGAAGCTGACGTTACTTTCTATCTCAGCATTTCGAATGGAAATGGGAAGATGAGTATGTAGAGTGTGACGTGACGATTTTTTTTCCTCGCGTTACCCAGAGGCCGTCTGACGATCGTTTGATCACCGGACGATTTTACTATCTCTTAGCCACACCTTTTTTTCAGGCCCATGTACAATGACCCCTATGTCGGGCGATCACTGGGCGATCTCCGTGCGATGATTTCCGATCTTGATCCGATCTCAACTCGATTCCTTCATACAATTGATCAATTAAGATTGATCTGCCCGACGATAAAAAAATTGTACATGGGTATGAAAAAAAGGTGTGGCTAAGAGATATTAAAATCGTCCGGTGATCGAACGATCGTCAGACGGCATCTGGGTAACGCGAGGAAAAAAAATCAACTGGTGTGTTTCAAATGCATGCATTAAAATTTTCTCCCGATGTTTCGTCGCCAAGAACCACCGGCGATATATCGCCGAACAGCGCACAACGCTTGGCGGACATTCGGCGAAGGTACACCAAGTTTCAATCGGCGATGTTCCCAAACGTGAGTGAGTGAGACATTAGACGTCAGATGATGACGTCTTAGAGGTCAGATAAAATACCATGTGGTCTCCGTGTTTTATTTAACCCTTACAACGCTGAAATATTACAAACCATGGGAACCAAAGGGTTTTTTCAATTTGAAATCATCATAAATGTCTTAGTTAGATCTTTCCGATTCATTTTAATACCTATGTTATGGGTCTACGGCCATTAGAAATATTTTGACTCTTTCAGCGCGGAGATCGACTTTAGGCGCCAGAATCTGACGTCTACAGACGTCAGATTCCCCGCACTGTAACGGTTAAAATATTTCAGCGTGGTAAGGTTTGAGTCTGCATATATAATGGGGATGTACTCAATACAGACTCAAGTCAACAAAAAGTGGCAAACGTCTCTAACACACCAGCAAACAATTCAACATGTTTTTTTTTACTGTGAGATAGATGGGAGTCGCGGCAGCAATGACAATTTTCTAATCTAAAAAATGTCGAAATGAGATATATCTCAACCCTTAAAGGGCTATGAGTTATCTCTTTAAAAAATGCCCCAAATGATGCATTTATGTGTCACTATATCAGATAAAGGGTGATTTTACAATTCTAATAATGCGTTTTTGTAAAATAAAAAAACGATGATATATTTCTCAAACTTCCGGACCTCCGGTTAATAAGGAGCAAAAAATCAGACAATCTCCTCCTTCATTTAAATCGTGTTTTTTTTATTGGAATAATTATTATACTGCTCGGCAAAACAAAAGGCAGTATCTGCTTACTTGTAAAATAATCAGAAACTACCTATTGGCTTTGCGCGGCATATTTGGTGTAGGTTGATTTTACAATTTCAATAATGCCCGTTTCTGTAAAAAAATTGGATACGAATATCCTACCGCCGTGCAAAGCCAAAAGGCAATATACTTGGAAAGCACTACGTAATTTCAATATTTTTTGTTATTATTATTTTTTTAATTGGGAACGAATATCAGACCGCCATGCAAAGGCAAAAGGCAATATCTACGTACTTGTAGAGTAATAACAAAGAATAACATTAATCATGTTATTGATGTAATTAAACATGTTAAATATTTATTTACATGTCTTTCGGACAATTTTTTATTTCATGAAAATTCAGTCTCAAAATATTTTTTTCAAAAATATTCCTGCCCCTACCCCCCCCCCCCCCTGGAGATGGAATGGTGGCCCCCTTATAAAATTCCAATTAATTTTCATCTTTACCATGAAATATTAAGCATGACTTACTTTTTATAGACAGAAGTCTTATAATTTATGGGAGACTATTATTGCACAGCTTTAGCATGTTTAGACCCCGAGCATCACTTGTATCTGGTGAGTCTAGCCCACATATATAAAATGCCAGTTATGATTAAAGTCTAAACCTGCTGACCCGCGACAGACTAAATGACAATTTACATGTAGAATAGTCTACAATAAGTTTTTAATAATGTTTTCCCTGAAATGTATTCTAAGTGACATGAGTAATAACTTCTTGTTGTGAATCACATCTACTTCACATTAGCTTGAGATCTATGTTATCGCCTGGGCATAGACTACGAATAAAATTATTGTATTTCATAGCAAAATATAATAATTTATTAAATGAAATATAACAACTGTATAACAGAATCTGGGACACTTACCGGTACATTATGGTCTACCTGGTAGCCTAGACCTACTATCATATTTTTTCGAATTAAATTGACAATTAAAAGTATCTTATTTGAAATTATTTGTATCCTTGTCCAGCTAATTTGGGGGTACAGTAGGAGGTAGGGTTATGTTATCTCCGGCCAGCCATCTGTCCAAATATCCAGGAAAATAGTTTCTAGACAGTCCCATTTGCAGAGCATTTCTCTTATTTTATAACTACCATTTTATAGATTAAACTTACTTTTGTAATTGTTACTATGGTTATTTATAATGTTGATAAACACATTAAAGCGACACAATCAGGCCATCATTTTTATTTTGTCTCCTTAATCATGTTAATATGTCTTGTGATTTGTGATCGTGTCCATAGAGTAGAATTGCAGAAATCCTTTATATTGCTGGTTGCTATGGCAACATAACAAGTGTACCAGAAATGCTGTTTCTCAGTTATTCCTGTATTTCGTATTTTGGACAGACATGTCTGAAATTATTTCCTTTTTCTTTTAACTGGTAAATGAACAACACAAAATTAAAAAAAACTAAGCAGTTCCATAGTTTATAATATGGACAAACTAACATGCCTAAGGAGTCAAAAATAGAAATGATAATTTCTGCCTGATTGTGTCGCTGTAAATTCTTTCACATGTTATCAGTGGTTATATCCACCACTATCAAAATATTACCTGTTGCAAACTGTATCAGAATTGTTATCATTATTTTATTTTGTAATTATTACAGCTCCATGATAACTTTTTTTCAAAAAACTAAGCAGTTCCATAGTTTATAATATGGACAAACTAACATGACTAAGGAGTCAAAAATAGAAACGATAATTTCTGCCTGATTGTGTCGCTGTAAATTCTTTCACATGTTATCAGTGATTATATCCACCACTATCAAAATATTACCTGTTGCAAACTGTATCAGAATTGTTATCATTATTTTATTTTGTAATTATTACAGCTCCATGATAACTTTTTTTCAAGGTGGAGAAAATTAAATTATTCTTCACACATCCAAAATGATGTTTTGATGCATCATTAGGGTTCAAAAGGTTAGTGGAAGTCTCACCCTGTAAAAATAAATTTGTTTCATACCTTTTTCTGGTTGAATAAAGTACCAATATTTTTCTTCCTATAGCCTATATAATATTGTGTGTGTGTGTGTCGGGGGGGGGGGGGGGTGTTAACACACATACATCACGTTTGAACTGTTTGCAACTGGTTAAATGTATGTATATTCACGTGTTCTCTTAGTTATATTGATTTTCGAAATATTTATTCATGAAATAAATTATGTGTATTATCTCCCAGTGTGGAGGTTAATAAAAGATATATCATGTATATATACCCATGATACCGATATATATTTTGGTAGGGGGTGTGGATAGATGTGCCCTTGTGATTAATAATAATATAGTAAACCTCACAGTGGGGTTTAATATATTTAGCCTTTTGACCTACTTTTTGACCTACATCTCTTGGACTATATTAACATCTTTACAATGTTGAGGTGTTTACCGAAGAATATTGTTTCCAGGGAATATGTACTTTTCATACTGCACCCTCAGGAGGGTACATGTAGATATGCCTTTTTGGGTTTTGAGCTCTGACCTTCTTTCTCAGCCACACTGGTCTCCTTAGGCTAAATTACCAAAATGGTTTCAGAATCTGTGGATCAAATTTCAAATAAAAGTGGTACCAGTTTCTTTTTTTACCAGAATGGGTTGCAGTATGCCTGCTAGAATCATCTCTTCAAGCACGAGTTGCATTTGGAATTGATATTATTATTGAATTTTGAAGATGGAGGGGAGCAGATGGAATATCATCATTAGGTAATTTTGTTTTGAATGACATTTTATCATCAGATGATCTTCTCATGGGTTTCACATCATCAAGTAATTTTAAAAATTGTTGTTACATGTAGTTTGGTGTTTTGGCGATTAATTTGATGATGTGAACCCTATAAAAAGATCATCTGATGATAAAGTGTCATATTAAAAAAAAAAAATTTTACAATTTAAGCATCACCCCGGTGAGATGAAGCTCATCAAGTGATGAACGTTGATGAATGTTCATGAACATTTATGAACATTCATCAATGGTTCATCAAGCCAGTTCATGAACTGTGTTCATGAACTGTTCATCAAAAACAGTTCATGACAAATCATGAATATTTATGAACACTTGATGAACTAATGTTGTTCATGATCTAGTCCATGAAGTTCATGTGGGGAGGTTCATGAACAGTCATGAATTTTTATGAACTTGGTAGAGTCAATTCAGTTCATAGCTTGTTCATGAAAGTTCATGAGAGAGTTTCATGAACTTTCAGAAATTACAATGAGCTTGATATGTCTTAATTTGGTTCATGACTAGTTCATGAAAGTTCATGAGGGATTGTTTCATGAACTGTGATGAATTGTTATGAACTTGATTATTCTCATTATTTAGTTTATGGTTCTTCGTTAAAAATCATGAACTTTGATGAATTATATGAGCTTGATAAATCTTAGTTCTCACAGTTCATGGCTAGTTCATGAACGCCCATGAGAGAGTTTTATGAACTTTAATAAATTATTATGAACTTGATAAGTCTTCATTCGGTTCATGACTAGTTCATGAAAGTTCATGAGGGACTGTTTCATGAACTGTGATGAATTGTTATGAACTTGATTAGTCTCATTATTTAGTTCATGGTTGTTCGTTAAAAATCATGAACTTTGATGAATTATTATGAGTTTGATAAATCTTAATTCTGCTCATGGCTAGTTCATGAAAGTCCATGAGAGAGTTTCATGAACTTAAATGAATTATTATGAACTTGGTAAGTCTTAATTATTTTCATGGCTAGTTCATAAAAGCTCATGACTGTTTCATTAATTGTGATGAATTGTTATATACAAAGTTCATACTTTGATGAATTATTATGAACTTGATAAGTCCTTATTCGGTTTATGGCTAGTTCATGAAAGTTAATGAGGGACAGTTTCATGAACTGTGATAAATTGTTTCCAGTTTAAAATGTCAATTTAGTTCATGGTTTGTTCATGAAAGTTCATGAACTGTGGTGAATGACAGCCTAATTACCCTGGCGAGTATGGTGTCAACTACGCAATGGCTAATTAACTAATTATTTGGTAAATTGGGACAATCTGAGTTAGATTATCAACTATAGAATACATAATATTTAAAAATAATTAGTTTCTCAGTTTTCTGTTCAGCTTTGTATAATACTGTCAGAGAGGCGATCTTTTTTTTAATTAACAAAATTAAGCTTAATTAGCTTGCTGTGTGTAGGTGAGAAGTAACCGCATAAAAACTAATCACCAATCAAAATACTATATCTATTTTACAGGTCAAAAGACTTAGACTAGAAAGTTAATGAATCTTCATTAACAATTCGTGAACATTCATGAACATCAACACGAACTGAGTTTGTGATTATCATGAACTTAGTTCAAGTGTTGCTGGCTTATCTGGTTCATTATTGAACAACCTGAGTTCCTGTTTGTTCATGAACAACCTCAATTTCATGAACATTATGCTCGGAACTTCAGGTTGACAGTTCATGAATGTCTTACTTGTTGTTCAGAAACATTCATGAACAGTTCATGAACACATTTATTGAACGTTCATGAATATTCATGAACTATCTGGTTCGTGAATTATTTTCGTTTTTGGCCGTTCATGAACTAGGTTGACAGTTCATGAATTTCATGAATGTCTCATTTGTTGTTCAGGAATATTCATGAATAGTTCATAAACACATTTAATGAACGTTCATGAATGTTCATTAACTATTTGGTTCATGAATTTGTTAAGTTCATGGTCGTTCATGAACTAGCCTTGGTTCATGAATTATCTGAGTTCATGACCGTTCATGAACAACCCATGTTCATGAACTAAATAAGTTCATGAATTCATGAACTTTCATGAAAGTCTCATTTGTTGTTCAAGAATATTCATGAACCGTTCATGAACACGTTGATGAACGTTCATGAACGTTCATAGCTTTTTGTTCACGAACATTCATGAACTATTCATGAATGTTTCTGAACAGTTCATGATCATCTCACCTGGGCATGATCAAATGATATGGCTTTATTTCTACTAGTACTATAGATTAGAGGCCATATCCAAATATTGTTCTAGAAATCGGTTCTGATAAACTGAATGGTTGAAAACAGACAACTATATTTATCTCATTTTTCATGCTCCAGAGAGGAAAACCATTGTAGTACAGCAGCAGACACCAAAAAAGAGCCATATTTAAGGAGTTACCTAAACCGGCGGTACACCATTTGTCCACATGTCTAGAATTGTTCCCAGGGGTCTCTAGGTACAGGATCTGGTTGATGACATTGCCGGAAATGGGGGCGGGCTGAGAATTTGATACTTTTGTACACCTACCCGATTTTTAGAGGAAATATTCGCTAATATATGGTTTTCGCGTCATTCTCACTCTATTATAATGTTGGGCCATTTAAATGAAATATTTTTAGAATTATTTTTTTCTATTGATCAGGTCATATATCTGTGGAAATAAATAGTAAAAAAAAATATAATTTTGCACTAGCATCCTACCTCTAAGAGCTAGCTATTTTAGATATTGTAAATATGTCGCAAAATGCATTTTTTTCATTTTTTTTTATTTTTTTTTATTTTTTCGGATATAGTTTATGACAACAGGTTCGTTTCTGCACGAAAGTCTCCAAGAGCGGTACCATTTGGTGCAGATACATCTCTTAAGTGAGAATTAGGTGACCAATGCTTGATTCGTCGAGTAATTGATCGTTATGGCCGATTTCAGAATGGCCGCCGTAAAATCCATGGTTTTTCCCGAAATGTATTATTGAACATGGTTTTTTTAAATTTTGCATCACAAGCACATTTTGAGTGTCCAATCTGACATTTTATTGTTCGTTCAAGTATTTACAAATGCTGGAAAGTGATATTTAAGACTCAATCCAAGATGGCTGCCAGAAACGATCAAGAAAATGTACAAAATTTCACATTTTTTTGCAAATATTTTAGAAGCACATTTTTTATCATGTGAGAAAACCCCCACGATCGGTGTCATTTGGCTCAAAGACAACCCTTGAGTGAAAATCATATAATTAGTGCTTGATTTGTAGAGTAATTAATCAATATGGCCGATTTTAAAATCGCCACCGTAAAATCAATGCCTAATCTTCAAATGCATAATACAACATGGTTTGCTTAATTTTTATCTCAGAAACACGGTTTTTGTGTCTAATCTTATATTTTACTGCTGAATGAATCCACTGAATATATCTATGTATATTTTAAGTGCTAGAATATGTTATTTAAGAACCAATCCAAGATGGCCGCCGTAAAAATGGCAAATAATATTTTCGAAACTTTTGAAAATAGTTCATGAACACACGTTCTGTTCTGAACGAAATCCTCAGTGAGCGGTATTATTTGGTTCAGAGGCATATATTTAGTCAAAATCAGATGATTAATTCTTGATTTGTCAAGTAAATATTCATTATGGCGATTTCAAAATGGCCGCCGTTAAATAAATGCATTATTGAACATTGTTTACCTAATAGTCATATCATAAACACGGTTTTGATGTAATATTTTAAAGCGACACAATCAGGCTAAAATCATCAAAAAATTGGTTATATTCCTTTGGCTTCTTAATATGACCATATGATGTAAACATGTCCATAGACTAGAACTGCAAAAGTTTTTTATATTTTTCGTGCTGCGCATTTACCAGTTAACATGGTTAAGAGAGATATAGATATAGATATAGAGATATATTTTTTATTTTGGATAATATATGCTACAGTAACAAAGATCACCTTTGTAGTGGCTTACATTATTTTCAAGGTTGCTGTTTTCACTTCTTCACTGGCCAAGATCACTTTTGTAGTTGCTGAGATAACTTTTAAAATCGCTGTGATCACTTATTCAGTGGCCAAGATCACTTTGTAGTGGCTGAGATGACTTTTAGAATGGTTGTAATCACTTCACCAGTGGCCAAAATCACTTTTGTAGTGGTTTAGATATTTTTTAAAGTGGCAGTGATCACTTATTCAGTGGCCAAGATCACTTTGTAGTGGCTGACATAATTTGCAAAGTGCCTGTTATCACTTCTTCACTGACCATGATCACTTTTGTATTGGCTGAGATAACTTTTAAAGCCGCTGTCATCTCCTCTTCAGTGGTCAAGATCACTTTTGTAGTGGCTGAGATAACTTTTAAAATGGTTGTAATCACTTCTTCGGTGGTTGAGATCACTTTTGTCATGGCTGAGATCACTTTTATAATGGTTGTAATCACTTATCCAGTAGTCAAGATCACTTTGTATTGGTTTGGATATTTTTTAAAGAGGCTGTGATCACTTCTTCAGTGGCTAAGATCACCTTGTAGTGGCTATGATCACTTATTTAGTCGTCAAAATCACTATTGTAGTTCCTTGGATCATTTTCAAAGTGGGTGTGATCGCTTCTTTAATGGCCAAGATAAATTTTGTAGTGGCTGAGATAACTTTTAAAGTTGATCTCATCATTTCTGTAGTGGCAAGATCACTTTGTAGTGGCTTAGATAACTTTGTCAGTGGCTGACACCAGTTTTTTAGTGGCCAAGATCACCCTTGTAGTGGCTGAGATAACTTTTAAGGTGGCTGTGATCTCTGGAGTAAACACCAAAACAGTTTTTCTATAATGATTATTAAGTAGTACCTGCTTAACAATTACAATAATTAAAGAGAACTGAATGTTCACTTTTGTAAGAGACAAGGATTTAGGTCACGGGGGCCAAAGCTGAACAAACGTATATCTTCTTGTCATTTTCACTGCTGCCATTTTAGATTATATCTTAAAGTTTAATATACATGTTATAATTTTACATGTTTTTCATGTTGCTCATGTCACCTGTATTTGACATCCTCGTGTAGGCCCTACACAATATTCTCCACAACTGCATATTTGTATCATTATTTTATATACTTGTGCATGTAAAGGCTAATAAATAAATAAATAAGCAGATATACTTTTACTGATTCGTCTTTTGGCTCACCCCTTTTCCTCATTGGATACGCCCCAACCAACCCCCCCTCCCCCCCCCCCCCCCCAGCGTCACACGGACTTATTATAGTGGGTGTATATGATAAACGAATCAGCATCGGTCACTGTAACTGTTTAAAACAGGCGTCCGTCTGTGTGGATTGCTGTGTCTTACGCTGTAACCGTCCCGGTGCCATCACATCCCATTACCATGGCTACAGTCCTACTGCAGGCTCTGTCTGTGACGCTCAGTCTGACGCTGATACTGCACGCGCACGCCAGCCCTCTAGGTAAGTCATCGAAAGGCGTATTTCACCCGCACAACGCTAAAATATGTTTGTATAAATCATCAAGATCAAAGAGGTTTTTTTCAATTTGAAATCAACATAAATGTCTTAATTAGCTCTTTCCGCTTCATTTGAATACCAATGTTATGGGTCTACGGTATGCCCATTATATGTTTTTTAATTATTTTAGTGCGGGGATCGTCTTTATATTCTGACGTCTATATACGTCAGATTCTGCCATCTAAGCACGGTCCCTGCACTGAGAGGGTTAACCCTTTGACTTCCAGGCCGGAGTGCATGCCAGGATCCAGATATACTGGTGTAGGAGTTCTATTATTTCGTCATTTAAAGCTGGAATTGCTAACGCAATTTCCAGCTTCAAATGACGAAAAATACATAAATGTAGTATATAGTTGACGAAAATTTGTGTCATTTTATGGTCACGTTCATTGACGAATGACGACGGAAATTTCCGTCATGTATGGTAGTGAAAAGGTTAAAGGAGAAGGCTGGCATTATCACTTCATAAATAACACTTACATTTTCTCAGAATACACGAGACGTTGAACCAGTGCTGGGTTAACGTTGTACCAGCGTCGCAGATGGTGGCATAACATTATCCCAGCACTGGGTCAACGTCTCGTGATAGTTGAGTGGTCAAAACCTTTTTCTATCTACCTTCTTGACGTAGCAATACACACCTCATGTGAGGGCATTGATGACACCACTATCTGAGGACATTGATGTAGAAATACATCCCTCAATGTGAGGGCATTGATGTAGCAATACACATCTCAATATGAAGACATTAAGGAAGCAATACACACCTCACTACCCTAGGTTAGTGGTTAGCACCGCTGCCTTTCACGGTAGAGTTCGGGGTTCGGTTCCCGGTCTCAAAAATGTTTCTTTTCCATCCACGTGTAAAACTCAGTATTGTGGGGAGCCTCCGTGACCGAGAGGTAGCGTGCTCGGCCTCAGACCGCCAGGCCTCGAATTTCGCATCCTGTGTCTGGAGGACAGTGTCATCTCATTCACCTCACCATCCTCAGGAGGTTCTCCTGGCCAAGTTTAGCCTATATGTGCACGAAGGTGGCCTAAAACCCGCTTCATTTCATATCAATGGGAGGGTATTGATGTAGCAATACACACCTTAATATGAGGGAAATGATGTAACATTATACACACCTCAATGTGAGGGCATTGATGTAGCAATACACACCTCAATGTGAGGGCATTGATGTAACAATACACACCTCAAGGTGAGGGCATTGATGTAGCAATAAAGACCTCAATGTGAGAGCATTGATGTAGTAATACACACCTCAATGTGAGGGCATCCAGGTGGCAATACAAACCACAATGTGAGGGCATTGAGGTAGCAATACACACCTCAATCTGAGGACATTGATGTAGAAATACATACCTCAATGTGCCCTCACATTCAGCAATACACAACTCAATGTGAGGGCATTGATGTAGAAATACACACCTCAATGTGAGGGCATTGATGTAGCAATACACACATCAATGTGAGGGCATTGAGGTAGCAATACACACCTCAATGTGAGGGCATTGATGTAACAATACACATCTCACTGTGAGGCAATTGATGTAACAATACATACCTCAATGTGAGGCAATTGATGTAACAATACACACCTCAATGTGAGGACATTGATGTAGAAATACATACCTCAATGTGCCCTCACATTCAGCAATACACACCTCACTGTGAGGCAATTGATGTAACAATACACAACTCAATGTGAGGACATTGATGTAACAATACACACCTCACTGTGAGGCAATTGATGTAACAATACATACCTCAATGTGAGGCAATTAATGTAACAATACACACCTCAATGTGAGGACATTGATGTAACAATACATACCTCAATGTGAGGACATTGATGTAACAATACACACACTGGGGGGGGGACAATGATGTACCACTAGACACCTCAATGTGAAGGCATTGATGTTGAAATACACACTTCAAACTGAGGGCATTGATGTAGCAATACACACCTCAATGTGCGGGCATTGATGTAGCAATACACACATCAATGTCCTGCAATACACACCTCAAAGTGAGGACATTGCTGTAAAAATACACACCTCAATGAGCGGAGATTGATGTAGAAATACACACCCCAAACTGAGGGCATTGATGTAGCAATACACACCTCAATGTGAGGGCATTGATGTAGCAATACACACCTCAATGTGAGGGCATTGATGTAGCAATACACACCTCAATGTGGGGGCATTGATGTAACAATACACACCTCAATGTGAGGGCATTGATGTAGCAATACACACCTCAGTGTGAGGGCATTGATGTAGCAATACACACCTCAATGTGAAGGCATTGATGTAACAATACACACCTCAATGTGAGGGCATTGATGTAGCAATACTCACCTCAATGTGAGGACATTGTTGTAGCAATACACACCCCAATGTGCGGACATCGATGTAGAAATACACACCTTAATGTGAGGGCATTGATGTAGCAATACACACATTAATGTAAGGGTATTGATGTAGCAATACACACCTCATTGTGAGGGCATTGATGTAGCAATACACACCTCAATGTGACGGTATTGATGTAACAATACACACCTTCAATGTAAGGGTATCGATGTAGCAATACACACCTCATTGTGAGGGCATTGATGTAGCAATACACACCTGAATGTGAAGGCTCGCTTGTACCTATCATCACGAAAATAGTCAATTTGTCTATAAGTAGTGGGACTGTGCCACCATCTTTCAAGATGGCTCTTGTAACTTCTTTACTGAAAAAAGCTACACCGGACCCAACCACAATGAAGAACTATAGACCAGTGTCAAATCTTCAATATCTGTCAAAAGTCCTCGAGCGCATTGTTGTTTGAAGATTTTTAGATTATCTCAACATCACAAACCAGCATGAACCTCATCAATCTGCATATCGCCCTCTACACAGCACAGAGACTGTGAAGCATGATTTACAAGCACTTGATCAGCTACAAAGTAAACTATAATTAAAGTTATAAATTATAAGCATTCTACGTCAGATCATCTACAGTGTAGACCTAGATCACGTGAAAAGACTTTAAAATCGCTCACAGAATTTGCGAGCAAGAAATGTGCTATGGTTGGACGCTCACTATTTACTATTGTCAGAGAAACAATGCCTGTGACAAAGTGTAAGCGTAACTTCCGTAAGGCATAAAACTGTTGGTGATTTTGTCGAAAAGATAGAACATTTAAATTGTATGGCTTCAATATGTTAATTTATGTTAATTTATGCAAATTAGGTTATCCGGTGGTCTTCAAAAGTTAGTGAAATGACTTCCATGGGTGAAAAACCTAGGTGTGGACACCAAAACACATCTGTGTGTCATTTTGCCAAAAAGTTAGAACATTGTATAGTTTTTTGGCTTTAATTATGTTAATTGATGCCAAATTATATCAAATTTGGTTGATCTGTGGATTTTAAAAGTTAGTGAAACGACTTCCATGGGTTGAAAAACATGGGTATAGCCACCAAAAACACCTTTGTGGTTGACTTGGTTGAAAAGTTAGAGCATTTTATAGTTTTGGGGCCTTATTTATGTTAATCTGTGGACTTCAAAATGTGCTGAAAAGACTTCCATGTGGTGAAAAACCTGGGTATAGCCAACTAAACACATCTGTGCGTGATTTTGTGGAAAAGTTATAACATTTTATGTTTTTTTTTTTTAATTTAATTATGTTAATTTATGGTAATTAATTCAAATTGGGTTGATCTGTGGACCTTAAACGTTAGTGAAGCGACTCCCATGGGGTGAAAAGCCTGGGTATTGACACCAGAAACACCTATGTGGCTGACTTGGTTGAAAAGTTCGAGCATTTTGTAGTTTTTGGGCCTTAATTATGTTAATTTATGCAAATTTATGCAAATAAGGTTTATCTGTGGACTTCAAGCTCAACATTCTCACGGTTCGAGATCGCTCTGTGGTGTTCTTTGATATCACATACCTGATTGGCAACTGTGGGGGCATTGTAAGTCTGCCCATATTTTTTGAGGATTTGTTGTTTTGTGATTTAATGGTTTTTCTGTTCATTGTTAATTTTACTCATAATCATGTCAATTTATATTGTGTATATACATACATACAGTACATACATACATACAGTAATTTCATTTTGAGTGGATACAGTGCTGGTTTGGTGGGTTGTGTATTCAATGTCAGCTTCAATGGCCTCAAACTAAGTCGAGCCACAGTTTTACGTTCCCACTCTGGATATGATCGGTACTGAACCGGCATTCTATTCTCATAATATTTTTGCACAACTATGGTTGTTTTTGTTGAAAATGCCAGCGCCGTAAGGGTTAAATTCAGGGTTATCTTATTTCACCTCAATCGTTCCAGACATCGCTATTAATGTTATCACAGAAACAAAAAAGTACTCCTTACCTTAATTCCTGGCAACAAATACACTTTTTAAAAAATTATATAAAAAGAAATGCAAATTGTTTTAGATAGATGACTTTCTCTGTTCGCCATGTGAGAGCCTGTGTGTACACTGCCTATACTGAGAGGACCTATACTGAGAATGTGGTTTAATGTTGGGCCAGTGTCTCAGACGGTATGCCAACGTCAGGAATGTGATTAAGCGCATGCGCACATGTAATTATTTTATTTAATAATAAGAAGGGCCTTGTTTTATATAAAATGACCAGGTTTTAGTGTGATCTCGGCAGCTAATGAACCTCGTATAATTATTCTTGGTGGGAATCAATTATTTGTTGATGTGATTATAAGGCTGGACAGTGACATGAGCAGATAATAAATATGTATGAATATGAAAAAAATATGGGAATATGCATCCGCACAGGGACAGCGATGCGGTCTCTGTATGTATTGTGGTTATACCAGTAGACACACTGTAGGCTGTATGAAAATTTCTGTATGACAACTTAGGGTATCCCCCGCCGTACACGGCATACACCCAGCATGTGCACACTGCTGCTGTCTCTGTGTCTATATCTCAGGTCAGCTTGATCACAGGTCAAGAGGGGGTGGGGGTGAAGGCTGTATGATAATGATGATTCAGGGGGGTTCCCCCCGTGAACTGCCTGGGTCCATTATGTGCACACTACTGATGATGGTGTTGTACATATGATGTAGTAGATAACATTGTGCGCACCAGTAGTCCACAACTCCTGCCAAACATTGTGTTTATAATTAACTGTACATTTAGTTCAAAGGGTCTGGCTATGCACAGAGAGGGTCCACATTCTCGATTAATATTATTTCTTGTGAAAATGTTAGAAAACATTGACTCTAACATTGACATTTCCTTTTGTTATCTCATAGCGTGGTAGGTAGGCCAGCAAACAGCAAGAGACGTAAGCCCAATGTTGGGCCAACCTCTGCGACGTTGGCCCAACAATAAACAGACACTGGGTCAACATCTGGCAATTTCACATAATGATAATGCAGATTTATTTCATACCTGAAGAACATAATACATAGCATAGGCCTACACAAAGTAAAGGGAATTTTAATTTGTATCATTCATTCATTGGCCGATTTTCTACTTCATTTATTCATTCATTCATTCATTCATTCATTCATTTATTCATTCATAGGCCTACATTCATTCATTCATTGACCAGCTTGCGTATCTGATTTATTTATTGCTTGAATTGTTTGTTGAAACTTTTCATTCATTTCACTTGAAGTTGTGGATCGCGTCAGCGAGACACAACTTCAGGTGGGTGAAAATTCAAATTGAATAATTTGGCGGTTAAAGGGTTAAATAGCGGTCAAAATAATGGTAGCTAACTGAATGTGTATGTCTTTGTACGGCCGTTTATGATATTTTTAAAATAATAAAAAGCACTTTTTTCGTGATAGCGAATCGGTAAATTGCCAATTAGCCAATGTCATGTATTTGAAATCATGTCCTTTTTAATTTAAATTGTTGTTTTTACAATTCACTTCGTGACAAGGAATACAAAAAGACAATCACTTTCAATGAACTATTGATGATTTTGCACATCACAGAGTTAAAGCCGCCACGTGATTCCATTCAATACTGTGAGGAGCCTCCATGACCGAGAGGTAGCGTGCTCGGCCTAGGACTGACAGGTTCCCAATTTCGCAACATGTATCTGAAAGCCAGTGGCATCTGATTCATCGCATCATCCTCAGGATATTTGCCTGGACCTATTAGAATCTGTGTGAGCAAATCGTGCGAATAAGGTTTAGATGGCGAGACAAACAGAGCAAATAGTATATATTGGTAATTTTGTAGAAACAAGCAGCATAATTATTCGATACTACTGACGAGCGCACAAAAATCAATAGGGTTTAAAAACGCATTAATTCAGCTTTTAACTCATCTAAGGGGCGAAATGACTGTTTAAGGGGACTGGCTCAGGCTAAAATCATCAAAAATTCGATGATTTTATTTTGACTTATTATTATGACCATATGATGTAAACATGTCCATAGACTAGAACCGCAACAGTTTTTTTAATTTCTGTGCTGCGCATTTACCAGTTAGGCTAGATAAAGAGACAATATTACCGTATTTCTTATTATTGACATGGTTGTCCAAAATAAGAAATCAGGAATTTCCTCTCTATATCTAGAGTTTAATCTAGTGCATCACGCAATACATCATTAGAACGGAAATTTAATTACCTTTTCTATGGTATATTGCATTTGTAGATTGGAGTAGCAACAGCAGACAGGTTTGGGGATATACCCCCTATAATGGTTCGAAATATAAAGTTCGTCTATATTTTTTTGCTGTTAACATCTAATTTCATGTTTTGGACACATCAAAGTTTAAAAAAAATGGTGTGGGTGAGTTGGGGGGGGGGGTGTGCACGTAGGGCGGTTGGAGCCCATGGCCTATATCTTCAACCGTTATAAAAATATTTCTGACTTCTTCAGAAATTTATACATCAGATTATCAGTCCGATTGCTTGTGAGCGGGGTAGGGATCGAGTCTTTACTTCTTTTATTTTTTTTTCAATTTAAATTCACAAAAGCACACAAATTATGTGAAAAACAAGTGGATAACAAAATATACACAAATATTTCGTGAAACAAAATCATGTTTAAGATTTCAGCCCGTGTTAAATACACATATTTTTATGAAATGCTTCAATAGTCTTTCATTGAAGAATATATGACATGTATACATATAAATAGCACTCATTTACACACATCTTGGTTCAGAAGAAATAGGCTTATTTTGATTATTTTATAATTAAAAATCAAGCTTGAGCGTATGTGGAGAGACGTCTACTCATTCTCCTGCAGTGCGTGATATATCATTAGAACGGGAATTTAAAGGCCCTGTGAAGTGATTTCAGTTCATTAATATAATTCAAGTATATATCACAATGAACTATCTTCTAACTTAGCAGATTATTTTAGTCCACTACTGATAGGGCCTAAGCGATTTTAAAAAATAAAAGCCAGAAATGTGAACATGAGCTGGGCTCATGACTTCACACACAAAAACCGCCATTATTGAATCTGAATTAATATTTAAACTGCATTGAAACTGACGGCAATCCATTCTAGTGTCACCTCCTCTTGGTCTCCCCTGGGCAACTTCATAGAAGGCCAAGAAAACCCAGTCATTGCGACAGACGTATTTTCAGTATTTTTGTGTGTTTCTTTGTATTATGTGGGATTTTGTTTATTCGATTGTAGAGATTTATGGAGTTGTGTATATTAGTTATTTGTGTTCTACATTGTTTTTCGAAATTATAGTATTTTATTGGTTGAAATGGTTCAGTGGTTTCTCTTTGGCATCCTAGTGATGTTTGGGATGTTCAAAAGAAACCACTGCCATATAATTAGCTTGTGGTTCTCACGGTATTGATGTTCTTTTTCACTCTCTAGTATCAATTTCAGTTCAAATTTGTTGTATTTTTACCAATAACGGGGGGGGGGCGTATGCCGGGTACACCCTATGCTGGATCCGCCTCTGGGTAGCGTGCTCGGCCTCAGACCGCCAGGGCTTGAATTTCGAATCTTGTGTCTGGAGGGCAGTGTCATCCCAGTTCAGTCTATATGTGCACAAAGGTGGCCTAAAGCCCGATTCATTTCATTTCTCACACCATCAAGCTCAACATTCTCACGGTTCGGGATCGCTCTGTGGTGTTCTTCGATATCACAGACCTGATTGGCAACTGTGGGGGTATTGTAAGTCTGCCCATATTTTTTGAGGATTTGTCGTTTTGTGGTTTAATGGTTTTTCTGTTCATTGTTAATTTTACTCATAATCATGTCAATGTATATTGTGTATATACATACATACAGTACATACATACATACAGTAATTTTATTTTGAGTGGATACAGTGCTGGTTTGGTGGGTTGTGTATTCAATGTCAGCTTCAATGGCCTCAAACTAAGTCGAGCCACAGTTTTACTTTCCCACTCTGGATATGATCGGTACTGAACCGGCATTGTATTCTCATAATATTTTTGCACAACTATGGTTGTTTTTGTTGAAAAGTGATGTCAGGCAGTATTTGTTTTTACTGTTATATATTTGTTTTTGACACGGACACTGTTTTGTGACTTTCATAAAAATAATTATTTTTGTCATTTTTTTTTTGGTAATTTATATATTGTATCGGCGCTGGCGGTGTCTCAGGTTTTTAGAATGTATACATATTAAATACAAAACTCGCTACATACAGGTGCCAGAGACACTAATGTTATCATCAATCGTTTTTATCCAGATGCCTTATTGTGTACATCTTGTTATCAGTTTGGTCTTTTTACTTTATCATTTTTACTGTTCAAGATATGATATTATTTTAGTCATTTAAATGACCATACTGGCCAAAAAATGTCACAAAAAAGACATTTTACTTCCTTACTTACCCTCAAGAATTCGAATACAGTTCTCAGATGTTGTGAGTGGTAAAATCCGATATCTAGCCGGCTGGTGTGTGTCAAAAATCAGAACAAAATATTCAAAGCTAGTAAAAAGTCCGGTACCGGAAGCTAGGCGATCTGCAGATGTGAAGTTAAAATTAATGGACACTCTCAGAGAACCGTAGAGTATACTTATGAGTTCGGCAACTGAGAGTCTGTTGGAAACAGCTCGGAAACGAAATATAACACAATTATACATGTATTAGATGTGAAGTAGTGACCCGGCAAAGACAAAAATTGCCTAACATTTGTACAACATCGGCCCAATGTCTTCGACGTTGGTCTAACATTGTACAAATATTATACAAATGTTTTGTGCATTTTTATTGATGTATTATAGATTCTCTCATTGTTTACAGGTACGGATGACACGCTGCTGTCCAGGTTTTTGAAATGTCCCGGTTTTTGTATGAACACGCCAGACCTGATAGAATGCTGCAACATCTTCTCCCCCGCGCAAAACTCGTTCCGGAAATCACCACCAGATGGGCCAGTGAGCAAGAGAGCGCGACCCGCCTTGAAGATGTGCATAGAAAGATGCGGAGAGACCCAAAAACTGCGCGGCACCAACTCCTACGTACTGTGCATGGAGAGAAACGGCTGCTTCTGAGATCATTCCGTTTCTTACCAGCTATTTCTGAAAATAAATCCCTACGAAACCCACCATTCTATAGTGTGTTGTACACTATGGTACAAATATCTGCTTTCAACAAACTGTATCAAGACCTGTCAAAAAATATTTGTTTCCTGCGCTGAATTGTCCCTCAAACGTGGCATATAATTCTAGCAGTTTTCAATTGATACACGATTGCGCCTCACACAGAGAGGATAAGAGAGTCTATACACCCTTTCAAAGCTGAATTTACAATTGTAATCTTCATCCACTACAAGCCGCTGATTGCTGTCGCAATTCTCGACCTGTAGTGGATGAAGATGACTCGAAGTGGGTGGCAAATGTGAAGAGATAGTGTTATTATTAAAACAGTTCCATGAATATATATATATTTTTAAGACGTTCAGAGCATGACCCCAGCCATTCAGAGCATGACCTCAGACGATATTTTTCGACTTTGCTCGCTGTGGTGACAGGGCCCTCCTTTTCCATAATTATATTAATTCATCAGAACCGTACACAATACGGGCAGCCTAGGCCCCATATACATATATTCTGTGAAACTCAATGACCTCGACCTCCTTTGTTTTCACCGAGCTGGCTAATACAATGAAGTATGGGGGAGGGTTCTTATATAACCTTGTTTTTACCGAGTGACGTCACTGCGTTTCACAGAATATCACCTGTTTTCGGGGCTGGCATGCTATACAAAATAGAGCAGACCACTTTATTGGGGCAGATCTATTCAATTCTAAAATTGTTGCACACTGTTGAAAACTATCGATTGTATTGGACATGACTGCGATAAATATACTGACATTTGGTCAACATATATTTGATATTATATTTTGAATTGCTGTAATGTAATAAATTGTATTTATTATACAAAAACAGGCTATATATCTTTAGCAGATGTGTTTTTTTCTTTTCTACGTGTTGTTCTTCTCAGTGAGCTTATTTAATTTGATTTAAATTTTCACCGACTTGAAGTTGTGTTTCGCTACCGCGACCCACAACTTCATCTGGACGAATATTACTCCTGTTTATTTAATTTCAGACGAACCATTAGCAAAATTTGATGTGTAAACACACATTCTATTGCCGATGACGTGTTAATTATAAAACAAGTTTCAAGCGACTATAGTCGTGTTTAGCAGTGAAAGGGTTCAATATAATCCCGGGTCTCATGTAACATTGGGAAATATGTCTACCTCAAAAAATCTAAATGTGATTTGACTGTCACATTTTGTGCACAATGGGTGATGAGGTGTAGCCTACACTTTTTCACAAAATTTAACAAAAATGTGCACACAATTTATAATATCATGAAAAGCTCTTTATTAAGGTCGACGACAATCTAGATGATTTTAAAACAATTTAATCTGAGAAAATCATCTATCCATAGGCCTACATATACAACAGTAAAAGTGTGTGTATTTAGAACGTGACAAAATCTATCAGCCTTAACGCTGGACAGTTAGGCCTAAGCTTTAGAAAACGTGTATAGGCCTATATTATAGAGTTACATTGGTACCCTTATAAAAAACGCATGGCGGATGTGAGCAGTCCCTGAATGTAAGGCGAGTGCTCGTTGAAAAAATTGCCCTGCAACTGATCGCTTTTAAAGCATTCCCGGATGATATTCACACAGAACATGTAGTCGCGTGGACACATGTTCTCTGGTGATTATACAATGATCGGGAGATGAGACCAGAATAGATATGGAGACAGAGAAGGGAATGTAGGTCTGCCGCGTTTTACCGATCTCACAATCCAGTGACCACTACATGGAAGTACGTGACCTTAACTCTTTAACTGCCGGTGCCGCATATGTTCGGGTTGTCATTTTTTATTAGCACATTAAGTACAACCTTTTAAACATGTTAAAGATAAAATGTGACATCAATAAGCAATATTTGAAAATAGTTGACTTCCATTTTGTCAAATCTGAATGATTTTCACTCACTTGAAGTTGTGGATTGCGTCAGCGAGACACAACTTCAAGTGGGTGAAAATTCAGATTGAATAATTTGGCGGTTAATGGGTTGAAGCGCTGAAATATTTTTGTATAAACAATGAAGACCAAAGGGTTTTATCAATTAGAAGTCATTATAAATGTCTTGGTTGGCTCTTTCTGATTTATTTTAATATCTATGTTATGGGTCTACGACCATTATAATGATTTTGATTCCTTCAATGCGGGGATTGAAGGACATCTACTGACGTCAGATTCTGACGACTGAAGACAATGCCAGCGCCGTAAGGGTTAAATTCAGGGTTATCTTATTTCACCTCAATCGTTCCAGACATCGCTATTAATGTTATCACAGAAACAAAAAAGTACTCCTTACCTTAATTCCTGGCAACAAATACACTTTTTAAAAAATTATATAAATAGAAATGCAAATTGTTTTAGATAGATGACTTTCTCTGTTCGCCATGTGAGAGCCTGTGTGTACACTGCCTATACTGAGAGGACCTATACTGAGAATGTGGTTTAATGTTGGGCCAGTGTCTCAGACGGTATGCCAACGTCAGGAATGTGATTAAGCGCATGCGCACATGTAATTATTTTATTTAATAATAAGAAGGGCCTTGTTTTATATAAAATGACCAGGTTTTAGTGTGATCTCGGCAGCTAATGAACCTCGTATAATTATTCTTGGTGGGAATCAATTATTTGTTGATGTGATTATAAGGCTGGACAGTGACATGAGCAGATAATAAATATGTATGAATATGAAAAAAATATGGGAATATGCATCCGCACAGGGACAGCGATGCGGTCTCTGTATGTATTGTGGTTATACCAGTAGACACACTGTAGGCTGTATGAAAATTTCTGTATGACAACTTAGGGTATCCCCCGCCGTACACGGCATACACCCAGCATGTGCACACTGCTGCTGTCTCTGTGTCTATATCTCAGGTCAGCTTGATCACAGGTCATGAGGGGGTGGGGGTGAAGGCTGTATGATAATGATGATTCAGGGGGGTTCCCCCCGTGAACTGCCTGGGTCCATTATGTGCACACTACTGATGATGGTGTTGTACATATGATGTAGTAGATAACATTGTGCGCACCAGTAGTCCACAACTCCTGCCAAACATTGTGTTTATAATTAACTGTACATTTAGTTCAAAGGGTCTGGCTATGCACAGAGAGGGTCCACATTCTCGATTAATATTATTTCTTGTGAAAATGTTAGAAAACATTGACTCTAACATTGACATTTCCTTTTGTTATCTCATAGCGTGGTAGGTAGGCCAGCAAACAGCAAGAGACGTAAGCCCAATGTTGGGCCAACCTCTGCGACGTTGGCCCAACAATAAACAGACACTGGGTCAACATCTGGCAATTTCACATAATAATAATGCAGATTTATTTCATACCTGAAGAACATAATACATAGCATAGGCCTACACAAAGTAAAGGGAATTTTAATTTGTATCATTCATTCATTGGCCGATTTTCTACTTCATTTATTCATTCATTCATTCATTCATTCATTCATTTATTCATTCATAGGCCTACATTCATTCATTCATTGACCAGCTTGCGTATCTGATTTATTTATTGCTTGAATTGTTTGTTGAAACTTTTCATTCATTTCACTTGAAGTTGTGGATCGCGTCAGCGAGACACAACTTCAGGTGGGTGAAAATTCAAATTGAATAATTTGGCGGTTAAAGGGTTAAATAGCGGTCAAAATAATGGTAGCTAACTGAATGTGTATGTCTTTGTACGGCCGTTTATGATATTTTTAAAATAATAAAAAGCACTTTTTTCGTGATAGCGAATCGGTAAATTGCCAATTAGCCAATGTCATGTATTTGAAATCATGTCCTTTTTAATTTAAATTGTTGTTTTTACAATTCACTTCGTGACAAGGAATACAAAAAGACAATCACTTTCAATGAACTATTGATGATTTTGCACATCACAGAGTTAAAGCCGCCACGTGATTCCATTCAATACTGTGAGGAGCCTCCATGACCGAGAGGTAGCGTGCTCGGCCTAGGACTGACAGGTTCCCAATTTCGCAACATGTATCTGAAAGCCAGTGGCATCTGATTCATCGCATCATCCTCAGGATATTCGCCTGGACCTATTAGAATCTGTGTGAGCAAATCGTGCGAATAAGGTTTAGATGGCGAGACAAACAGAGCAAATAGTATATATTGGTAATTTTGTAGAAACAAGCAGCATAATTATTCGATACTACTGACGAGCGCACAAAAATCAATAGGGTTTAAAAACGCATTAATTCAGCTTTTAACTCATCTAAGGGGCGAAATGACTGTTTAAGGGGACTGGCTCAGGCTAAAATCATCAAAAATTCGATGATTTTATTTTGACTTATTATTATGACCATATGATGTAAACATGTCCATAGACTAGAACCGCAACAGTTTTTTTAATTTCTGTGCTGCGCATTTACCAGTTAGGCTAGATAAAGAGACAATATTACCGTATTTCTTATTATTGACATGGTTGTCCAAAATAAGAAATCAGGAATTTCCTCTCTATATCTAGAGTTTAATCTAGTGCATCACGCAATACATCATTAGAACGGAAATTTAATTACCTTTTCTATGGTATATTGCATTTGTAGATTGGAGTAGCAACAGCAGACAGGTTTGGGGATATACCCCCTATAATGGTTCGAAATATAAAGTTCGTCTATATTTTTTTGCTGTTAACATCTAATTTCATGTTTTGGACACATCAAAGTTTAAAAAAAATGGTGTGGGTGAGTTGGGGGGGGGGGGTGTGCACGTAGGGCGGTTGGAGCCCATGGCCTATATCTTCAACCGTTATAAAAATATTTCTGACTTCTTCAGAAATTTATACATCAGATTATCAGTCCGATTGCTTGTGAGCGGGGTAGGGATCGAGTCTTTACTTCTTTTATTTTTTTTTCAATTTAAATTCACAAAAGCACACAAATTATGTGAAAAACAAGTGGATAACAAAATATACACAAATATTTCGTGAAACAAAATCATGTTTAAGATTTCAGCCCGTGTTAAATACACATATTTTTATGAAATGCTTCAATAGTCTTTCATTGAAGAATATATGACATGTATACATATAAATAGCACTCATTTACACACATCTTGGTTCAGAAGAAATAGGCTTATTTTGATTATTTTATAATTAAAAATCAAGCTTGAGCGTATGTGGAGAGACGTCTACTCATTCTCCTGCAGTGCGTGATATATCATTAGAACGGGAATTTAAAGGCCCTGTGAAGTGATTTCAGTTCATTAATATAATTCAAGTATATATCACAATGAACTATCTTCTAACTTAGCAGATTATTTTAGTCCACTACTGATAGGGCCTAAGCGATTTTAAAAAATAAAAGCCAGAAATGTGAACATGAGCTGGGCTCATGACTTCACACACAAAAACCGCCATTATTGAATCTGAATTAATATTTAAACTGCATTGAAACTGACGGCAATCCATTCTAGTGTCACCTCCTCTTGGTCTCCCCTGGGCAACTTCATAGAAGGCCAAGAAAACCCAGTCATTGCGACAGACGTATTTTCAGTATTTTTGTGTGTTTCTTTGTATTATGTGGGATTTTGTTTATTCGATTGTAGAGATTTATGGAGTTGTGTATATTAGTTATTTGTGTTCTACATTGTTTTTCGAAATTATAGTATTTTATTGGTTGAAATGGTTCAGTGGTTTCTCTTTGGCATCCTAGTGATGTTTGGGATGTTCAAAAGAAACCACTGCCATATAATTAGCTTGTGGTTCTCACGGTATTGATGTTCTTTTTCACTCTCTAGTATCAATTTCAGTTCAAATTTGTTGTATTTTTACCAATAACGGGGGGGGGGCGTATGCCGGGTACACCCTATGCTGGATCCGCCTCTGGGTAGCGTGCTCGGCCTCAGACCGCCAGGGCTTGAATTTCGAATCTTGTGTCTGGAGGGCAGTGTCATCCCAGTTCAGTCTATATGTGCACAAAGGTGGCCTAAAGCCCGATTCATTTCATTTCTCACACCATCAAGCTCAACATTCTCACGGTTCGGGATCGCTCTGTGGTGTTCTTCGATATCACAGACCTGATTGGCAACTGTGGGGGTATTGTAAGTCTGCCCATATTTTTTGAGGATTTGTCGTTTTGTGGTTTAATGGTTTTTCTGTTCATTGTTAATTTTACTCATAATCATGTCAATGTATATTGTGTATATACATACATACAGTACATACATACATACAGTAATTTTATTTTGAGTGGATACAGTGCTGGTTTGGTGGGTTGTGTATTCAATGTCAGCTTCAATGGCCTCAAACTAAGTCGAGCCACAGTTTTACTTTCCCACTCTGGATATGATCGGTACTGAACCGGCATTGTATTCTCATAATATTTTTGCACAACTATGGTTGTTTTTGTTGAAAAGTGATGTCAGGCAGTATTTGTTTTTACTGTTATATATTTGTTTTTGACACGGACACTGTTTTGTGACTTTCATAAAAATAATTATTTTTGTCATTTTTTTTTTGGTAATTTATATATTGTATCGGCGCTGGCGGTGTCTCAGGTTTTTAGAATGTATACATATTAAATACAAAACTCGCTACATACAGGTGCCAGAGACACTAATGTTATCATCAATCGTTTTTATCCAGATGCCTTATTGTGTACATCTTGTTATCAGTTTGGTCTTTTTACTTTATCATTTTTACTGTTCAAGATATGATATTATTTTAGTCATTTAAATGACCATACTGGCCAAAAAATGTCACAAAAAAGACATTTTACTTCCTTACTTACCCTCAAGAATTCGAATAAAGTTCTCAGATGTTGTGAGTGGTAAAATCCGATATCTAGCCGGCTGGTGTGTGTCAAAAATCAGAACAAAATATTCAAAGCTAGTAAAAAGTCCGGTACCGGAAGCTAGGCGATCTGCAGATGTGAAGTTAAAATTAATGGACACTCTCAGAGAACCATGGAGTATACTTATGAGTTCGGCAACTGAGAGTCTGTTGGAAACAGCTCGGAAACGAAATATAACACAATTATACATGTATTAGATGTGAAGTAGTGACCCGGCAAAGACAAAAATTGCCTAACATTTGTACAACATCGGCCCAATGTCTTCGACGTTGGTCTAACATTGTACAAATATTATACAAATGTTTTGTGCATTTTTATTGATGTATTATAGATTCTCTCATTGTTTACAGGTACGGATGACACGCTGCTGTCCAGGTTTTTGAAATGTCCCGGTTTTTGTATGAACACGCCAGACCTGATAGAATGCTGCAACATCTTCTCCCCCGCGCAAAACTCGTTCCGGAAATCACCACCAGATGGGCCAGTGAGCAAGAGAGCGCGACCCGCCTTGAAGATGTGCATAGAAAGATGCGGAGAGACCCAAAAACTGCGCGGCACCAACTCCTACGTACTGTGCATGGAGAGAAACGGCTGCTTCTGAGATCATTCCGTTTCTTACCAGCTATTTCTGAAAATAAATCCCTACGAAACCCACCATTCTATAGTGTGTTGTACACTATGGTACAAATATCTGCTTTCAACAAACTGTATCAAGACCTGTCAAAAAATATTTGTTTCCTGCGCTGAATTGTCCCTCAAACGTGGCATATAATTCTAGCAGTTTTCAATTGATACACGATTGCGCCTCACACAGAGAGGATAAGAGAGTCTATACACCCTTTCAAAGCTGAATTTACAATTGTAATCTTCATCCACTACAAGCCGCTGATTGCTGTCGCAATTCTCGACCTGTAGTGGATGAAGATGACTCGAAGTGGGTGGCAAATGTGAAGAGATAGTGTTATTATTAAAACAGTTCCATGAATATATATATATTTTTAAGACGTTCAGAGCATGACCCCAGCCATTCAGAGCATGACCTCAGACGATATTTTTCGACTTTGCTCGCTGTGGTGACAGGGCCCTCCTTTTCCATAATTATATTAATTCATCAGAACCGTACACAATACGGGCAGCCTAGGCCCCATATACATATATTCTGTGAAACTCAATGACCTCGACCTCCTTTGTTTTCACCGAGCTGGCTAATACAATGAAGTATGGGGGAGGGTTCTTATATAACCTTGTTTTTACCGAGTGACGTCACTGCGTTTCACAGAATATCACCTGTTTTCGGGGCTGGCATGCTATACAAAATAGAGCAGACCACTTTATTGGGGCAGATCTATTCAATTCTAAAATTGTTGCACACTGTTGAAAACTATCGATTGTATTGGACATGACTGCGATAAATATACTGACATTTGGTCAACATATATTTGATATTATATTTTGAATTGCTGTAATGTAATAAATTGTATTTATTATACAAAAACAGGCTATATATCTTTAGCAGATGTGTTTTTTTCTTTTCTACGTGTTGTTCTTCTCAGTGAGCTTATTTAATTTGATTTAAATTTTCACCGACTTGAAGTTGTGTTTCGCTACCGCGACCCACAACTTCATCTGGACGAATATTACTCCTGTTTATTTAATTTCAGACGAACCATTAGCAAAATTTGATGTGTAAACACACATTCCATTGCCGATGACGTGTTAATTATAAAACAAGTTTCAAGCGACTATAGTCGTGTTTAGCAGTGAAAGGGTTCAATATAATCCCGGGTCTCATGTAACATTGGGAAATATGTCTACCTCAAAAAATCTAAATGTGATTTGACTGTCACATTTTGTGCACAATGGGTGATGAGGTGTAGCCTACACTTTTTCACAAAATTTAACAAAAATGTGCACACAATTTATAATATCATGAAAAGCTCTTTATTAAGGTCGACGACAATCTAGATGATTTTAAAACAATTTAATCTGAGAAAATCATCTATCCATAGGCCTACATATACAACAGTAAAAGTGTGTGTATTTAGAACGTGACAAAATCTATCAGCCTTAACGCTGGACAGTTAGGCCTAAGCTTTAGAAAACGTGTATAGGCCTATATTATAGAGTTACATTGGTACCCTTATAAAAAACGCATGGCGGATGTGAGCAGTCCCTGAATGTAAGGCGAGTGCTCGTTGAAAAAATTGCCCTGCAACTGATCGCTTTTAAAGCATTCCCGGATGATATTCACACAGAACATGTAGTCGCGTGGACACATGTTCTCTGGTGATTATACAATGATCGGGAGATGAGACCAGAATAGATATGGAGACAGAGAAGGGAATGTAGGTCTGCCGCGTTTTACCGATCTCACAATCCAGTGACCACTACATGGAAGTACGTGACCTTAACTCTTTAACTGCCGGTGCCGCATATGTTCGGGTTGTCATTTTTTATTAGCACATTAAGTACAACCTTTTAAACATGTTAAAGATAAAATGTGACATCAATAAGCAATATTTGAAAATAGTTGACTTCCATTTTGTCAAATCTGAATGATTTTCACTCACTTGAAGTTGTGGATTGCGTCAGCGAGACACAACTTCAAGTGGGTGAAAATTCAGATTGAATAATTTGGCGGTTAATGGGTTGAAGCGCTGAAATATTTTTGTATAAACAATGAAGACCAAAGGGTTTTATCAATTAGAAGTCATTATAAATGTCTTGGTTGGCTCTTTCTGATTTATTTTAATATCTATGTTATGGGTCTACGACCATTATAATGATTTTGATTCCTTCAATGCGGGGATTGAAGGACATCTACTGACGTCAGATTCTGACGACTGAAGACAATGCCAGCGCCGTAAGGGTTAAATTCAGGGTTATCTTATTTCACCTCAATCGTTCCAGACATCGCTATTAATGTTATCACAGAAACAAAAAAGTACTCCTTACCTTAATTCCTGGCAACAAATACACTTTTTAAAAAATTATATAAATAGAAATGCAAATTGTTTTAGATAGATGACTTTCTCTGTTCGCCATGTGAGAGCCTGTGTGTACACTGCCTATACTGAGAGGACCTATACTGAGAATGTGGTTTAATGTTGGGCCAGTGTCTCAGACGGTATGCCAACGTCAGGAATGTGATTAAGCGCATGCGCACATGTAATTATTTTATTTAATAATAAGAAGGGCCTTGTTTTATATAAAATGACCAGGTTTTAGTGTGATCTCGGCAGCTAATGAACCTCGTATAATTATTCTTGGTGGGAATCAATTATTTGTTGATGTGATTATAAGGCTGGACAGTGACATGAGCAGATAATAAATATGTATGAATATGAAAAAAATATGGGAATATGCATCCGCACAGGGACAGCGATGCGGTCTCTGTATGTATTGTGGTTATACCAGTAGACACACTGTAGGCTGTATGAAAATTTCTGTATGACAACTTAGGGTATCCCCCGCCGTACACGGCATACACCCAGCATGTGCACACTGCTGCTGTCTCTGTGTCTATATCTCAGGTCAGCTTGATCACAGGTCATGAGGGGGTGGGGGTGAAGGCTGTATGATAATGATGATTCAGGGGGGTTCCCCCCGTGAACTGCCTGGGTCCATTATGTGCACACTACTGATGATGGTGTTGTACATATGATGTAGTAGATAACATTGTGCGCACCAGTAGTCCACAACTCCTGCCAAACATTGTGTTTATAATTAACTGTACATTTAGTTCAAAGGGTCTGGCTATGCACAGAGAGGGTCCACATTCTCGATTAATATTATTTCTTGTGAAAATGTTAGAAAACATTGACTCTAACATTGACATTTCCTTTTGTTATCTCATAGCGTGGTAGGTAGGCCAGCAAACAGCAAGAGACGTAAGCCCAATGTTGGGCCAACCTCTGCGACGTTGGCCCAACAATAAACAGACACTGGGTCAACATCTGGCAATTTCACATAATAATAATGCAGATTTATTTCATACCTGAAGAACATAATACATAGCATAGGCCTACACAAAGTAAAGGGAATTTTAATTTGTATCATTCATTCATTGGCCGATTTTCTACTTCATTTATTCATTCATTCATTCATTCATTCATTCATTCATTTATTCATTCATAGGCCTACATTCATTCATTCATTGACCAGCTTGCGTATCTGATTTATTTATTGCTTGAATTGTTTGTTGAAACTTTTCATTCATTTCACTTGAAGTTGTGGATCGCGTCAGCGAGACACAACTTCAGGTGGGTGAAAATTCAAATTGAATAATTTGGCGGTTAAAGGGTTAAATAGCGGTCAAAATAATGGTAGCTAACTGAATGTGTATGTCTTTGTACGGCCGTTTATGATATTTTTAAAATAATAAAAAGCACTTTTTTCGTGATAGCGAATCGGTAAATTGCCAATTAGCCAATGTCATGTATTTGAAATCATGTCCTTTTTAATTTAAATTGTTGTTTTTACAATTCACTTCGTGACAAGGAATACAAAAAGACAATCACTTTCAATGAACTATTGATGATTTTGCACATCACAGAGTTAAAGCCGCCACGTGATTCCATTCAATACTGTGAGGAGCCTCCATGACCGAGAGGTAGCGTGCTCGGCCTAGGACTGACAGGTTCCCAATTTCGCAACATGTATCTGAAAGCCAGTGGCATCTGATTCATCGCATCATCCTCAGGATATTCGCCTGGACCTATTAGAATCTGTGTGAGCAAATCGTGCGAATAAGGTTTAGATGGCGAGACAAACAGAGCAAATAGTATATATTGGTAATTTTGTAGAAACAAGCAGCATAATTATTCGATACTACTGACGAGCGCACAAAAATCAATAGGGTTTAAAAACGCATTAATTCAGCTTTTAACTCATCTAAGGGGCGAAATGACTGTTTAAGGGGACTGGCTCAGGCTAAAATCATCAAAAATTCGATGATTTTATTTTGACTTATTATTATGACCATATGATGTAAACATGTCCATAGACTAGAACCGCAACAGTTTTTTTAATTTCTGTGCTGCGCATTTACCAGTTAGGCTAGATAAAGAGACAATATTACCGTATTTCTTATTATTGACATGGTTGTCCAAAATAAGAAATCAGGAATTTCCTCTCTATATCTAGAGTTTAATCTAGTGCATCACGCAATACATCATTAGAACGGAAATTTAATTACCTTTTCTATGGTATATTGCATTTGTAGATTGGAGTAGCAACAGCAGACAGGTTTGGGGATATACCCCCTATAATGGTTCGAAATATAAAGTTCGTCTATATTTTTTTGCTGTTAACATCTAATTTCATGTTTTGGACACATCAAAGTTTAAAAAAAATGGTGTGGGTGAGTTGGGGGGGGGGGGTGTGCACGTAGGGCGGTTGGAGCCCATGGCCTATATCTTCAACCGTTATAAAAATATTTCTGACTTCTTCAGAAATTTATACATCAGATTATCAGTCCGATTGCTTGTGAGCGGGGTAGGGATCGAGTCTTTACTTCTTTTATTTTTTTTTCAATTTAAATTCACAAAAGCACACAAATTATGTGAAAAACAAGTGGATAACAAAATATACACAAATATTTCGTGAAACAAAATCATGTTTAAGATTTCAGCCCGTGTTAAATACACATATTTTTATGAAATGCTTCAATAGTCTTTCATTGAAGAATATATGACATGTATACATATAAATAGCACTCATTTACACACATCTTGGTTCAGAAGAAATAGGCTTATTTTGATTATTTTATAATTAAAAATCAAGCTTGAGCGTATGTGGAGAGACGTCTACTCATTCTCCTGCAGTGCGTGATATATCATTAGAACGGGAATTTAAAGGCCCTGTGAAGTGATTTCAGTTCATTAATATAATTCAAGTATATATCACAATGAACTATCTTCTAACTTAGCAGATTATTTTAGTCCACTACTGATAGGGCCTAAGCGATTTTAAAAAATAAAAGCCAGAAATGTGAACATGAGCTGGGCTCATGACTTCACACACAAAAACCGCCATTATTGAATCTGAATTAATATTTAAACTGCATTGAAACTGACGGCAATCCATTCTAGTGTCACCTCCTCTTGGTCTCCCCTGGGCAACTTCATAGAAGGCCAAGAAAACCCAGTCATTGCGACAGACGTATTTTCAGTATTTTTGTGTGTTTCTTTGTATTATGTGGGATTTTGTTTATTCGATTGTAGAGATTTATGGAGTTGTGTATATTAGTTATTTGTGTTCTACATTGTTTTTCGAAATTATAGTATTTTATTGGTTGAAATGGTTCAGTGGTTTCTCTTTGGCATCCTAGTGATGTTTGGGATGTTCAAAAGAAACCACTGCCATATAATTAGCTTGTGGTTCTCACGGTATTGATGTTCTTTTTCACTCTCTAGTATCAATTTCAGTTCAAATTTGTTGTATTTTTACCAATAACGGGGGGGGGGCGTATGCCGGGTACACCCTATACTGGATCCGCCTCTGGGTAGCGTGCTCGGCCTCAGACCGCCAGGGCTTGAATTTCGAATCTTGTGTCTGGAGGGCAGTGTCATCCCAGTTCAGTCTATATGTGCACAAAGGTGGCCTAAAGCCCGATTCATTTCATTTCTCACACCATCAAGCTCAACATTCTCACGGTTCGGGATCGCTCTGTGGTGTTCTTCGATATCACAGACCTGATTGGCAACTGTGGGGGTATTGTAAGTCTGCCCATATTTTTTGAGGATTTGTCGTTTTGTGGTTTAATGGTTTTTCTGTTCATTGTTAATTTTACTCATAATCATGTCAATGTATATTGTGTATATACATACATACAGTACATACATACATACAGTAATTTTATTTTGAGTGGATACAGTGCTGGTTTGGTGGGTTGTGTATTCAATGTCAGCTTCAATGGCCTCAAACTAAGTCGAGCCACAGTTTTACTTTCCCACTCTGGATATGATCGGTACTGAACCGGCATTGTATTCTCATAATATTTTTGCACAACTATGGTTGTTTTTGTTGAAAAGTGATGTCAGGCAGTATTTGTTTTTACTGTTATATATTTGTTTTTGACACGGACACTGTTTTGTGACTTTCATAAAAATAATTATTTTTGTCATTTTTTTTTTGGTAATTTATATATTGTATCGGCGCTGGCGGTGTCTCAGGTTTTTAGAATGTATACATATTAAATACAAAACTCGCTACATACAGGTGCCAGAGACACTAATGTTATCATCAATCGTTTTTATCCAGATGCCTTATTGTGTACATCTTGTTATCAGTTTGGTCTTTTTACTTTATCATTTTTACTGTTCAAGATATGATATTATTTTAGTCATTTAAATGACCATACTGGCCAAAAAATGTCACAAAAAAGACATTTTACTTCCTTACTTACCCTCAAGAATTCGAATACAGTTCTCAGATGTTGTGAGTGGTAAAATCCGATATCTAGCCGGCTGGTGTGTGTCAAAAATCAGAACAAAATATTCAAAGCTAGTAAAAAGTCCGGTACCGGAAGCTGGGCGATCTGCAGATGTGAAGTTAAAATTAATGGACACTCTCAGAGAACCGTAGAGTATACTTATGAGTTCGGCAACTGAGAGTCTGTTGGAAACAGCTCGGAAACGAAATATAACACAATTATACATGTATTAGATGTGAAGTAGTGACCCGGCAAAGACAAAAATTGCCTAACATTTGTACAACATCGGCCCAATGTCTTCGACGTTGGTCTAACATTGTACAAATATTATACAAATGTTTTGTGCATTTTTATTGATGTATTATAGATTCTCTCATTGTTTACAGGTACGGATGACACGCTGCTGTCCAGGTTTTTGAAATGTCCCGGTTTTTGTATGAACACGCCAGACCTGATAGAATGCTGCAACATCTTCTCCCCCGCGCAAAACTCGTTCCGGAAATCACCACCAGATGGGCCAGTGAGCAAGAGAGCGCGACCCGCCTTGAAGATGTGCATAGAAAGATGCGGAGAGACCCAAAAACTGCGCGGCACCAACTCCTACGTACTGTGCATGGAGAGAAACGGCTGCTTCTGAGATCATTCCGTTTCTTACCAGCTATTTCTGAAAATAAATCCCTACGAAACCCACCATTCTATAGTGTGTTGTACACTATGGTACAAATATCTGCTTTCAACAAACTGTATCAAGACCTGTCAAAAAATATTTGTTTCCTGCGCTGAATTGTCCCTCAAACGTGGCATATAATTCTAGCAGTTTTCAATTGATACACGATTGCGCCTCACACAGAGAGGATAAGAGAGTCTATACACCCTTTCAAAGCTGAATTTACAATTGTAATCTTCATCCACTACAAGCCGCTGATTGCTGTCGCAATTCTCGACCTGTAGTGGATGAAGATGACTCGAAGTGGGTGGCAAATGTGAAGAGATAGTGTTATTATTAAAACAGTTCCATGAATATATATATATTTTTAAGACGTTCAGAGCATGACCCCAGCCATTCAGAGCATGACCTCAGACGATATTTTTCGACTTTGCTCGCTGTGGTGACAGGGCCCTCCTTTTCCATAATTATATTAATTCATCAGAACCGTACACAATACGGGCAGCCTAGGCCCCATATACATATATTCTGTGAAACTCAATGACCTCGACCTCCTTTGTTTTCACCGAGCTGGCTAATACAATGAAGTATGGGGGAGGGTTCTTATATAACCTTGTTTTTACCGAGTGACGTCACTGCGTTTCACAGAATATCACCTGTTTTCGGGGCTGGCATGCTATACAAAATAGAGCAGACCACTTTATTGGGGCAGATCTATTCAATTCTAAAATTGTTGCACACTGTTGAAAACTATCGATTGTATTGGACATGACTGCGATAAATATACTGACATTTGGTCAACATATATTTGATATTATATTTTGAATTGCTGTAATGTAATAAATTGTATTTATTATACAAAAACAGGCTATATATCTTTAGCAGATGTGTTTTTTTCTTTTCTACGTGTTGTTCTTCTCAGTGAGCTTATTTAATTTGATTTAAATTTTCACCGACTTGAAGTTGTGTTTCGCTACCGCGACCCACAACTTCATCTGGACGAATATTACTCCTGTTTATTTAATTTCAGACGAACCATTAGCAAAATTTGATGTGTAAACACACATTCCATTGCCGATGACGTGTTAATTATAAAACAAGTTTCAAGCGACTATAGTCGTGTTTAGCAGTGAAAGGGTTCAATATAATCCCGGGTCTCATGTAACATTGGGAAATATGTCTACCTCAAAAAATCTAAATGTGATTTGACTGTCACATTTTGTGCACAATGGGTGATGAGGTGTAGCCTACACTTTTTCACAAAATTTAACAAAAATGTGCACACAATTTATAATATCATGAAAAGCTCTTTATTAAGGTCGACGACAATCTAGATGATTTTAAAACAATTTAATCTGAGAAAATCATCTATCCATAGGCCTACATATACAACAGTAAAAGTGTGTGTATTTAGAACGTGACAAAATCTATCAGCCTTAACGCTGGACAGTTAGGCCTAAGCTTTAGAAAACGTGTATAGGCCTATATTATAGAGTTACATTGGTACCCTTATAAAAAACGCATGGCGGATGTGAGCAGTCCCTGAATGTAAGGCGAGTGCTCGTTGAAAAAATTGCCCTGCAACTGATCGCTTTTAAAGCATTCCCGGATGATATTCACACAGAACATGTAGTCGCGTGGACACATGTTCTCTGGTGATTATACAATGATCGGGAGATGAGACCAGAATAGATATGGAGACAGAGAAGGGAATGTAGGTCTGCCGCGTTTTACCGATCTCACAATCCAGTGACCACTACATGGAAGTACGTGACCTTAACTCTTTAACTGCCGGTGCCGCATATGTTCGGGTTGTCATTTTTTATTAGCACATTAAGTACAACCTTTTAAACATGTTAAAGATAAAATGTGACATCAATAAGCAATATTTGAAAATAGTTGACTTCCATTTTGTCAAATCTGAATGATTTTCACTCACTTGAAGTTGTGGATTGCGTCAGCGAGACACAACTTCAAGTGGGTGAAAATTCAGATTGAATAATTTGGCGGTTAATGGGTTGAAGCGCTGAAATATTTTTGTATAAACAATGAAGACCAAAGGGTTTTATCAATTAGAAGTCATTATAAATGTCTTGGTTGGCTCTTTCTGATTTATTTTAATATCTATGTTATGGGTCTACGACCATTATAATGATTTTGATTCCTTCAATGCGGGGATTGAAGGACATCTACTGACGTCAGATTCTGACGACTGAAGACAATGCCAGCGCCGTAAGGGTTAAATTCAGGGTTATCTTATTTCACCTCAATCGTTCCAGACATCGCTATTAATGTTATCACAGAAACAAAAAAGTACTCCTTACCTTAATTCCTGGCAACAAATACACTTTTTAAAAAATTATATAAATAGAAATGCAAATTGTTTTAGATAGATGACTTTCTCTGTTCGCCATGTGAGAGCCTGTGTGTACACTGCCTATACTGAGAGGACCTATACTGAGAATGTGGTTTAATGTTGGGCCAGTGTCTCAGACGGTATGCCAACGTCAGGAATGTGATTAAGCGCATGCGCACATGTAATTATTTTATTTAATAATAAGAAGGGCCTTGTTTTATATAAAATGACCAGGTTTTAGTGTGATCTCGGCAGCTAATGAACCTCGTATAATTATTCTTGGTGGGAATCAATTATTTGTTGATGTGATTATAAGGCTGGACAGTGACATGAGCAGATAATAAATATGTATGAATATGAAAAAAATATGGGAATATGCATCCGCACAGGGACAGCGATGCGGTCTCTGTATGTATTGTGGTTATACCAGTAGACACACTGTAGGCTGTATGAAAATTTCTGTATGACAACTTAGGGTATCCCCCGCCGTACACGGCATACACCCAGCATGTGCACACTGCTGCTGTCTCTGTGTCTATATCTCAGGTCAGCTTGATCACAGGTCATGAGGGGGTGGGGGTGAAGGCTGTATGATAATGATGATTCAGGGGGGTTCCCCCCGTGAACTGCCTGGGTCCATTATGTGCACACTACTGATGATGGTGTTGTACATATGATGTAGTAGATAACATTGTGCGCACCAGTAGTCCACAACTCCTGCCAAACATTGTGTTTATAATTAACTGTACATTTAGTTCAAAGGGTCTGGCTATGCACAGAGAGGGTCCACATTCTCGATTAATATTATTTCTTGTGAAAATGTTAGAAAACATTGACTCTAACATTGACATTTCCTTTTGTTATCTCATAGCGTGGTAGGTAGGCCAGCAAACAGCAAGAGACGTAAGCCCAATGTTGGGCCAACCTCTGCGACGTTGGCCCAACAATAAACAGACACTGGGTCAACATCTGGCAATTTCACATAATAATAATGCAGATTTATTTCATACCTGAAGAACATAATACATAGCATAGGCCTACACAAAGTAAAGGGAATTTTAATTTGTATCATTCATTCATTGGCCGATTTTCTACTTCATTTATTCATTCATTCATTCATTCATTCATTCATTCATTTATTCATTCATAGGCCTACATTCATTCATTCATTGACCAGCTTGCGTATCTGATTTATTTATTGCTTGAATTGTTTGTTGAAACTTTTCATTCATTTCACTTGAAGTTGTGGATCGCGTCAGCGAGACACAACTTCAGGTGGGTGAAAATTCAAATTGAATAATTTGGCGGTTAAAGGGTTAAATAGCGGTCAAAATAATGGTAGCTAACTGAATGTGTATGTCTTTGTACGGCCGTTTATGATATTTTTAAAATAATAAAAAACACTTTTTTCGTGATAGCGAATCGGTAAATTGCCAATTAGCCAATGTCATGTATTTGAAATCATGTCCTTTTTAATTTAAATTGTTGTTTTTACAATTCACTTCGTGACAAGGAATACAAAAAGACAATCACTTTCAATGAACTATTGATGATTTTGCACATCACAGAGTTAAAGCCGCCACGTGATTCCATTCAATACTGTGAGGAGCCTCCATGACCGAGAGGTAGCGTGCTCGGCCTAGGACTGACAGGTTCCCAATTTCGCAACATGTATCTGAAAGCCAGTGGCATCTGATTCATCGCATCATCCTCAGGATATTCGCCTGGACCTATTAGAATCTGTGTGAGCAAATCGTGCGAATAAGGTTTAGATGGCGAGACAAACAGAGCAAATAGTATATATTGGTGATTTTGTAGAAACAAGCAGCATAATTATTCGATACTACTGACGAGCGCACAAAAATCAATAGGGTTTAAAAACGCATTAATTCAGCTTTTAACTCATCTAAGGGGCGAAATGACTGTTTAAGGGGACTGGCTCAGGCTAAAATCATCAAAAATTCGATGATTTTATTTTGACTTATTATTATGACCATATGATGTAAACATGTCCATAGACTAGAACCGCAACAGTTTTTTTAATTTCTGTGCTGCGCATTTACCAGTTAGGCTAGATAAAGAGACAATATTACCGTATTTCTTATTATTGACATGGTTGTCCAAAATAAGAAATCAGGAATTTCCTCTCTATATCTAGAGTTTAATCTAGTGCATCACGCAATACATCATTAGAACGGAAATTTAATTACCTTTTCTATGGTATATTGCATTTGTAGATTGGAGTAGCAACAGCAGACAGGTTTGGGGATATACCCCCTATAATGGTTCGAAATATAAAGTTCGTCTATATTTTTTTGCTGTTAACATCTAATTTCATGTTTTGGACACATCAAAGTTTAAAAAAAATGGTGTGGGTGAGTTGGGGGGGGGGGGGTGTGCACGTAGGGCGGTTGGAGCCCATGGCCTATATCTTCAACCGTTATAAAAATATTTCTGACTTCTTCAGAAATTTATACATCAGATTATCAGTCCGATTGCTTGTGAGCGGGGTAGGGATCGAGTCTTTACTTCTTTTATTTTTTTTTCAATTTAAATTCACAAAAGCACACAAATTATGTGAAAAACAAGTGGATAACAAAATATACACAAATATTTCGTGAAACAAAATCATGTTTAAGATTTCAGCCCGTGTTAAATACACATATTTTTATGAAATGCTTCAATAGTCTTTCATTGAAGAATATATGACATGTATACATATAAATAGCACTCATTTACACACATCTTGGTTCAGAAGAAATAGGCTTATTTTGATTATTTTATAATTAAAAATCAAGCTTGAGCGTATGTGGAGAGACGTCTACTCATTCTCCTGCAGTGCGTGATATATCATTGGAACGGGAATTTAAAGGCCATGTGAAGTGATTTCAGTTCATTAATATAATTCAAGTATATATCACAATGAACTATCTTCTAACTTAGCAGATTATTTTAGTCCACTACTGATAGGGCCTAAGCGATTTTAAAAAATAAAAGCCAGAAATGTGAACATGAGCTGGGCTCATGACTTCACACACAAAAACCGCCATTATTGAATCTGAATTAATATTTAAACTGCATTGAAACTGACGGCAATCCATTCTAGTGTCACCTCCTCTTGGTCTCCCCTGGGCAACTTCATAGAAGGCCAAGAAAACCCAGTCATTGCGACAGACGTATTTTCAGTATTTTTGTGTGTTTCTTTGTATTATGTGGGATTTTGTTTATTCGATTGTAGAGATTTATGGAGTTGTGTATATTAGTTATTTGTGTTCTACATTGTTTTTCGAAATTATAGTATTTTATTGGTTGAAATGGTTCAGTGGTTTCTCTTTGGCATCCTAGTGATGTTTGGGATGTTCAAAAGAAACCACTGCCATATAATTAGCTTGTGGTTCTCACGGTATTGATGTTCTTTTTCACTCTCTAGTATCAATTTCAGTTCAAATTTGTTGTATTTTTACCAATAACGGGGGGGGGCGTATGCCGGGTACACCCTATGCTGGATCCGCCTCTGGGTAGCGTGCTCGGCCTCAGACCGCCAGGGCTTGAATTTCGAATCTTGTGTCTGGAGGGCAGTGTCATCCCAGTTCAGTCTATATGTGCACAAAGGTGGCCTAAAGCCCGATTCATTTCATTTCTCACACCATCAAGCTCAACATTCTCACGGTTCGGGATCGCTCTGTGGTGTTCTTCGATATCACAGACCTGATTGGCAACTGTGGGGGTATTGTAAGTCTGCCCATATTTTTTGAGGATTTGTCGTTTTGTGGTTTAATGGTTTTTCTGTTCATTGTTAATTTTACTCATAATCATGTCAATGTATATTGTGTATATACATACATACAGTACATACATACATACAGTAATTTTATTTTGAGTGGATACAGTGCTGGTTTGGTGGGTTGTGTATTCAATGTCAGCTTCAATGGCCTCAAACTAAGTCGAGCCACAGTTTTACCTTCCCACTCTGGATATGATCGGTACTGAACCGGCATTGTATTCTCATAATATTTTTGCACAACTATGGTTGTTTTTGTTGAAAAGTGATGTCAGGCAGTATTTGTTTTTACTGTTATATATTTGTTTTTGACACGGACACTGTTTTGTGACTTTCATAAAAATAATTATTTTTGTCATTTTTTTTTTGGTAATTTATATATTGTATCGGCGCTGGCGGTGTCTCAGGTTTTTAGAATGTATACATATTAAATACAAAACTCGCTACATACAGGTGCCAGAGACACTAATGTTATCATCAATCGTTTTTATCCAGATGCCTTATTGTGTACATCTTGTTATCAGTTTGGTCTTTTTACTTTATCATTTTTACTGTTCAAGATATGATATTATTTTAGTCATTTAAATGACCATACTGGCCAAAAAATGTCACAAAAAAGACATTTTACTTCCTTACTTACCCTCAAGAATTCGAATACAGTTCTCAGATGTTGTGAGTGGTAAAATCTGATATCTAGCCGGCTGGTGTGTGTCAAAAATCAGAACAAAATATTCAAAGCTAGTAAAAAGTCCGGTACCGGAAGCTAGGCGATCTGCAGATGTGAAGTTAAAATTAATGGACACTCTCAGAGAACCATGGAGTATACTTATGAGTTCGGCAACTGAGAGTCTGTTGGAAACAGCTCGGAAACGAAATATAACACAATTATACATGTATTAGATGTGAAGTAGTGACCCGGCAAAGACAAAAATTGCCTAACATTTGTACAACATCGGCCCAATGTCTTCGACGTTGGTCTAACATTGTACAAATATTATACAAATGTTTTGTGCATTTTTATTGATGTATTATAGATTCTCTCATTGTTTACAGGTACGGATGACACGCTGCTGTCCAGGTTTTTGAAATGTCCCGGTTTTTGTATGAACACGCCAGACCTGATAGAATGCTGCAACATCTTCTCCCCCGCGCAAAACTCGTTCCGGAAATCACCACCAGATGGGCCAGTGAGCAAGAGAGCGCGACCCGCCTTGAAGATGTGCATAGAAAGATGCGGAGAGACCCAAAAACTGCGCGGCACCAACTCCTACGTACTGTGCATGGAGAGAAACGGCTGCTTCTGAGATCATTCCGTTTCTTACCAGCTATTTCTGAAAATAAATCCCTACGAAACCCACCATTCTATAGTGTGTTGTACACTATGGTACAAATATCTGCTTTCAACAAACTGTATCAAGACCTGTCAAAAAATATTTGTTTCCTGCGCTGAATTGTCCCTCAAACGTGGCATATAATTCTAGCAGTTTTCAATTGATACACGATTGCGCCTCACACAGAGAGGATAAGAGAGTCTATACACCCTTTCAAAGCTGAATTTACAATTGTAATCTTCATCCACTACAAGCCGCTGATTGCTGTCGCAATTCTCGACCTGTAGTGGATGAAGATGACTCGAAGTGGGTGGCAAATGTGAAGAGATAGTGTTATTATTAAAACAGTTCCATGAATATATATATATTTTTAAGACGTTCAGAGCATGACCCCAGCCATTCAGAGCATGACCTCAGACGATATTTTTCGACTTTGCTCGCTGTGGTGACAGGGCCCTCCTTTTCCATAATTATATTAATTCATCAGAACCGTACACAATACGGGCAGCCTAGGCCCCATATACATATATTCTGTGAAACTCAATGACCTCGACCTCCTTTGTTTTCACCGAGCTGGCTAATACAATGAAGTATGGGGGAGGGTTCTTATATAACCTTGTTTTTACCGAGTGACGTCACTGCGTTTCACAGAATATCACCTGTTTTCGGGGCTGGCATGCTATACAAAATAGAGCAGACCACTTTATTGGGGCAGATCTATTCAATTCTAAAATTGTTGCACACTGTTGAAAACTATCGATTGTATTGGACATGACTGCGATAAATATACTGACATTTGGTCAACATATATTTGATATTATATTTTGAATTGCTGTAATGTAATAAATTGTATTTATTATACAAAAACAGGCTATATATCTTTAGCAGATGTGTTTTTTTCTTTTCTACGTGTTGTTCTTCTCAGTGAGCTTATTTAATTTGATTTAAATTTTCACCGACTTGAAGTTGTGTTTCGCTACCGCGACCCACAACTTCATCTGGACGAATATTACTCCTGTTTATTTAATTTCAGACGAACCATTAGCAAAATTGGATGTGTAAACACACATTCCATTGCCGATGACGTGTTAATTATAAAACAAGTTTCAAGCGACTATAGTCGTGTTTAGCAGTGAAAGGGTTCAATATAATCCCGGGTCTCATGTAACATTGGGAAATATGTCTACCTCAAAAAATCTAAATGTGATTTGACTGTCACATTTTGTGCACAATGGGTGATGAGGTGTAGCCTACACTTTTTCACAAAATTTAACAAAAATGTGCACACAATTTAAATTATATCATGAAAAGCTCTTTATTAAGGTCGACGACAATCTAGATGATTTTAAAACAATTTAATCTGAGAAAATCATCTATCCATAGGCCTACATATACAACAGTAAAAGTGTGTGTATTTAGAACGTGACAAAATCTATCAGCCTTAACGCTGGACAGTTAGGCCTAAGCTTTAGAAAACGTGTATAGGCCTATATTATAGAGTTACATTGGTACCCTTATAAAAAACGCATGGCGGATGTGAGCAGTCCCTGAATGTAAGGCGAGTGCTCGTTGAAAAAATTGCCCTGCAACTGATCGCTTTTAAAGCATTCCCGGATGATATTCACACAGAACATGTAGTCGCGTGGACACATGTTCTCTGGTGATTATACAATGATCGGGAGATGAGACCAGAATAGATATGGAGACAGAGAAGGGAATGTAGGTCTGCCGCGTTTTACCGATCTCACAATCCAGTGACCACTACATGGAAGTACGTGACCTTAACTCTTTAACTGCCGGTGCCGCATATGTTCGGGTTGTCATTTTTTATTAGCACATTAAGTACAACCTTTTAAACATGTTAAAGATAAAATGTGACATCAATAAGCAATATTTGAAAATAGTTGACTTCCATTTTGTCAAATCTGAATGATTTTCACTCACTTGAAGTTGTGGATTGCGTCAGCGAGACACAACTTCAAGTGGGTGAAAATTCAGATTGAATAATTTGGCGGTTAATGGGTTGAAGCGCTGAAATATTTTTGTATAAACAATGAAGACCAAAGGGTTTTATCAATTAGAAGTCATTATAAATGTCTTGGTTGGCTCTTTCTGATTTATTTTAATATCTATGTTATGGGTCTACGACCATTATAATGATTTTGATTCCTTCAATGCGGGGATTGAAGGACATCTACTGACGTCAGATTCTGACGACTGAAGACAATGCCAGCGCCGTAAGGGTTAAATTCAGGGTTATCTTATTTCACCTCAATCGTTCCAGACATCGCTATTAATGTTATCACAGAAACAAAAAAGTACTCCTTACCTTAATTCCTGGCAACAAATACACTTTTTAAAAAATTATATAAATAGAAATGCAAATTGTTTTAGATAGATGACTTTCTCTGTTCGCCATGTGAGAGCCTGTGTGTACACTGCCTATACTGAGAGGACCTATACTGGGAATGTGGTTTAATGTTGGGCCAGTGTCTCAGACGGTATGCCAACGTCAGGAATGTGATTAAGCGCATGCGCACATGTAATTATTTTATTTAATAATAAGAAGGGCCTTGTTTTATATAAAATGACCAGGTTTTAGTGTGATCTCGGCAGCTAATGAACCTCGTATAATTATTCTTGGTGGGAATCAATTATTTGTTGATGTGATTATAAGGCTGGACAGTGACATGAGCAGATAATAAATATGTATGAATATGAAAAAAATATGGGAATATGCATCCGCACAGGGACAGCGATGCGGTCTCTGTATGTATTGTGGTTATACCAGTAGACACACTGTAGGCTGTATGAAAATTTCTGTATGACAACTTAGGGTATCCCCCGCCGTACACGGCATACACCCAGCATGTGCACACTGCTGCTGTCTCTGTGTCTATATCTCAGGTCAGCTTGATCACAGGTCATGAGGGGGTGGGGGTGAAGGCTGTATGATAATGATGATTCAGGGGGGTTCCCCCCGTGAACTGCCTGGGTCCATTATGTGCACACTACTGATGATGGTGTTGTACATATGATGTAGTAGATAACATTGTGCGCACCAGTAGTCCACAACTCCTGCCAAACATTGTGTTTATAATTAACTGTACATTTAGTTCAAAGGGTCTGGCTATGCACAGAGAGGGTCCACATTCTCGATTAATATTATTTCTTGTGTAAATGTTAGAAAACATTGACTCTAACATTGACATTTCCTTTTGTTATCTCATAGCGTGGTAGGTAGGCCAGCAAACAGCAAGAGACGTAAGCCCAATGTTGGGCCAACCTCTGCGACGTTGGCCCAACAATAAACAGACACTGGGTCAACATCTGGCAATTTCACATAATAATAATGCAGATTTATTTCATACCTGAAGAACATAATACATAGCATAGGCCTACACAAAGTAAAGGGAATTTTAATTTGTATCATTCATTCATTGGCCGATTTTCTACTTCATTTATTCATTCATTCATTCATTCATTCATTCATTTATTCATTCATAGGCCTACATTCATTCATTCATTGACCAGCTTGCGTATCTGATTTATTTATTGCTTGAATTGTTTGTTGAAACTTTTCATTCATTTCACTTGAAGTTGTGGATCGCGTCAGCGAGACACAACTTCAGGTGGGTGAAAATTCAAATTGAATAATTTGGCGGTTAAAGGGTTAAATAGCGGTCAAAATAATGGTAGCTAACTGAATGTGTATGTCTTTGTACGGCCGTTTATGATATTTTTAAAATAATAAAAAGCACTTTTTTCGTGATAGCGAATCGGTAAATTGCCAATTAGCCAATGTCATGTATTTGAAATCATGTCCTTTTTAATTTAAATTGTTGTTTTTACAATTCACTTCGTGACAAGGAATACAAAAAGACAATCACTTTCAATGAACTATTGATGATTTTGCACATCACAGAGTTAAAGCCGCCACGTGATTCCATTCAATACTGTGAGGAGCCTCCATGACCGAGAGGTAGCGTGCTCGGCCTAGGACTGACAGGTTCCCAATTTCGCAACATGTATCTGAAAGCCAGTGGCATCTGATTCATCGCATCATCCTCAGGATATTCGCCTGGACCTATTAGAATCTGTGTGAGCAAATCGTGCGAATAAGGTTTAGATGGCGAGACAAACAGAGCAAATAGTATATATTGGTAATTTTGTAGAAACAAGCAGCATAATTATTCGATACTACTGACGAGCGCACAAAAATCAATAGGGTTTAAAAACGCATTAATTCAGCTTTTAACTCATCTAAGGGGCGAAATGACTGTTTAAGGGGACTGGCTCAGGCTAAAATCATCAAAAATTCGATGATTTTATTTTGACTTATTATTATGACCATATGATGTAAACATGTCCATAGACTAGAACCGCAACAGTTTTTTTAATTTCTGTGCTGCGCATTTACCAGTTAGGCTAGATAAAGAGACAATATTACCGTATTTCTTATTATTGACATGGTTGTCCAAAATAAGAAATCAGGAATTTCCTCTCTATATCTAGAGTTTAATCTAGTGCATCACGCAATACATCATTAGAACGGAAATTTAATTACCTTTTCTATGGTATATTGCATTTGTAGATTGGAGTAGCAACAGCAGACAGGTTTGGGGATATACCCCCTATAATGGTTCGAAATATAAAGTTCGTCTATATTTTTTTGCTGTTAACATCTAATTTCATGTTTTGGACACATCAAAGTTTAAAAAAAATGGTGTGGGTGAGTTGGGGGGGGGGGGTGTGCACGTAGGGCGGTTGGAGCCCATGGCCTATATCTTCAACCGTTATAAAAATATTTCTGACTTCTTCAGAAATTTATACATCAGATTATCAGTCCGATTGCTTGTGAGCGGGGTAGGGATCGAGTCTTTACTTCTTTTATTTTTTTTTCAATTTAAATTCACAAAAGCACACAAATTATGTGAAAAACAAGTGGATAACAAAATATACACAAATATTTCGTGAAACAAAATCATGTTTAAGATTTCAGCCCGTGTTAAATACACATATTTTTATGAAATGCTTCAATAGTCTTTCATTGAAGAATATATGACATGTATACATATAAATAGCACTCATTTACACACATCTTGGTTCAGAAGAAATAGGCTTATTTTGATTATTTTATAATTAAAAATCAAGCTTGAGCGTATGTGGAGAGACGTCTACTCATTCTCCTGCAGTGCGTGATATATCATTAGAACGGGAATTTAAAGGCCCTGTGAAGTGATTTCAGTTCATTAATATAATTCAAGTATATATCACAATGAACTATCTTCTAACTTAGCAGATTATTTTAGTCCACTACTGATAGGGCCTAAGCGATTTTAAAAAATAAAAGCCAGAAATGTGAACATGAGCTGGGCTCATGACTTCACACACAAAAACCGCCATTATTGAATCTGAATTAATATTTAAACTGCATTGAAACTGACGGCAATCCATTCTAGTGTCACCTCCTCTTGGTCTCCCCTGGGCAACTTCATAGAAGGCCAAGAAAACCCAGTCATTGCGACAGACGTATTTTCAGTATTTTTGTGTGTTTCTTTGTATTATGTGGGATTTTGTTTATTCGATTGTAGAGATTTATGGAGTTGTGTATATTAGTTATTTGTGTTCTACATTGTTTTTCGAAATTATAGTATTTTATTGGTTGAAATGGTTCAGTGGTTTCTCTTTGGCATCCTAGTGATGTTTGGGATGTTCAAAAGAAACCACTGCCATATAATTAGCTTGTGGTTCTCACGGTATTGATGTTCTTTTTCACTCTCTAGTATCAATTTCAGTTCAAATTTGTTGTATTTTTACCAATAACGGGGGGGGGGGCGTATGCCGGGTACACCCTATGCTGGATCCGCCTCTGGGTAGCGTGCTCGGCCTCAGACCGCCAGGGCTTGAATTTCGAATCTTGTGTCTGGAGGGCAGTGTCATCCCAGTTCAGTCTATATGTGCACAAAGGTGGCCTAAAGCCCGATTCATTTCATTTCTCACACCATCAAGCTCAACATTCTCACGGTTCGGGATCGCTCTGTGGTGTTCTTCGATATCACAGACCTGATTGGCAACTGTGGGGGTATTGTAAGTCTGCCCATATTTTTTGAGGATTTGTCGTTTTGTGGTTTAATGGTTTTTCTGTTCATTGTTAATTTTACTCATAATCATGTCAATGTATATTGTGTATATACATACATACAGTACATACATACATACAGTAATTTTATTTTGAGTGGATACAGTGCTGGTTTGGTGGGTTGTGTATTCAATGTCAGCTTCAATGGCCTCAAACTAAGTCGAGCCACAGTTTTACTTTCCCACTCTGGATATGATCGGTACTGAACCGGCATTGTATTCTCATAATATTTTTGCACAACTATGGTTGTTTTTGTTGAAAAGTGATGTCAGGCAGTATTTGTTTTTACTGTTATATATTTGTTTTTGACACGGACACTGTTTTGTGACTTTCATAAAAATAATTATTTTTGTCATTTTTTTTTTGGTAATTTATATATTGTATCGGCGCTGGCGGTGTCTCAGGTTTTTAGAATGTATACATATTAAATACAAAACTCGCTACATACAGGTGCCAGAGACACTAATGTTATCATCAATCGTTTTTATCCAGATGCCTTATTGTGTACATCTTGTTATCAGTTTGGTCTTTTTACTTTATCATTTTTACTGTTCAAGATATGATATTATTTTAGTCATTTAAATGACCATACTGGCCAAAAAATGTCACAAAAAAGACATTTTACTTCCTTACTTACCCTCAAGAATTCGAATACAGTTCTCAGATGTTGTGAGTGGTAAAATCCGATATCTAGCCGGCTGGTGTGTGTCAAAAATCAGAACAAAATATTCAAAGCTAGTAAAAAGTCCGGTACCGGAAGCTAGGCGATCTGCAGATGTGAAGTTAAAATTAATGGACACTCTCAGAGAACCGTAGAGTATACTTATGAGTTCGGCAACTGAGAGTCTGTTGGAAACAGCTCGGAAACGAAATATAACACAATTATACATGTATTAGATGTGAAGTAGTGACCCGGCAAAGACAAAAATTGCCTAACATTTGTACAACATCGGCCCAATGTCTTCGACGTTGGTCTAACATTGTACAAATATTATACAAATGTTTTGTGCATTTTTATTGATGTATTATAGATTCTCTCATTGTTTACAGGTACGGATGACACGCTGCTGTCCAGGTTTTTGAAATGTCCCGGTTTTTGTATGAACACGCCAGACCTGATAGAATGCTGCAACATCTTCTCCCCCGCGCAAAACTCGTTCCGGAAATCACCACCAGATGGGCCAGTGAGCAAGAGAGCGCGACCCGCCTTGAAGATGTGCATAGAAAGATGCGGAGAGACCCAAAAACTGCGCGGCACCAACTCCTACGTACTGTGCATGGAGAGAAACGGCTGCTTCTGAGATCATTCCGTTTCTTACCAGCTATTTCTGAAAATAAATCCCTACGAAACCCACCATTCTATAGTGTGTTGTACACTATGGTACAAATATCTGCTTTCAACAAACTTTATCAAGACCTGTCAAAAAATATTTGTTTCCTGCGCTGAATTGTCCCTCAAACGTGGCATATAATTCTAGCAGTTTTCAATTGATACACGATTGCGCCTCACACAGAGAGGATAAGAGAGTCTATACACCCTTTCAAAGCTGAATTTACAATTGTAATCTTCATCCACTACAAGCCGCTGATTGCTGTCGCAATTCTCGACCTGTAGTGGATGAAGATGACTCGAAGTGGGTGGCAAATGTGAAGAGATAGTGTTATTATTAAAACAGTTCCATGAATATATATATATTTTTAAGACGTTCAGAGCATGACCCCAGCCATTCAGAGCATGACCTCAGACGATATTTTTCGACTTTGCTCGCTGTGGTGACAGGGCCCTCCTTTTCCATAATTATATTAATTCATCAGAACCGTACACAATACGGGCAGCCTAGGCCCCATATACATATATTCTGTGAAACTCAATGACCTCGACCTCCTTTGTTTTCACCGAGCTGGCTAATACAATGAAGTATGGGGGAGGGTTCTTATATAACCTTGTTTTTACCGAGTGACGTCACTGCGTTTCACAGAATATCACCTGTTTTCGGGGCTGGCATGCTATACAAAATAGAGCAGACCACTTTATTGGGGCAGATCTATTCAATTCTAAAATTGTTGCACACTGTTGAAAACTATCGATTGTATTGGACATGACTGCGATAAATATACTGACATTTGGTCAACATATATTTGATATTATATTTTGAATTGCTGTAATGTAATAAATTGTATTTATTATACAAAAACAGGCTATATATCTTTAGCAGATGTGTTTTTTTCTTTTCTACGTGTTGTTCTTCTCAGTGAGCTTATTTAATTTGATTTAAATTTTCACCGACTTGAAGTTGTGTTTCGCTACCGCGACCCACAACTTCATCTGGACGAATATTACTCCTGTTTATTTAATTTCAGACGAACCATTAGCAAAATTGGATGTGTAAACACACATTCCATTGCCGATGACGTGTTAATTATAAAACAAGTTTCAAGCGACTATAGTCGTGTTTAGCAGTGAAAGGGTTCAATATAATCCCGGGTCTCATGTAACATTGGGAAATATGTCTACCTCAAAAAATCTAAATGTGATTTGACTGTCACATTTTGTGCACAATGGGTGATGAGGTGTAGCCTACACTTTTTCACAAAATTTAACAAAAATGTGCACACAATTTATAATATCATGAAAAGCTCTTTATTAAGGTCGACGACAATCTAGATGATTTTAAAACAATTTAATCTGAGAAAATCATCTATCCATAGGCCTACATATACAACAGTAAAAGTGTGTGTATTTAGAACGTGACAAAATCTATCAGCCTTAACGCTGGACAGTTAGGCCTAAGCTTTAGAAAACGTGTATAGGCCTATATTATAGAGTTACATTGGTACCCTTATAAAAAACGCATGGCGGATGTGAGCAGTCCCTGAATGTAAGGCGAGTGCTCGTTGAAAAAATTGCCCTGCAACTGATCGCTTTTAAAGCATTCCCGGATGATATTCACACAGAACATGTAGTCGCGTGGACACATGTTCTCTGGTGATTATACAATGATCGGGAGATGAGACCAGAATAGATATGGAGACAGAGAAGGGAATGTAGGTCTGCCGCGTTTTACCGATCTCACAATCCAGTGACCACTACATGGAAGTACGTGACCTTAACTCTTTAACTGCCGGTGCCGCATATGTTCGGGTTGTCATTTTTTATTAGCACATTAAGTACAACCTTTTAAACATGTTAAAGATAAAATGTGACATCAATAAGCAATATTTGAAAATAGTTGACTTCCATTTTGTCAAATCTGAATGATTTTCACTCACTTGAAGTTGTGGATTGCGTCAGCGAGACACAACTTCAAGTGGGTGAAAATTCAGATTGAATAATTTGGCGGTTAATGGGTTGAAGCGCTGAAATATTTTTGTATAAACAATGAAGACCAAAGGGTTTTATCAATTAGAAGTCATTATAAATGTCTTGGTTGGCTCTTTCTGATTTATTTTAATATCTATGTTATGGGTCTACGACCATTATAATGATTTTGATTCCTTCAATGCGGGGATTGAAGGACATCTACTGACGTCAGATTCTGACGACTGAAGACAATGCCAGCGCCGTAAGGGTTAAATTCAGGGTTATCTTATTTCACCTCAATCGTTCCAGACATCGCTATTAATGTTATCACAGAAACAAAAAAGTACTCCTTACCTTAATTCCTGGCAACAAATACACTTTTTAAAAAATTATATAAATAGAAATGCAAATTGTTTTAGATAGATGACTTTCTCTGTTCGCCATGTGAGAGCCTGTGTGTACACTGCCTATACTGAGAGGACCTATACTGAGAATGTGGTTTAATGTTGGGCCAGTGTCTCAGACGGTATGCCAACGTCAGGAATGTGATTAAGCGCATGCGCACATGTAATTATTTTATTTAATAATAAGAAGGGCCTTGTTTTATATAAAATGACCAGGTTTTAGTGTGATCTCGGCAGCTAATGAACCTCGTATAATTATTCTTGGTGGGAATCAATTATTTGTTGATGTGATTATAAGGCTGGACAGTGACATGAGCAGATAATAAATATGTATGAATATGAAAAAAATATGGGAATATGCATCCGCACAGGGACAGCGATGCGGTCTCTGTATGTATTGTGGTTATACCAGTAGACACACTGTAGGCTGTATGAAAATTTCTGTATGACAACTTAGGGTATCCCCCGCCGTACACGGCATACACCCAGCATGTGCACACTGCTGCTGTCTCTGTGTCTATATCTCAGGTCAGCTTGATCACAGGTCATGAGGGGGTGGGGGTGAAGGCTGTATGATAATGATGATTCAGGGGGGTTCCCCCCGTGAACTGCCTGGGTCCATTATGTGCACACTACTGATGATGGTGTTGTACATATGATGTAGTAGATAACATTGTGCGCACCAGTAGTCCACAACTCCTGCCAAACATTGTGTTTATAATTAACTGTACATTTAGTTCAAAGGGTCTGGCTATGCACAGAGAGGGTCCACATTCTCGATTAATATTATTTCTTGTGAAAATGTTAGAAAACATTGACTCTAACATTGACATTTCCTTTTGTTATCTCATAGCGTGGTAGGTAGGCCAGCAAACAGCAAGAGACGTAAGCCCAATGTTGGGCCAACCTCTGCGACGTTGGCCCAACAATAAACAGACACTGGGTCAACATCTGGCAATTTCACATAATAATAATGCAGATTTATTTCATACCTGAAGAACATAATACATAGCATAGGCCTACACAAAGTAAAGGGAATTTTAATTTGTATCATTCATTCATTGGCCGATTTTCTACTTCATTTATTCATTCATTCATTCATTCATTCATTCATTTATTCATTCATAGGCCTACATTCATTCATTCATTGACCAGCTTGCGTATCTGATTTATTTATTGCTTGAATTGTTTGTTGAAACTTTTCATTCATTTCACTTGAAGTTGTGGATCGCGTCAGCGAGACACAACTTCAGGTGGGTGAAAATTCAAATTGAATAATTTGGCGGTTAAAGGGTTAAATAGCGGTCAAAATAATGGTAGCTAACTGAATGTGTATGTCTTTGTACGGCCGTTTATGATATTTTTAAAATAATAAAAAGCACTTTTTTCGTGATAGCGAATCGGTAAATTGCCAATTAGCCAATGTCATGTATTTGAAATCATGTCCTTTTTAATTTAAATTGTTGTTTTTACAATTCACTTCGTGACAAGGAATACAAAAAGACAATCACTTTCAATGAACTATTGATGATTTTGCACATCACAGAGTTAAAGCCGCCACGTGATTCCATTCAATACTGTGAGGAGCCTCCATGACCGAGAGGTAGCGTGCTCGGCCTAGGACTGACAGGTTCCCAATTTCGCAACATGTATCTGAAAGCCAGTGGCATCTGATTCATCGCATCATCCTCAGGATATTCGCCTGGACCTATTAGAATCTGTGTGAGCAAATCGTGCGAATAAGGTTTAAATGGCGAGACAAACAGAGCAAATAGTATATATTGGTAATTTTGTAGAAACAAGCAGCATAATTATTCGATACTACTGACGAGCGCACAAAAATCAATAGGGTTTAAAAACGCATTAATTCAGCTTTTAACTCATCTAAGGGGCGAAATGACTGTTTAAGGGGACTGGCTCAGGCTAAAATCATCAAAAATTCGATGATTTTATCTTGACTTATTATTATGACCATATGATGTAAACATGTCCATAGACTAGAACCGCAACAGTTTTTTTAATTTCTGTGCTGCGCATTTACCAGTTAGGCTAGATAAAGAGACAATATTACCGTATTTCTTATTATTGACATGGTTGTCCAAAATAAGAAATCAGGAATTTCCTCTCTATATCTAGAGTTTAATCTAGTGCATCACGCAATACATCATTAGAACGGAAATTTAATTACCTTTTCTATGGTATATTGCATTTGTAGATTGGAGTAGCAACAGCAGACAGGTTTGGGGATATACCCCCTATAATGGTTCGAAATATAAAGTTCGTCTATATTTTTTTGCTGTTAACATCTAATTTCATGTTTTGGACACATCAAAGTTTAAAAAAAATGGTGTGGGTGAGTTGGGGGGGGGGGGGGGGTGCACGTAGGGCGGTTGGAGCCCATGGCCTATATCTTCAACCGTTATAAAAATATTTCTGACTTCTTCAGAAATTTATACATCAGATTATCAGTCCGATTGCTTGTGAGCGGGGTAGGGATCGAGTCTTTACTTCTTTTATTTTTTTTTCAATTTAAATTCACAAAAGCACACAAATTATGTGAAAAACAAGTGGATAACAAAATATACACAAATATTTCGTGAAACAAAATCATGTTTAAGATTTCAGCCCGTGTTAAATACACATATTTTTATGAAATGCTTCAATAGTCTTTCATTGAAGAATATATGACATGTATACATATAAATAGCACTCATTTACACACATCTTGGTTCAGAAGAAATAGGCTTATTTTGATTATTTTATAATTAAAAATCAAGCTTGAGCGTATGTGGAGAGACGTCTACTCATTCTCCTGCAGTGCGTGATATATCATTAGAACGGGAATTTAAAGGCCCTGTGAAGTGATTTCAGTTCATTAATATAATTCAAGTATATATCACAATGAACTATCTTCTAACTTAGCAGATTATTTTAGTCCACTACTGATAGGGCCTAAGCGATTTTAAAAAATAAAAGCCAGAAATGTGAACATGAGCTGGGCTCATGACTTCACACACAAAAACCGCCATTATTGAATCTGAATTAATATTTAAACTGCATTGAAACTGACGGCAATCCATTCTAGTGTCACCTCCTCTTGGTCTCCCCTGGGCAACTTCATAGAAGGCCAAGAAAACCCAGTCATTGCGACAGACGTATTTTCAGTATTTTTGTGTGTTTCTTTGTATTATGTGGGATTTTGTTTATTCGATTGTAGAGATTTATGGAGTTGTGTATATTAGTTATTTGTGTTCTACATTGTTTTTCGAAATTATAGTATTTTATTGGTTGAAATGGTTCAGTGGTTTCTCTTTGGCATCCTAGTGATGTTTGGGATGTTCAAAAGAAACCACTGCCATATAATTAGCTTGTGGTTCTCACGGTATTGATGTTCTTTTTCACTCTCTAGTATCAATTTCAGTTCAAATTTGTTGTATTTTTACCAATAACGGGGGGGGGGGGGCGTATGCCGGGTACACCCTATGCTGGATCCGCCTCTGGGTAGCGTGCTCGGCCTCAGACCGCCAGGGCTTGAATTTCGAATCTTGTGTCTGGAGGGCAGTGTCATCCCAGTTCAGTCTATATGTGCACAAAGGTGGCCTAAAGCCCGATTCATTTCATTTCTCACACCATCAAGCTCAACATTCTCACGGTTCGGGATCGCTCTGTGGTGTTCTTCGATATCACAGACCTGATTGGCATCTGTGGGGGCATTGTAAGTCTGCCCATATTTTTTGAGGATTTGTTGTTTTGTGGTTTAATGGTTTTTCTGTTCATTGTTAATTTTACTCATAATCATGTCAATTTATATTGTGTATATACATACATACAGTACATACATACATACAGTATTTTTTTTTTGAGTGGATACAGTGCTGGTTTGGTGGGTTATGTATTCAATGTCAGCTTCAATGGCCTCAAACTAAGTCGAGCCACAGTTTTACTTTCCCACTCTGGATATGATCGGTACTGAACCGGCATTGTATTCTCATAATATTTTTGCACAACTATGGTTGTTTTTGTTGAAAAGTGATGTCAGGCAGTATTTGTTTTTACTGTTATATATTTGTTTTTGACACGGACACTGTTTTGTGACTTTCATTAAAATAATTATTTTTGTCATTTTTTTTGTTAATTTATATAGAGTATCGGCGCTGGCGATGTCTCAGGTTTTTAGAATGTATACATAATAAATACAAAACTCGTTACATACAGGTGCCTGAGACACTGTAATGTTATCATCAATCGTTTTTATCCAGATGCCTTATTGTGTACATTTTGTTATCAGTTTGGTCTTTTTACTTTATCATTTTTACTGTTCAAGATATGATATTATTTTAGTCATTTAAATGACCATACTGGCCAAAAAATGTCACAAAAAAAACATTTTACTTCCTTACTTACCCTCAAGAATTCGAATACAGTTCTCAGATGTTGTGAGTGGTAAAATCCGATATCTAGCCGGCTGGTGTGTGTCAAAAATCAGAACAAAATATTCAAAGTTAGTAAAAAGTCCGGTACTGGAAGCTAGGCGATCTGCACATGTGAAGTTAAAATTAATGGACACTCTCAGAGAACCGTAGAGCAACTGAGAGTCTGTTGGAAACAGCTCGGAAACGAAATATAACACGATTATACAGTATTAGATGTGAAGTAGTGACCCGGCAAAGACAAAAATTGCCCAACATTTGTACAACATCGGCCCAATGTCTTCGACGTTGGTCTAACATTGTACAAATGTTATACAAATGTTTTGTGTATTTTTATTGCTGTATTATAGATCCTCTCATTGTTTACAGGTACGGATGACACGCTGCTGTCCAGGTTTTTGAAATGTCCCGGTTTTTGTATGAACACGTCAGACCTGATAGAATGCTGCAACATCTTCTCCTCCGCGCAGAACTCGTTCCGGAAATCGCCACCAGATGGGCCAGTGAGCAAGAGAGCGCGACCCGCCTTGAAGATGTGCATAGAAAGATGCGGAGAGAACCAGAAACTGCGCGGCACAAACTCCTACGTACTGTGCATGGAGAGAAACGGCTGCTTCTGAGATCATTCCGTTTCTTACCAGCTATACGAAACCCACCATTCTATAGTGTGTTGTACACTATGGTACAAATATCTGCTTTCAACAAACTGTATCAAGACCTGTCAAAAAATATTTGTTTCCAGCGCTGAATTGTTCCTCAAACGTGGCATATAATTCTAGCAGTTTTCAATTGATACACGATTGCGCCTCACACAGAGAGGATAAGAGAGTCTATACACCCTATCAAAGCTGAATTTACAATTGTAATCTTCATCCACTACAAGCCGCCAATTGCTGTCTCAATTCTCGACCTGTAGTGGATGAAGATGACTCGAAGTGGGTGGCAAATGTGAAGAGATAGTGTTATTATTAAAACAGTTCCATGAATATATATTCAGAGCTTGACCCCAGCCATTCAGAGCATGACCTCAGACGATATTTTTCGACCTTGCTCGCTGTGGTGACAGGGCCCTCCTTTTCCATAATTATATTAATTCATCAGAACCGTACACAATACAGGCAGCCTAGGCCCCATATACATATATTCTGTGAAACTCAATGACCTCGACCTCCTTTGTTTTCACCGAGCTGGCTAATACAATGAAGTATGGGGGAGGGTTCTTATATAACCTTGTTTTTACCGAGTGATGTCACTGTGTTTCACAGAATGAAGTATGGGGGAGGGGGTGTTATATAACCTTGTTTTCACCGAGTGACGTCACTGCGTTTCACAGAATATCACCTGTTTTCGGGGCTGGCATGTTATACAAAATAGAGCAGACCACTTTATTGGGGCAGATCTATTTAATTCTAAAATTGTTGCACACTGTTGAAAACTATCGATTGTATTGGACATGACTGCGATAAATATACTGAAATTTGGTCAACATATATTTGATATTATATTTTGAATTGCTGTAATGTAATAAATTGTATTTATTATACAAGAACAGGCTATATCTTCAGCAGATGTGTTTTTTTCTTTTCTACGTGTTGTTCTTCTCAGTGAGCTTATTTAATTTAATTTAAATTTTCACCGACTTGAAGTTGTGTTTCGCTACCGCGACCCACAACTTCATCTGGACGAATATTGCTCCTGTTTATTTAATTTCAGACCAACCATTAGCAAATTTTGCTGTGTAAACACACATTCCAATACCGATGCCGGTGATTTGACGTGTTAATTGTAAAACAAGTTTAAAGCGACTATAGTCGTGTTTAGCAGTGAAAGGGTTCAATATAATCCCGGGTCTCATGTAACATTGGGAAATATGTCTACCTCAAAAAAAAATCTAAATGTGTATTTGATTGTCACATTTTGTGCACAATGGGTGATGACGTGTAGCCTACACTTTTTCACAAATTCTAACAAACATTTGCACACAATTTACAATATCATGAGAAGCACTTTATTAAGGGCGACGGCAATATAGATGATCTTGAAACAATTTAATCTGAGAAATCATCTATCCATAGGCCTACATATAAAACAAAAAAAGTGTGTGTATTTAGAACGTGACCAAATCTATCAACCATAACGCTGAACAGTTAGGCTTAAGCTTTAGAAAACGTGTATAGGCCTATATTATAGAGTTACGTCAGTACCCTTATAAAAAAAACTCATGGCGGGTGTGAGCAGTCCCTGAATGTAAGGCGAGTGTTGGTTGAAAAAATTGCCTTTGCAACTAATCGCTTTTAAAGTATTCTCCGATGATATTCACACAGAAAATGTAGTCGCGTGGACACATGTGCTCTGGTGATTATACAATGATCGGGAGATGAGACCAGAATAGATATGGAGACAGAGAAGAGAATGTAGGTCTGCCCGCGTTCTCCCGATCTCACAATCCAGTGACCACTACATGAAAGTACGTGACCTTAACTCTTTAACTGCCGGTGCCGCATATATTCGGGTTTACATTTTTTATTAGCACATTAAGTACCACCTTTTAAACATGTTAAAGATAAAATGTGACAACAATAAGCAATACTTGAAAACAGTTGACCTCCATTTTGTCAAATCTGAATGATTTTCACTCACTTGAAGTTGTGAATCGCGTCAGCGAGACACAACTTCAAGTGGGTGAAAATTCAGATTGAATAATTTGGCGGTTAATGGGTTGAAGCGCTGAAATATTGTTGTATAAACAATGGAAACGAAAGGGTTTTATCAATTTGAAGTCATTATAAATGTCTTAATTGGCTCTTTCTGATTTATTTTAATATCTATGTTAAGGGTCTACGACCATTATAATGATTTTAATTCCTGCAGTGCGGGGATCGAATGACGTCTACTGACGTCAGATTCTGACGTCTGAAGACGATGCCAGCGCTGTAAGGGTTAAATTCAGGGTTATCTTATTTCACCTTAATCGTTCTAGACATCGCTATTAATGTGATCACAGAAACAAAAAAATACTCCTTACCTTAATTCCTGGCAACAAATACACTTTTTAAAAATGATATAAATAGAAATGTAAATTGTTTTAGATAGATGACTTTCTCTGCTCGCCATGTGAGAGCCTGCGTGTACACTGCCTATACTGAGAGGACCTATACTGAGAATGTGGTTTAATGTTCGGCCAGTGTCTCAGACGGTATGCCAACGTCAGGAATGTGATTACAAGCATGCGCACATGTAATTATTTTATTTAATAATAAGAAGGGCCTTGTTTTATATGAAATTACCAGGTTTTAGTGTGATCTCGGCAGCTAATGAACCTCGTATATTTATTATTGGTGGGAATCAATTATTTGCTGATGTGATTATAAGGCTGGACAGTGACATGAGCAGATAATAAATATGTATGAATATGAAAAAAATATGGGAATATGCATCCGCCCAGGGACAGCGATGCGGTCTCTGTATGTATTGTGGTTATACCAGTAGACACACTGTAGGCTGTATGAAAATTTCTGTATGACAACTTAGGGTATCCCCCGCCGTACACGGCATACACTCAGCATGTGCACACTGCTGCTGTCTCTGTGTCTATATCTCAGGTCAGCTTGATCACAGGTCACGAGGGGGTGGGGGTGAAGGCTGTATGATAATGATGATTGAGGGGGGTTCCCCCCGTGAACTGCCTGGGTCCATTATGTGCACACTACTGATGATGGTGTTGTACATATGATGTAGTAGATAACATTTTGCGTACCAGTAGTCCACAACTCCTGCCAAACATTGTGTTTATAATTAACTGTACATTTAGTTCAAGGGGTCTGGCTATGCACAGAGAGGGTCCACATTGTCGATTAATATTATTTCTTGTGAAAATGTTAGAAAACATTGACTCTAACATTGACATTTCCTTTTGTTATCACATAGCGTGGTAGGCCAGCAAACTGCAAGAGACGTAAACCCAATGCTGGGCCAACCTCTGCGACGTTAGCCCAACAATAAACAGACACTGGGTCAACATCTGGAAATTTCACATAATAATAAAGCAGATTTATTTCATACCTGAAGAACATAATACATAGCATAGGCCTACACAAAGAAAAGGGAATTTTGTTTTGTATCATTCATTCATTGGCCGATTTTCTACTTCATTCATTCATTTATTCATTCATTCATTCATTCATTCAATCATTCATTCATAGGCCTACATTCATTCATTCACCAGCTTGCGTATCTGATTTATTTATTGCTAGAATTGTTTGTTTAAAATAAAATAAATTATGTTTATTAACTGAGGATCTCACACAAACTATTTTATGGATTTACGTGACATTTTATTTGGTGTGGAACTTACTGGAATCTGTGTATATTCAGTGACAGCAGCATTAGGTTTGACTCTTGTAGCGCTAGCACCCTTAATTATATCCTTTTTCAGACATGATTCAGAGTAAATAAAGCGTAAAGTGCCATTAAAATGTTTTGTGATATCAAATAATTATTTTTCGTCATTTGAAGCTGGGAATTGCGTCAAAAGAGAAAAAATAATGAGAGATTCAAAATAAATAAAGTGCCATTGAAAAATCTTGTGATAGATACTCTTGATTGATTGATTGCTTGCTTGCTTGCTTGATTGATTGATTGATTGATTGATTGATTGATTGATTGATTGATTTATTGATTGATTGATTGATTGATTGATTGATTGATTGATTGATTGATTGATTGATTGATTGATTGATTGATTGATTAATTGATTGATTGACTCATTGTAAAGTGAAAATTAGTCATATTATTTGTTTAATTTGAGACCAAACATTTACAAATCTTGGTGTTTAAAGACCCATTTCATTTCCAATAACTGTGATTTTATCGACTAACAACGCAGTTTAACCCTGTAACCGCCGGTGCCGCAAATATTCGGGTTTTTATTTTTTATTGGCACATTAATCACCACCTTTTAAACATGTTAAAGATAAAGTGTGACATCAATCAGCAATATTTGGAAAGAGTTGACCTCCATTTTGTCAAATCTGAATAATTTTCAGTCACTTAAAGTTGTGGATCGCGTCAGCGAGACACAACTTCAAGTGGGTGAAAATTCAAATTGAATAATTTGGCGGTTAAAGAGTTAAATAGCGGTGAAAATAATGGTAGCTAATTGAATGTGTAGGTCTTTGTACGGCCGTTTATGATATTATTATAATAATAAAAAACAATTTTTTCGTGATAGCGAATCGGTAAATTGCCAATTAGCCAATGTCATGTATTTGAATTCATGTCCTATTCATGAGAGGTAGCGTGCTCGGCCTAGGACTGACAGGTTCCAAATTTCGAAACATGTATCTGAAAGCCAGTGGCATCTGATTCATCGCATCATCCTCAGGATATTCGCCTGGACCTATTAGAATCTGTGTGAGCAAATCATGAGAATAAGATTTAGATGGCGAGACAAACAGAGCAAATAGTGTATATTGAAAATTTCGTAGAAACAAGCAGCATAATTATTCGATACTACTGACGAGCGCACAAAAATCAATAGGGTTTAAAAACGCATTAATTCAGCTTTTAACTCATCTAAGGTGCGAAATGACTGGTTAAGGGGACTGGCTCAGGCTAAAATCATCAAAAATTCGATGATTTTATTTTGGCTTATTAATATGACCATATGATGTAAACATGTCCATAGCCTAGAACCGCAAAAGTTTTTTTAATTTCTGTGTTGCGCATTTACCAGTTAGGCTAGATAAAGAGACAAAATTACCGTATTTCTTATTATTGACATGGTTGTCCAAAATAAGAAATCAGGAATTTCCTCTCTATATCTAGAGTTTAATCTAGTGCATCACGCAATACATCATTAGAACGGAAATTTAATTACTTTTTCTATGGTATATTGCATTTGTAGATTGGAGTAGCAACGGCAGACAGGTTTGGGGATATACCCCCTATAATGGTTCAAAATATAAAGTTCGTCTAGATTGTTTTGCTGTTAACATTTAATTGCATGTTTTGGACACATCAAAGTTTAAAAAATAGTGTGGGTGAGTTGGGGGGGGGGGGGTGTGCACGTAGGGTGGTTGGAGCCCATGGCCTATATATTCAACCGTTATAAAAATATTTCTGACTTCTTCAGAAATGTATATATCAGATTGTCAGTCCGATTGCTTGTGAGCAGAGTAGTGAGTCTTCTTTTAATTTTTTTAAATTAAATTCACAAAAGCACACAAATTATGTGAAAAACAAGTAGATAACAAAATATACACAAATATTCCGTGAAACAAAATCATGTTTAAGATTTCAGCCCGTGTTAAATGCACATATTTTAATGAAATGCTTCAATAGTCTTTCATTGAAGAATATACGACATGTATACACATAAATAACACTCATTTACACACATCTCGGCTCAGAAGAAATAGGCTCATTTTGATTATTTTATAATTAAAAATCAAGCTTGAGCGTATGTGGAGAGACGACTACTCATTCTACTGCAGTGCGTGATATATCATTAGAACGGGAATTTAAAGGCCCTGTGAAGTGAGTTCAGTTCATTAATATAATTAAAGTATATATCACAATGAACTATCTTCTAACTAAGCAGATTATTTTAGTCCACTACTGATAGGGCTTAAGCTATTTTCAAAAATAAAAGCTGGAAATGTGAACATATTCTGGGCTGGGCTCATGACTTCACACACAAAAACCGCCCATTATTGAATCTGAATTAATATTGAAACTGACGGCAATCCATTCTAGTGTCACCTCCTCGTGGTCCCCCCTGGGCAACTTCATAGAAGGCCAAGAACACTCGGTCATTGCGACAGACGTATTTTCAGTATTTTTGTGTGTTTCTTTGTATTATGTGGGATTTGGTTTATTGTATTGTAGAGATTTATGGAGTTGTGTATATTATTTATTTGTGTACTACATTGTTTTCGAAATTATAGTATTTTATTGGTTGAAATGGTTCAGTGGTTTTTCTTTGGCATCCTAGTCATGCTCGGGATGTTCGAAAGAAACCACTGCCATATAATTAGCTTGTGGTTCTCACGGTATTGATGTTTTTTTTCACTCTCTAGTATCAATTTCAGTTCAAATTCGTTGTATTTTTCATTATTTTTGTCATACATGTCATTGTTTTAATGGTTTCTCTGTGACATCCTGGTGGATAATGCAGCTTGTCAGAGAAGAGCCATTGCCATACAATTAGCTTGTGGTGACTTACAGTGTTCTTGTGGCGACGGCAACTGCAGACAGAAATCATTTTGGCCGATTTCGGGCCGGAATCAGAAGCTGACGAGTTTCTGCTGTTCCGCCCAGCCGCACCAGGCGGGAAATCACGCCACTATCCGCCATTCCAACTCCACTGCTCAGCGGGAATGGTTTAAGACCACCTCGCACTTTTGCTGGCCTATCAGGCCAGGTCGTCTCTCTCTGCCGCTAGTAACACTCTGCAATCTGACACTGTCTGGAACAGCATGAATAAAGAAAGAAAGAATCATCCTTGTTTTAACTTCATTTCTTCACCCCTGTTGACCGGGCAGGCCTCTGAGAACATAGAATGAGCACGATGACATTTCCCCCAGACCAGTATTGTGGGGAGCCTCCGTGACCGAGAGGTAGCAGTGGCAAATCCAGAGTGTGCAACAGGAGGGGGCGTAAGCCACATTTTGGCTGAAAAAAGGGATGTTAGCTTCACTTTATTCAAAAAAATGCATGAAAATTCAATATATTCACCAATAATGGGGGGGGGGGCGTATGCCGAGTACGCCCTATGCTGGATCCGCCACTGGGTAGCGTGCTCGGCCTCAGACCGCCAGGGCTCGAATTTCGAATCCTGTGTCTCGAGGGCAGTGTCATCTTAATCATCTCACCATCCTCAGGAGGCTCTCCTGGCCCACAAAGGTGGCCTAAAGCCCGATTCATTTCATTTCCCAGACCATCAAGCTCAACATTCTCATGTCAATTTATATTGTGTATATACATACATACAGTACATATATACATACAGTGATTTTATTTTGAGTGGATACAGTGCTGGTTTGGTGGGTTATGTATTCAATGTCAGCTTCAATGGCCTCAAACTAAGTCGAGCCACAGTTTTACTTTCTCACTCCGGATATGATCGGTACTGAACCGGCATTGTATTCTCATAATATTTTTGCACAACTATGGTTGTTTTTGTTGAAAAGTGATGTCAGGCAGTATTTGTTTTTACTGTTATATATTTGTTTTTGGCACGGACACTGTTCTGTGACTTTTATAAAAATAATTATTTTTGTCATTTTTTTTTCGGTAATTTATATTGAGTATCGGCGCTGGCGGTGTCTCAGGTTTTTAGAATGTATATATATTAAATACAAAACTCGCTACATACAGGTGCCAGAGACACTGTAATGTTATCATCAATCGTTTTTATCCAGATGCCTTATTGTGTACATTTTGTTATCAGTTTGGTCATTTTACTTTATAATTTTTACTGTTCAAGATATGATATTTTTTTAGTCATTCAAATGACCATACTGGCCGAAAAATGTCACAAAAAAAGACATTTTACTTACTTACTTACTTACTTACACTCAACAATTCGAATACAGTTCTCAGATGTTGTGAGTGGGAAAATCCGATATCTAGCCGGCTGGTGTGTGTCAAAAATCAGAACAAAATATTCAAAGTTAGTAAAAAGACCGGTACCGGAAGCTAGGCGATCTGCACATGTGAAGTTAAAATTAATGGACACTCTCAGAGAACCGTAGAGTATACTTATGATTTCGGCAACTGAGAGTCTGTTGGAAACAGCTCGGAAACGAAATATAACACGATTATACATGTATTAGATGTGAAGTAGTGACCCGGCAAAGACAAAAATTGCCTAACATTTGTACAACATCGGCCCAGTGTCTTCGACGTTGGTCTAACATTGTACAAATGTTATACAAATGTTTTGTGTATTTTTATTGCTGTATTATAGATTCTCTCATTGTTTACAGGTACGGATGACACGCTGCTGTCCAGGTTTTTGAAATGTCCCGGTTTTTGTATGGACACGCCAGACCTGATAGAATGCTGCAACATCTTCTCCTCCGCGCAAAACTCGTTCCGAAAATCACCACCAGATGGGCCAGTGAGCAAGAGAGCGCGACCCGCCTTGAAGATGTGCATAGAAAGATGCGGAGAGACCCAGAAACTGCGCGGCACCAACTCCTACGTACTGTGCATGGAGAGAAACGGCTGCGTCTGAGATCATTCCGTTTCTTACCAGCTATTTCTGAAAATAAATCCCTACGAAACCCACCATTCTATAGCGTGTTGTACACTATGGTACAAAAATCTGCTTTCAACAAACTGTATCAAGACCTGTCAAAAAATATTTGTTTCCTGCGCTGAATTGTTCCTCAAACGTGGCATATAATTCTAGCAGTTTTCAATTGATACACGATTGCGCCTCACACAGAGATGATAAGAGAGTCTATACACCCTATCAAAGCTGAATTTACAATTGTAATCTTCATCCACTACAAGCCGCCAATTGCTGTCTCAATTCTCGACCTGTAGTGGATGAAGATGACTCGAAGTGGGTGGCAAATGTGAAGAGATAGTGTTATTATTAAAACAGTTCCATGAATATATATTCAGAGCATGACCCCAGCCATTCAGAGCATGACCTCAGATGAAATTTTTCGACTTTGCTCGCTGTGGTGTGACAGGGCCCTCCTTTCCCATAATTGTTTAATTCATTAGAACCGTACACAATACGCAGTGATGTCACTCGGTGAAAACAAGGTTATATAACAGCCCCCTCCCCCATACTTCATTCTGTGAAACGCAGTGACATCACTCGGTGAAAACAAGGTTATATAAGAATCCTCCCCCATACTTCATTGTATTAGCCAGCTCGGTGAAAACAAAGGAGGTCGGGGTCATTGAGTTTCGCAGAATCACCTGTTTTCGGGGCTGGCATGTTATACAAAATAGAGCAGACCACTTTATTGGGGCAGATCTATTCAATTCTAAAATTGTTGCACACTGTTGAAAACTATCGATTGTATTGGACATGACTGCGAGAAATATACTGACATTTGGTCAACATATATTTGATATTATATTTTGAATTGCTGTAATGTAATAAATTGTATTTATTATACAAAAACAGGTTATATCTTCAGCAGATGTGTTTTTTTCTTTTCTATGTGTTGTTCTTCTCAGTGAGCTTATTACCCCATTAAATTAATCTAATTTAAATTTTCACCGACTTGAAGTTGTGTTTCGCTACCGCGACCCACAAATTCATCTGGACGAATATTACTCCTGTTTATTTAATTTCAGACCAACCATTAGCAAATTTTGCTGTGTAAACACACATTCCAATACCGATGCAGGTGATTTGACGTGTTATTTATTAAACAAGTTTAAAGTGACTATAGTCGTGTTTAGCAGTGAAAGGGTTCAATATAATCCCGGGCCTCATGGACCATTGGGAAATATCTCTCCCGCAAAAAATCTAAATGTGTATTTGACTGTCACATTTTGTGCACAATGGGTGATGATGTGTATATAGCCTAAACTTTTTCACCAATTTTAAGAAACATGTGCACACATTTTACAATATCATGAGAAGCACTTTATTAAGGGCGACGGCAATATAGATGATCTTGAAACAATTTAATCTGAGTAATCATCTATCCATAGGCCTACATATAAAACAAAAAAAGTGTGTGTATTTAGAACGTGACAAAATCTATCAACCTTAACGCTGAACAGTTAGGCCTAAGCTTTAGAAAACGTGTATAGGCCTATAATATAGAGTTACGTTAGTACCCTTATAAAAAAACGCATGGCGGATGTGAGCAGTCCCTGAATGTAAGGCGAGTGGGGCGGGGGCCTTAGGGTAGTAGTTAGCGCTGCTGCCTTTCACGCCAGAGTTCCGGGTTAGGTTCCAGGTCTTGGCGGTTAAAAAAAAAAAATTATATTTCTTCCCCATCCACCTGTGAAAGTCAGTAGTGTGGGGAGGCTCCGTGACCAAGAGGTAGCTTGCTCGGCCTAAGACCGCCAGGGCTCGAATTTCGAATCCTGTGTCTGGAGGGCAGTGTCATCTCAATCATCTCCCCATCCTCAGGAGGTTCTCCTGGCCCAGTTTAGCCTATATGTGCACAAAGGTGGCCTATAGCGCGATTCATTTTATTTCACAGACCATCAAGCTCAACATTCTCACGGTTCGGGATCGCTCCGTGGTGTTCTTCGATATCACAGACCTGATTGGCAACTGTGGGGGCATTGTAAGTCTGCCCATATTTTTTGTGGATTTGTTGTTTTGTGGTTTAATGGTTTTTCTGTTCTTAGTTAATTTTACTTATAATCATGTCAATTTATATTGTGTATATACATACATACAGTACATACATACATACATACATGCAGTAAATTTATTTTGAGTGGATACAGTGCTGGTTTGGTGGGTTATGTATTCAATGTCAGCTTCAATGGCCTAAAACTAAGTCGAGCCACAGTTTTACTTTCCCACTCCGGATATGATCGGTACTGAACCGGCATTGTATTCTCATAATATTTGACTTTCATAAAAATAATTATTTTTGTCATTTTGTTTTCGTTAATTTATATTGAGTATCGGCGCTGGCGGTGTCTCAGGTTTTTAGAATGTATATATATTAAATACAAAACTCGCTACATACAGGTGCCAGAGACACTGTAATGTTATCATCAATCGTTTTTATCCAGATGCCTTATTGTGTACATTTTGCTATCAGTTTGGTCTTTTTACTTTATCATTCTTACTGTTCAAGATATGATATTATGTTAGTCATTTAAATGACCATACTGGACGAAAAATGTCACAAAAAAGACATTTTACTTACTTACTTACCCTTAAGAATTCGAATACAGTTCTCAGATGTTGTGAGTGGTAGAATCCGATATCTAGCCGGCTGGTGTGTGTCAAAAATCGGAACAAAATATTTAAAGTGAGTAAAAAGTCATGTACCGGAAGCTAGGCGACCTGCACATGTGAAGTTAAAATTAATGGACACTCTCAGAGAACCGTGGAGTATACTTATGAGTTCGGCAACTGAGAGTCTGCTGGAAACAGCTCGGAAACGAAATATAACACGATTATACAGTATTAGATGTGAAGTAGTGACCCGGCAAAGATAAAAATTGCCTAATATTTGTACAACATCGGCCCAATGTCTTCGACGTTGGTCTAACATTGTACAAATGTTATACAAATGTTTTGTGTATTTTTATTGCTGTATTATAGATTCTCTCATTGTTTACAGGTACGGATGACACGCTGCTGTCCAGGTTTTTGAAATGTCCCGGTTTTTGTATGGACACGCCAGACCTGATAGAATGCTGCAACATCTTCTCCTCCGCGCAAAACTCGTTCCGGAAATCACCACAAGATGGGCCAGTGAGCAAGAGAGCGCGGCCCGCCTTGAAGCTGTGCATAGAAAGATGCGGAGAGACCCAGAAACTGCGCGGCACCAACTCCTACGTACTGTGCATGGAGAGAAACGGCTGCTTCTGAGATCATTCCGTTTCTTACCAGCTATTTCTGAAAATAAATCCCTACTAAACCCACCATTCTATAGCGTGTTGTACACTATGGTACAAATATCTGCTTTCAACAAATTAGATCAAGACCTGTCAAAAAATATTTGTTTCCTGCGCTGAATTGTTCCTCAAACGTGGCATATAATTCTAGCAGTTTTCAATTGATACACGATTGCGCCTCACACAGAGAGGATAAGAGAGTCTATACACCCTATCAAAGCTGAATTTACAATTGTAATCTTCATCCACTACAAGCCGCCAATTGCTGTCGCAATTCTCGACCTGTAGTGGATGAAGATGACTCGAAGTGAGTGGCAAATGTGAAAAGATAGTGTTATTATTAAAACAGTTCCATGAATATATATTCAGAGCATGACCCCAGCCATACAGGGCATGACCTCAGACGATATTTTTCGACTTTGCTTGCTGTGGTGACAGGGCCCTCCTTTTCTATAATTATATTAATTCATCAGAACCGTACACAATACGGGCAGCCTAGGCCCCATATACATATATTCTGTGAAACTCAATGACCTCGACCTCCTTTGTTTTCACCGAGCTGGCTAATACAATGAAGTATGGGGGAGGGTTCTTATATAACCTTGTTTTTACCGAGTGATGTCACTGCGTTTCACAGAATGAAGTATGGGGGAGGGGGTGTTATATAACCTTGTTTTCACCGAGTGACGTCACTGCGTTTCACAGAATATCACCTGTTTTCGGGGCTGGCATGTTATACAAAATAGAGCAGACCACTTTATTGGGGCAGATCTATTCAATTCTAAAATTGTTGCACACTGTTGAAAACTATCGATTGTATTGGACATGACAGCGATAAATATACTGACATTTGGTCAACATATATTTGATATTATATTTTGAATTACTGTAATGTAATAAATTGTATTTATTATACAAAAACAGGCTATATCTTCAGCAGATGTGTTTTTTTCTTTTCTATGTGTTGTTCTTCTCAGTGAGCTTATTTTCCCATTAAATTAATCTAATTTAAATTTTCACCGACTTGAAGTTGTGTTTCGCTACCGCGACCCACAACTTCATCTGGACGAATATTACTCCTGTTTATTTAATTTCAGACCAACCATTAGCAAAATTTGCTGTGTAAACAAACATTCCATTACCGATGCAGGTGATTTGACGTGTTAATTATAAAAAAAAAGTTTAAAGTGACTATAGTCGTGTTTAGCAGTGAAAGGGTTCAATATAATCCCGGGTCTCATGTAACATTGGGAAATATGTCTACCTCAAAAAATATAAATGTGATTTGACTGTCTCATTTTGTGCACAATGGGTGTTGTAGCCTACACTTTTTCAAAAATTTAAACAAAAATGTGCACACAATTTACAATATCATGAGAAGCACTTTATTAAGGGCGACGGCAATCTAGATGATCTTGAAACAATTTAATCTGAGAAAATCATCTATCCATAGGCCTACATATACAGCAAAAAAAGTGTGTGTACTTAGAACGTGACACAATCTATCAACCATAACGCTGAACAGTTAGGCCTGAGCTTTAGAAAACGTGTATAGGCCTATATTTTAGAGTTACGTTATTACCCTTATAAAAAAACGCATGGCGGATGTGAGCAGTCCCTGAATGTATGGCGAGTGTTCGTTGAAAAAAATGCCTTTGCAACTGATCGCTTTTAAAGTATTCTCCAATGATATTCACACAGAAAATGTAATCGCGTGGACACATGTGCTCTGGTGATTATACAATGATCGGGAGATGAGACCAGAATAGATATGAAGACAGAGAAGAGAATGTAGGTCTGCCCCGCGTTTTACCGATCTCACAATCCAGTGACCACTACATGAAAGTACGTGACCTTAACTCTTTAACCGCCGGTGCCGCATATATTCGGGTTTACTTTTTTTATTAGCACATTAAGTACAACCTTTTAAACATGTTAAAGATAAAATGTGACAACAATAAGCAATATTTGAAAACAGTTGACCTCCATTTTGTCAAATCTTAATGATTTCAGATTGAATAATTTGGCGGTTAATGGGTTGAAGCGCTGAAATATTTTTGTATAAACAATGGAGACCAAAGGGTTTTATCAATTTGAAGTCATCATAAATGTCTTGGTTGGCTCTTTCTGATTTATTTTAATATCTATGTTATGGGTCTACGACCATTATAATGATTTTAATTCCTGCAGTGCGGGGATCGAATGATGTCTACTGACGTCAGATTCTGACGTCTGAAGACGATGCCAGCGCTGTAAGGGTTAAATTCAGGGTTATCTTATTTCACATCAATCGTACTAGACATCGCTATTAATGTGATCACAGAAACAAAAAAATACTCCCTACCTTAATTCCTAGCAACAAATACGCTTTTTAAATTTGATATAAATAGAAATGTAAATTGTTTTAGATAGATAACTTTCTCTGCTCGCCATGTGAGAGCATGTGTGTACACTGCCTATACTGAGATGACCTATACTGAGAATGTGATTTAATGTTGGGCCAGTGTTCCAGACGGTATGCCAAAGTGAGGAATGTGATTACGCGCATGCGCACATGTAATTATTTTATTTAATAATAAGAAGGGCCTTGTTTTATATGAAATTACCAGGTTTTAGTGTGATCTCGGCAGCTAATGAACCTCGTATATTTATTCTTGGTGGGTATCAATTATTTGTTGATGTGATTATAAGGCTGGACAGTGACATGAGCAGATAATAATTATGTATGAATATGAAAAAAATATGGGAATATGCATCCGCCCAGGGACAGCGATGCGGTCTCTGAATGTATTGTGGTTATACCAGTAGACACACTGTAGGCTGTATGACAATTTCTGTATGACAACTTAGGGTATCCCCCGCCGTACACGGCATACACTCAGCATGTGCACACTGCTGCTGTCTCTGTGTCTATATCTCAGGTCAGCTTGATCACAGGTCACGAGGGGGTGAAGGCTGTATGATAATGATGATTCAGGGGGGTTCCCCCCGTGAACTGCCTGGGTCCATTATGTGCACACTACTGATGATGGTGTTGTACATATGATGTAGTAGATAACATTTTGCGCACCAGTAGTCCACAACTCCTGCCGAACATTGTGTTTATAATTAACTGTACATTTAGTTCAAGGGGTCTGGCTATGCACAGAGAGGGTCCACATTCTCGATTAATATTATTTCTTGTGAAAATGTTAGAAAACATTGACTCTAACATTGACATTTCCTTTTGTTATCACATAGCGTGGTAGGCCAGCAAACTGTAAGAGACTTTAACGCAATGTTGGGCCAACCTCTGCGACGTTGGCCCAACAATAAACAGACACTGGGTCACCATCTGGCAATTTCACATAATAATAATGCAGATTTATTTCATACCTGAAGAACATAATACATAGCATAGGCCTACACAAAGAAAAGGGAATTTTAATTTGTATCATTCATTCATTGGCCGATTTTCTACATCATTCATTCATTCATTCATTCATTCATTCATTCATTCATTCATTCATTCATTCATTCATTCATTCATTCATTCATTCATTCATTCATTCATTCATAGGCCTACATTCATTCATTCACCAGCTTGCGTATCTGATTTATTTATTGCTTGAATTGTTTGTTGAAACTTTTCATTCATTTCTAGCTTGAAATGCTAGCTGAATTTGCAGCTTTTAATGACAAAAAATATTACCTGGTACGTGACATTTTATTTGGTGTGGAACTTACTGGAATCTGTGTATATTCAGTGACAGCAGCACTAGGTTTAACCCTTGTAGCGCTAGCACCCTTAATTATATCCTTTTTCAGACATGATTCAAAGTAAATAAAGTGTAAAGTGCCATTAAAATGTTTTGAGATATCAAATAATTGATTTTTATGAATATCATTATTTTTTGTCATTTGAAGCTGGGAATTGCGTCAAAAGAGAAAAAATAATGAGAGATTCAAAATAAATAAAGTGCCATTGAAAAGTCTTGTGATTGATTGATTGATTGATTGATTGATTGATTGATTGATTGATTGATTGATTGATTGATTTCCAATAACTGTGATTTTATCGACTAACAGTTTAACCCTTTAACCGCCGGTGCCGCATATATTCGGGTTTTTATTTTTTATTGGCACAATAATCATCACCTTTTAAACATGTTAAAGATAAAGTGTGTCATCAATCAGCAATATTTGGAAAGAGTTGACCTCCATTTTGTCAAATCTGAATAATTTTCAGTCACTTGAAGTTGTGGATCGCGTCGGCGAGACACAACTTCAAGTGGGTGAAAATTCAAATTGAATAATTTGGCGGTTAAAGAGTTAAATAGCGGTGAAAATAATGGTAGCTAATTGAATGTGTATGTCTTTGTACGGCCGTTTATGATATTATTATAATAATAAAAAGCACTTTTTTCGTGATAGCGAATCGGTAAATTGCCAATTAGCCAATGTCATGTATTTGAATTCATGTCCTATTTAATTTGAATTATTGTTTTTACGATTCACTTTGTGACAAGGAGTACAAAAAGACAATCAATTTCAATGAACTATTGATAATTTTGCACGTCACAGGGTAAAAGCCGTCACGTGATTCCATTCAATACTGTGAGGAGCCTCCATGACCGAGAGGTAGCGTCCTCGGCCTAGGACTGACAGGTTCCCAATTTCGAAACATGTATCTGAAAGCCAGTGGCATCTGATTCATCGCATCATCCTCAGGATATTCGCCTGGACCCATTAGAATCTGTGTTTGCAAATCGTGCGAATAAGGTTTAGATGGCGAGACAAACAGAGCAAATAGTGTATATTAATAATTTCGTAGAAACAAGCAGCATAATTATTCGATACTACTGACGAGAGACAAAAATCAATAGGGTTTAAACACAATAATTCAGCTTTTAACTCATCTAAGGTGCGAAATGACTGTTTAAGGGGACTGGCTCAGGCTAAAATCATAAAAAATTCGATGATTTTATTTTGGCTTATTAATATGACCATATGATGAAAACATGTCCATAGACTAGAAACGCAAAAGTTTTTTTAAATTTTTGTGCTGCGCATTTACCAGTTAGGCTAGATAAAGAGACAAAATTACCGTATTTCTTATTATTGACATGGTTGTCCAAAATAAGAAATCGGGAATTTCCTCTCTATATCTAGAGTTTAATCTAGTGCATCACGCAATACATCATTAGAACGGAAATTTAATTACGTTTTCTATGTGGTATATTGCATTTGTAGATTGGAGTAGCAACGACAGACAGGTTTGGGGATATACCCCCTATAATGGCTCAAAATATAAAGTTCGTCTATATTGTTTTGCTGTTAACATCTAATTTCATGTTTTGGACACATCAAAGTTTACAAAAATGGTGTGGGTGAGTTGGGGAGGGGGGGGGGGGGGTGTGCACGTAGGGCGGTTGGAGCCCATGGCCTATATCTTCAACCGTTATAAAAATATTTCTGACTCCTTCAGAAATTTATACATCAGATTATCAGTCCGATTGCTTGTGAGCGGGGTAGTGATCGAGTCTTTACTTCTTTCAAAAAAATTTTAATTTAAATTCACAAAAGCACACAAATTATGTGAAAAACAAGTGGATAACAAAATATACACAAATATTTCGTGAAACAAAATCATGTTTAAGATTTCAGCCCGTATTAAATACACATATTTTTATGAAATGCTTCAATAGTCTTTCATTGAAGAATATATGACATGTATACATATAAATAGCACTCATTTACACACATCTTGGTTCAGAAGAAATAGGCTTATTTTGATTATTTTATAATTAAAAATCAGCTTGAGCGTATGTGGAGAGACGACTACTCATTCTACTGCAGTGCGTGATATATCATTAGAACGGGAATTTAAAGGCCCTGTGAAGTGATTTCAGTTCATTAATATAATTCAAGTATATATCACAATGAACTATCTTCTAACTTAGCAGATTATTTTAGTCCACTACTGATAGGGCCTAAGCGATTTTCAAAAATAAAAGCCAGAAATGTGAACATGAGCTGGGCTCATGACTTCACACACAAAAACCGCCATTATTGATTCCGAATTAATATTGAAACTGCATTGAAACTGACGGCAATCCATTCTAGTGTCACCTCCTCGTGGTCCCCCCTGGACAACTTCATAGAAGGCCAAGAACACCCAGTCATTGCGACAGACGTATTTTCAGTATTTTTGTGTGTTTCTTTGTATTATGTGGGATTTGGTTTATTGCATTGTAGAGATTTATGGAGTTGTGTGTATTATTTATTTGTGTTCTACATTGTTTTCGAAATTATAGTATTTTATTGGTTGAAATGGTTCAGTGGTTTCTCCTTGGCATCCTAGTGATGTGCGGGATGTTCAAAAGAAACCACTGCCATATAGTTAGCTTGTGGTTCTCACGGTATTGATGTTCTTTTTCACTCTCTAGTATCAATTTCAGTTCAAATTTGTTGTATTTTTTCATTATTTTTGTCATACATGTCATTGTTTTAATGGTTTCTCTGTGACATCCTGGTGGATAATGCAGCTTGTCAGAGAAGAGCCATTGCCATACAATTAGCTTGTGGTGACTTACAGTGTTCTTGTGGCGACGGCAACTGCAGACCGAATTCGTTTTGGCCGATTTCGGGCCGGAATCAGAAGCTGACGAGTTTCTGCTGTTCCGCCCAGCCCCACCAGGCGGGAAATCACGCCACTATCCGCCATTCCAACTCCACTGCTCAGTGGGAATGGTTTGAGACCACCTCGCACTTTTGCTGGCCTATCAGGCCAGGTCGTCTCTCTCTGCCGCAAGTAGTACTCTGCAATCTGACACTGTCTGGAACAGCATGAATAAAGAAAGAAAGAAATAATCATCCTTGTTTTAACTTCATTTTTCACCTCTGGTGACCGGGCAGGACTCCGAGAACATAGAATGAGCACGACGGCATTTTCCCAAGACCATCAAGTGAGTATTGTGGGGAGCCTCCGTGACCGAGAGGTAGCGTGTTCGGCCTCAGACCGCCAGGGCTCGAATTTCAAATTCTGTATCTGGAGGGCAGTGTCATCTCAATCATCTCACCATCCTCAGGAGGTTCTCCTGGCCCAGTTTAGCCTATATGTGCACAAAGGTGGCCTAAAGCCCGATTCATTTCATTCCCCAGACCATCAAGCTCAACATTTTCATGGTTCGGGATCGCTCTGTGGTGTTCTTCGATATCACAGACCTGATTGGCAACTGTGGGGGTATTGTAAGTCTGCCCATATTTTTTGAGGATTTGTTGTTTTGTGGTTTAATGGTTTTTTCTGTTCATTGTTGATTTTGCTCATAATCATGTCAATTTATATAGTGTATATACATACATACAGTACATACATACATACATTAATTTTTATTTTGAGTGGATACAGTGCTGGTTTGGTGGGTTATGTACTCAATGTCAGCTTCAATGGCCTCAAACTAAGTCAAGCCACAGTTTTACTTTCCCACTCCGGATATGATCGGTACTGAACCGGCATTGTATTCTCATAATATTTTTGCACAACTATGGTTGTTTTTGTTGAAAAGTGATGTCAGGCAGTATTTGTTTTTACTGTTATATATTTGTTTTTGACACGGACACTGTTTTGTGACTTTCATAAAAATAATTATAATTGTCATTTTTTTTTCGTTAATTTATATTGAGTATCGGCGCTGGCGGTGTCTCAGGTTTTTAGAATGTATATTAAATACAAAACTCGCTACATACAGGTGCCAGAGACACTGTAATGTTATCATCAATCGTTTTTATCCAGATGCCTTATTGTGTACATTTTGTTATCAGTTTGGTCTTTTTAATTGATCATTTTTACTGTTCAAGATATGATATTTTTTTAGTCATTTAAATGACCATACTGGCCGAAAAATGTCACAAAAAAGACATGTTACCTACTTACTTACACTCAACAATTCGAATACAGTTCTCAGATGTTGTGAGTGGGGAAATCCGATATCTAGCCGGCTGGTGTGTGTCAAAAATCAGAAAAAAATATTCAAAGTTAGTAAAAAGTCCGGTACCGGAAGCTAGGCGATCTGCACATGTGAAGTTAAAATTAATGGACACTCTCAGAGAACCGTGGAGTATACTGAGAGTCTGTTGGAAACAGCTCGGAAACGAAATATAACACGATTATACATGTATTAGATGTGAAGTAGATGTGAAGTAGTGACCCGGCAAAGACAAAAATTGCCTAACATTTGCACAACACCGGCCCAATGTCGACGTTGGTCTAACATTGTACAAATGTTATACAAATGTTTTGTGTATTTTTATTGCTGTATGATAGATTCTCTTATTGTTTACAGGTACGGATGACACGCTGCTGTCCAGGTTTTTGAAATGTCCCGGTTTTTGTATGAACACGTCAGACCTGATAGAATGCTGCAACATTTTCTCCTCCGCGCAGAACTTGTTCCGGAAATCACCACCAGATGGGCCAGTGAGCAAGAGAGCGCGACCCGCCTTGAAGATGTGCATAGAAAGATGCGGAGAGAACCAGAAACTGCGCGGCACAAACTCCTACGTACTGTGCATGGAGAGAAACGGCTGCTTCTGAGATCATTCCGTTTCTTACCAGCTATACGAAACCCACCATTCTATAGTGTGTTGTACACTATGGTACAAATATCTGCTTTCAACAAACTGTATCAAGACCTGTCAAAAAATATTTGTTTCCTGCGCTGAATTGTTCCTCAAACGTGGCATATAATTCTAGCAGTTTTCAATTGATACACGATTGCGCCTCACACAGAGAGGATAAGAGAGTCTATACACCCTTTCAAAGCTGAATTTACAATTGTAATCTTCATCCACTACAAGCCGCCAATTGCTGTCTCAATTCTCGACCTGTAGTGGATGAAGATGACTCGAAGTGGGTGGCAAATGTGAAGAGATAGTGTTATTATTAAAACAGTTCCATGAATATTTTTGTTTTTTTTCAGACGTTCAGAGCATGACCCCAGCCATTTAGAGCATGACCTCAGACGATATTTTTCGACTTTGCTCGCTGTGGTGACAGGGCCCTCCTTTTCCATAATTGTTTAATTCATTAGAACCGTACACAATACGGGAAGCCTAGGCCCCATCTGTGAAACGCAGTGACGTCACTCGGTGAAAACAAGGTTATATAACAGCCCCCTCCCCCATACTTCATTCTGTGAAACGCAGTGACATCACTCGGTGAAAACAAGGTTATATAAGAACCCTCCCCCATACTTCATTTTATTAGCCAACTAGGTGACAACAAAGGAGGTCGAGGTCATTGAGTTTCGCAGAATCACCTGTTTTCGGGGCTGGCATGTTATACAAAATAGAGCAGACCACTTTATTGGGGCAGATCTATTCAATTCTAAAATTGTTGCACACTGTTGAAAACTATCGATTGTATTGGACATGACTGCTATAAATATACTGACATTTGGTCAACATATATTTGATATTATATTTTAAATTGCTGTAATGTAATAAATTGTATTTATTATACGAAAACAGGCTATATCTTCAGCAGATGTGTTTTTTTCTTTTCTACGTGTTGTTCTTCTCAGTGAGCTTATTTAATTTAATTTAAATTTTCACCGACTTGAAGTTGTGTTTCGCTACCAAGACCCACAACTTCATCTGGACGAATATTACTCCTGTTTATTTAATTTCAGACCAACCATTAGCAAAATTTGCTGTGTAAACACACATTTCAATACCGATGCAGGTGATTTGACGTGTTAATTATAAAACAAGTTTAAAGCGACTATAGTCGTGTTTAGCAGTGAAAGGGTTCAATATAATCCCGGGTCTCATGTAACATTGGGAAATATGTCTACCTCAAAAAATATAAATGTGTATTTGACTGTCACATTTTGTGCACAATGGGTGATGATGTGTATATAGCCTAAACTTTTTCACCAATTTTAAGAAACGCAATTTACAATATCATGAAAAACACTTTATTAAGGGCGACGGCAATATGGATGATCTTGAAACAACTTAATCTGAGAAAATCATCTATCCATAGGCCTACATATACAACAAAAAATTGTGTGTATTTAGAACGTGACAAAATCTATCAACACGCTGAACAGTTAGGCCTAAGCTTTAGAAAACGTGTATCAGCCTACATATAGAGTTACGTCAGTACCATTATAAAAAAAACGCATGGCGGATGTGAGCAGTCCCTGAATGTAAGGCGAGTGGGGCGGGGGCCCTAGGGTAGTAGTTAGCGCCGCTGCCCTTCACGCCAGAGTTCGGGGTTCGGTTCCCGGTCTCGGCGGTTTGAGAAAAAAATATATATATTTCTTCCCCATCCACGTGTGAAAGTCAGTATTGTGGGGAGCCTTTGTGACCAAGAGGTAGCGTGCTCGGCCTCAGGCCGCCAGGGCTCGAATTTCGAGTCCTGTGTCTGGAGGACAGTGTCATCTCAATCATCTCACCATCCTCGGGAGGTTCTCCTGGCCCAGTTTAGCCTATATGTGCACAAAGGTGGCCTAAAGCCCGATTCATTTCATTTTGTAAGGCGAGTGTTCGCCGAAAAAATTGCCCTTGCAACTGATCGCTTTTAAAGCATTCCCCAATGATATTCATACACAAAATGTAGTCGCTTGGACACATGTGCTCTGGTGATTATACAATGATCGGGAGATGAGACCAGAATAGATATGAAGACAGAGAAAAGAATGTAGGTCTGCCCGCGTTTTACCGATCGCACCATCCAGTGCCCACTACATGAACGTACGTGACCTTAACTCTTTAACCGCCGGTGCCGCATATATTCGGGTTTACATTTTTTATTAGCACATGAAGTACCACCTTTTAAACATGTTAAAGATAAAATGTGACATCAATAAGCAATATTTGAAAAACAGTTGACCTCCATTTTGTCAAATCTGAATCATTTTCACTGACTTGAAGTTGTGGATCGCGTCAGCGAGACACAACTTCAAGTGGGTGAAAATTCAGATTAAATAATTTTTCGGTTGAAGCGCTGAAATACTTTTGCATAAACAATGGAGACCAAAGGGTTTTATCAATTTGAAGTCATTATAAATGTCTTGGTTGGCTCTTTCTGATTTATTTTAATATGTATGTTATGGGTCTATGACCATTTTAATGATTTTAATTCCTCCAGTGCGGGGATCGAATGACGTCTACTGACGTCAGATTCTGACGTCTGAAGACGATGCCAGCGCCGTAAGGGTTAAATTCAGGGTTATCTTATTTCACCTCATTCGTTCTCGACATCGCTATTAATGTGATCACAGAAACAAAAAAAAACTCCTTACCTTAATTCCTGGCAACAAATACACTTTTTTAAAAATGATATAAATAGAAATGCAAATTGTTTTAGAGCCTGCGTGTACACTGCCTATACTGAGAGGACCTATACTGAGAATGTGGTTTAATGTTGGGCCAGTGTCTCAGACGGTATGCCAACGTGAGGAATGTGATCACGCGCATGCGCACATGTAATTATTTTATTTAATAATAAGAAGGGCCTTGTTTTATATAAAATTACCAGGTTTGAGTGTGATCTCGGCAGCTAATGAACCTCGTATATTTATTCTTGGTGGGAATCAATTATTTGTTGATGTGATTATAAGGCTGGACAGTGACATGAGCAGATAATAAATATGTATGAATATGAAAAAAATATGGGAATATGCATCCGCCCAAGGACAGCGATGCGGTCTCTGTATGTATTGTGGTTATACCAGTCGACACACTGTAGGCTGTATGACACTTTCTGTATGACAACTTAGGGTATTCCCCGCCGTACACGGCATACGCCCATGTGCACACTGCTGCTGTCTTTGTGTCTATATCTCAGGTCAGCTTGATAACAGGTCACGAGGGGGTGGGGGTGAAGGCTGTATAATAATGATGATTCAGGGGTTCCCCCCGTGAACTGCCTGGGTCCATTATGTGCACACTACTGATGATGGTGTTGTACATATGATGTAGTAGATAACATTTTGCGCACCAGTAGTCCACAACTCCTGCCAAACTTTGTGTTTATAATTAACTGTACATTTAGTTCAAAGGGTCTGGCTATGCACAGAGAGGGTCCACATTCTCGATTAATATTATTTCTTGTGAAAATGTTAGAAAACATTGACTCTAACATTGACATTTCCTTTTGTTATCACATAGCGTGGTAGGTAGGCCAGCAAACTGCAAGAGACGTAAACCCAATGTTGGGCCAACCTCTGCGACGTTGGCCCAACAATAAACAGACACTGGGTCAACATCTGGCAATTTCACATAATAATAATGCAGATTTATTCCATACCTGAAGAACATAATACATAGCATAGGCTTACAGAAAGAAAAGGGAATTTTAATTTGTATCATTCATTCAATAGCCGATTTTCTACTTCATTTATTCATTCATTCATTCATTCATTCATTTATTCATTCATAGGCCTACATTCATTCATTCACCAGCTTGCCTATCTGATTTATTTATTGCTTGAATTGTTTTTTGAAACTTTTTTCATTTCTAGCTTGAAATGCTAGCTGAATTTGCAGCTTTTAATGACAAAAAATATTACCTGGTACTTTTTTTAAAATAAAAATCTCTGAAAATAAATTATTTTCATTAACTGAGGATCTCACAAACTTTTTTATGGATTTACGTGACATTTTATTTGGTGTGGAACTTACTGGAATCTGTGTATATTCAGTGCCAACAGCACTAGGTTTAACTCTTGTAGCGCTAGCACCCTTAATTATATCCTTTTTCAGACATGATTCAAAGTAAATAAAGTGTAAAGTGCCATTAAAATGTTTTGTGATATCAAAGAATTGATTTTTATGAATATCATTATTTTTCGTCATTTGAAGCTGGGAATTGCGTCAAAAGAGAAAAAATAATGAGAGATTCAAAATAAATAAAGTGCCATTGAAAAGTCTTGTGATAGATACTCTTGATTGCTTGATTGCTTGCTTGATTGCTTGCTTGATTGATTGATTGATTGATTGATTGATTGATTGATTGATTGATTGATTGATTGATTGATTGATTGATTGATTGATTGATTGATTGATTTATTTATTGATTGATTGATTGATTGATTGATTGATTGATTGATTGATTGATTGATTGATTGATTGATTGATTGATTGATTGATTGATTGATTGATTGATTGATTGATTGATTGATTGATTGATTGATTGATTGATTGATTGATCGATTGATTGATTGATTGATTGTGAAGTGGAAATTAGTCATATTATTTGTTTAATGTGAGACCGAACATTTACAAATCTTGGTGTTTAAAGACCCATTTCATTTCCAATAACTGTAATTTTATCGACTAACAACGCAGTTTAACCCTTTAACCGCCGGTGCCGCATATATTCGGGTTTTTATTTTTTATTGGCACATTAAGTACCACCTTTTAAACATGTTAAAGATAAAATGTGACATCAATCAGCAATATTTGGAAAGAGTTGACCTCCATTTTGTCAAATCTTAATAATTTTCAGTCACTTGAAGTTGTGGATCGCGTCAGCGAGACACAACTTCAGGTGGGTGAAAATTCAAATTGAATAATTTGACGGTTGAAGGGTTGAATAGCGGTCAAAATAATGGTAGCTAACTGAATGTTTATGTCTTTGTACGGCCGTTTATGATATTATTAAAATAATAAAAAACACTTTTTTCGTGATAGCGAATCGGTAAATTGCCAATTAGCCAATGTCATGTATTTGAATTCATGTCCTATTTAATTTGAATTATTTTTTTTACGATTCACTTCGTGACAAGGAATACAAAAAGACAATCACTTTCAATGAACTATTGATAATTTTGCACATCACAGAGTTAAAGCCGCCACGTGATTCCATTCAATACTGTGAGGAGCCTCCATGACCGAGAGGTAGCGTCCTCGGCCTAGGACTGACAGGTTCCCAATTTCAAAACATGTATCTGAAAGCCAGTGGCATCTGATTCATCGCATCATCCTCAGGATATTCGCCTGGACCTATTAGAATCTGTGTGAGCAAATCGTGCGAATAAGGTTTAGATGGCGAGACAAACAGAGCAAATAGTGTATATTGAAAATTTCGTAGAAACAAGCAGCATAATTATTCGATACTACTGACGAGCGCACAAAAATCAATAGGGTTTTAAAACGCATTATTTCAGCTTTTAACTCATCTAAGGTGCGAAATGACTGTTTAATTTCTGTGCTGCGCATTTACCAGTTAGGCTAGATAAAGAGACAAAATTACCGTATTTCTTATTATTGACATGGTTGTCCAAAATTAGAAATCAGGAATTTCCTCTCTATATCTAGTGCATCACGCAATACATCATTAGAAGGGAAATTTAATTACCTTTTCTATGGTATATTGCATTTGTAGATTGGAGTAGCAACGACAGACAGGTTTGGGGATATACCCCCTATAATGGTTCAAAATATAAAGTTCGTCTATATTGTTTTGCTGTTAACATCTAATTTCATGTTTTGGACACATCAAAGTTTAAAAAATGGTGTGGGTGAGTTGGGGGGGGGGGGGGGTGTGCACGTAGGGTGGTTGGAGCCCATGGCCTATATATTCAACCGTTATAAAAATATTTCTGACTTCTTCAGAAATTTATATATCAGATTATCAGTCCGATTGCTTGTGAGCAGTGTAGTGAGTCTTTACTTCTTTTAATTTTTTTAAAATTAAATTCACAAAAGCACACAAATTATGTGAAAAACAAGTGGATAACAAAATATACACAAATATTCCGTGACACAAAATCATGTTTAGGATTTCAGCCCGTGTTAAATACACATATTTTAATGAAATGCTTCAATAATCTTTCCTTGAAGAATATATGACGTGTATACATATAAATAGCAATCATTTACACACATCTGGGTTCAGAAGAAATAGGCTCATTTTGATTATTTTATAATTAAAAATCAAGCTTGAGCCTATGTCGCGACGACTACTCATTGTACTGCAGTGCGTGATATATCATTAGAACGGGAATTTAAAGGCCATGTGAAGTGATTTCAGTTCATTAATATAATTAAAGTATATATCACAATGAACTATCTTCTAACTTAGCAGATTATTTTAGTCCACTACTGATAGGGCTTAAGCTATTTTCAAAAATAAAAGCTGGAAATGTGAACATATTCTGGGCTGGGCTCATGACTTCACACACAAAAAACGCCCATTATTGAATCTGAATTAATATTGAAACTGACGGCAATCCATTCTAGTGTCACCTCCTCGTGGTCCCCCCTGGGCAACTTCATAGAAGGCCAAGAACACTCGGTCATTGCGACAGACGTATTTTCAGTATTTTTGTGTGTTTCTTTGTATTATGTGGGATTTGGTTTATTGTATTGTAGAGATTTATGGAGTTGTGTATATTATTTATTTGTGTACTACATTGTTTTCGAAATTATAGTATTTTATTGGTTGAAATGGTTCAGTGGTTTCCCCTTGGCATCCTAGTCATGTTCGGGATGTTCAAAAGAAACCACTGCCATATAATTAGCTTGTGGTTCTCACGGTATTGATGTTCTTTTTCACTTTCTAGTATCAATTTCAGTTCAAATTCGTTGTATTTTTCATTATTTTTGTCATACATGTCATTTTTTTAATGGTGTCTCTGTGACATCCTGGTGGATAATGCAGCTTGTCAGAGAAGAGCCATTGCCATACAATTAGCTTGTGGTGACTTACAGTGTTCTTGTGGCGACGGCAACTGCAGACCGAACTCGTTTTGGCCGATTTCGGGCCGGAATCAGAAGCTGACGCGTTTCTGCTGTTCCGCCCAGCCCCACCACTCGGGAAATCACGCCACTATCCGCCATTCCAACTCCACTGATCAGCAGAAATGGTTTGAGACCACCTCGCACTTCTGCTGTCCTATCAGGCCAGGTCGTCTCTCTCTGCCGCTAGTAGCACTCTGCAATCTGACACTGTCTGGAACAGCATGAATAAAGAAAGAAAGAATCATCCTTGTTTTAACTTCATTTCTTCACCCCTGTTGACCGGGCAGGCCTCTGAGAACATAGAATGAGCACGATGACATTTCCCCCAGACCAGTATTGTGGGGAGCCTCCGTGACCGAGAGGTAGCAGTGGGGGATCCAGAGTGTGCAACAGGAGGGGGCGTAAGCCACATTTTGGCTGAAAAAAGGGATGTTAGCTTCACTTTATTCAAAAAAATGCATGAAAATTCAATATATTCACCAATAATGGGGGGGGGCGTATGCCGAGTACGCCCTATGCTGGATCCGCCACTGGGTAGCGTGCTCGGCCTCAGACCGCCAGGGCTCGAATTTCGAATCCTGTGTCATCTTAATCATCTCACCATCCTCAGGAGGCTCTCTTGGCCCACTTTAGCCTATATGTGCACAAAGGTGGCCTAAAGCCCGATTCATTTCATTTCCCAGACCATCAAGCTCAACATTCTCATGTCATTTTATATTGTGTATATACATACATACAGTACATACATACATACAGTGATTTTATTTTGAGTGGATACAGTGCTGGTTTGGTGGGTTATGTATTCAATGTCAGCTTCAATGGCCTCAAACTAAGTCGAGCCACAGTTTTACTTTCCCACTCCGGATATGATCGGTACTGAACCGGCATTGTATTCTCATAATATTTTTGCACAACTATGGTTGTTTTTGTTGAAAAGTGATGTCAGGCAGTATTTTTTTTTACTGTTAATTTATATTGAGTCTCGGCGCTGGCGGTGTCTCAGGTTTTTAGAGTGTATATATATTAAATACAAAACTCGCTAAATACAGGTGCCAGAGACACTGTAATGTTATCATCAATCGTTTTTATCCAGATGCCTCATTGTGTACATTTTGTGATCAGTTTGGTCTTTTTACTTTATCATTTTTACTGTTCAAGATATGATATTTTTTTGGTCATTTAAATGACCATACTGGCCGAAAAATGTAACAAAAAAGACATTTTACTTACTTACTTACACTCAACAATTCGAATATCTCGCCGGCTGGTGTGTGTCAAAAATCAGAACAAAATATTCAAAGTTAGTAAAAAGTCCGGTACCGGAAGCTAGGCGATCTGCACATGTGAAGTTAAAATTAATGGACACTCTCAGAGTACCGTGGAGTATACTGAGAGTCTGTTGGAAACAGCTCGGAAACGAAATATAACACGATTATACATGTATTAGATGTGAAGTAGTGACCCGGCAAAGACAAAAATTGCCTAACATTTGAACAACATCGGCCCAATGTCTTCGACATTGGTCTAACATTGTACAAATGTTATACAAATGTTTTGTGTATTTTTATTGCTGTATTATAGATTCTCTCATTGTTTACAGGTACGGATGACACGCTGCTGTCCAGGTTTTTGAAATGTCCCGGTTTTTGTATGGACACGCCAGACCTGTTAGAATGCTGCAACATCTTCTCCTCCGCGCAAAAACTCGTTCCGTAAATCACCACCAGATGGGCCAGTGAGCAAGAGAGCGCGACCCGCCCTGAAGCTGTGCATAGAAAGATGCGGAGAGAACCAGAAACTGCGCGGCACAAACTCCTACGTACTGTGCATGGAGAGAAACGGCTGCTTCTGAGATCATTCCGTTTCTTACCAGCTATACGAAACCCACCATTCTATAGTGTGTTGTACACTATGGTACAAATATCTGCTTTCAACAAACTAGATCAAGACCTGTCAAAAAATATTTGTTCCCTGCGCTGAATTGTTCCTCAAACGTGGCATATAATTCTAGCAGTTTTCAATTGATACACGATTGCGCCTCACACAGAGAGAATAAGAGAGTCTATACACCCTTTCAAAGCTGAATTTACAATTGTAAACTTCATTCACTACAAGCCGCCAATTGCTGTCGCAATTCTCGACCTGTAGTGGATGAAGATGACTCGAAGTGGGTGGCAAATGTGAAGAGATAGTGTTATTATTAAAACAGTTCCATGAATATATATTTTTTTTTTTCAGACGTTCAGAGCATGACCCCAGCCATTCAGAGCATGACCTCAGACGATATTTTTCGACTTTGCTCGCTGTGGTGACAGGGCCCTCCTTTTCCATAATTATATTAATTCATCAGAACCGTCACAATACGGGCAGCCTAGGCCCCATATACATATATTCTGTGAAACTCAATGACCTCGACCTCCTTTGTTTTCACCGAGCTGGCTAATACAATGAAGTATGGGGGAGGGTTATTATATAACCTTGTTTTCACCGAGTGACGTCACTGCGTTTCACAGAATGAAGTATGGGGGAGAGGGTGTTATATAACCTTGTTTTCACCGAGTGACGTCACTGCGTTTCACAGAATATCACCTGTTTTCGGGGCTGGCATGTTATACAAAATAGAGCAGACCACTTTATTGAGGCAGATCTATTCAATTCTAAAATTGTTGCACACTGTTGAAAACTATCGATTGTATTGGACATGACTGCGATAAATATACTGACATTTGGTCAACATATATTTGATATTATATTTTGAATTGCTGTAATGTAATAAATTGTATTTATTATACAAAAACAGGCTATATCTTCAGCAGATGTGTTTTTTTCTTTTCTATGTGTTGTTCCTCTCAGTGAAATTATTTACCCATTAAATGTATCTAATTTAAATTTTCACCGACTTGAAGTGGTGTTTCGCTACCGCGACCCACAACTTCATCTGGACGAATATTACTCCTGTTTATTTATTTTGTGACCAACCATTAGCACAATTTGCTGTGTAAACAAACATTCCATTACCGATGCAGGTGATTTGACGTGTTAATAATAAAACAAGTTTAAAGCGACTATAGTCGTGTTTAGCAGTGAAAGGGTTCAATATAGTCCCGGGTCTCATGTAACATTGGAAAATATGTCTACCTCGAAAAATCTAAATGTGATTTGACTGTCTCATTTTTTGCACAATGGGTGATGAGGTGTAGCCTACATTTTTTCACAAATTTTCACAAAAATGCGCACACAATTTACAATATCATCAAAAGCACTTTATTAATAATATAAGGGCGACGGCGATATAGATGATCTTGAAACAATTTAATCTGAGAAAATTATCCATCCATAGGCCTACATATACAACAAAAAAAGTGTGTGTATTTAGAACGTGACGCAATCTATCAACCATAACGCTGGACAGTTAGGCCTGAGCTTTAGAAAACGTGTATAGGCCTATATTATAGAGTTACGTTACGCATGGCGGATGTGAGCAGTCCCTGAATGTAAGGCGAGTGGGGCGGGGGCCCTAGGGTAGTAGTTAGCGCCGCTGCCCTTCACGCCAGAGTTCGGGGTTCGGTTCCCGGTCTTGGCGGTTTAAAAAAAAAAAAATTATATTTCTTCCCCATCCACGTGTGAAAGTCAGTAGTGTGGGGAGGCTCCGTGACCGAGAGGTAGCGTGCTCGGCCTCAGACCGCCAGGGTTCGAATTTCGAATCCTGTGTCTGGAGGACAGTGTCATCTCAATCATCTTACCATCCTCAGGAGGTTCTCCTGGCCCAGTTTAGCCTATATGTGCACAAAGGTGGCCTAAAGCGCGATTCATTTCATTTTGTAAGGCGAGTGTTCACTGAAAAAATTGCCCTTGCAACTAATCGCTTTTGAAGCATTCCCCGATGATATTCACACAGAAAATATAGTCGCGTGGGCACATGTGCTCTGGTGATTATACAATTATCAGGAGATGAGACCAGAATAGATATGGAGACAGAGAAGGGAGTGTAGGTCTGCCGCGTTTTACCGATCTCACAATCCAGTGACCACTACATGAAAGTACGTGACCTTAACACTTTAACCGCCGGTGACGCATATATTCGGGTTTACATTTTTTATTAGCACATTAAGTACCACGTTTTAAACATGTTAAAGATAAAATGTGGCAACAATAAGCAATATTGAAAACAGTTGACCTCCATTTTGTCAAATCTGAATGATTTTCTCTCACTTGAAGTTGTGGATCGCGTCAGCGAGACACAACTTCAAGTTGGTAAAAATTCAGATTAAATAATCTGGCGGTTAATGGGTTGAAGCGCTGAAACATTTTTGTATAAACAATGGAGACCAGAGGGGTTTTTTTCAATTTGAAGTCATCATAAATATCTTAGTTAGCTCTTTCTGATTTATTTGAATACGTATGTTATATGGGTTCACGGCACTGTCTTAGCTAGGATTAGACAATTGCACGTCCTTTTTCCTCAATTTTTGGATAACTGCCCGTGCATTTCCTCCTACATAGTGTAATTTGGACAATTTTTACCCGTCATTCTGACTTTATACCCGTCCATGAAAAACAAGAAATGAATCGGGCTTTAGGCCACCTTTGTGCCCATATAGGCTAAACTGGGCCAGGAGAACCTCCTGAGGATGGTGAGATGACACTGTCCTCCAGACACAGGATTCGGAATTCGAACCCTGGCGGTCTGAGGCCGAGCACGCTACCTCTCGGTCACGGAGGCTCCCCACAATACTAACTTTCACACGTGGATGGGGAAGAAACATTTTTGTTTCTTTCAAACCTCCGAGACCGGGAACCGAACCCCGAACTCTGGCGTGAAAGGCAGCGGTGCTAACCACTACCCTAGGGCCCCCGCCCTATACCCGTCCATAAGGCGGGAGCACGGGTCGCTGGCTAACACAGTGGCTCACGGCCATTATGATGATTTTAATTCCTTCAGTGCGCGGATAGATGTATAAAGACGGTCCCCGCACTGAAAGGGTTAAATGCTCACCATTAAATCCTAGGGAGTGTTCCTAATGTATAGGTGGTGTGATCGGTGAGTGGGCTCACAGATATATATTAATTTTATGCGCAGTTATTATTTCTGCACAAAATATGAGTGAGGGCATTAATTTTGTACAGAGTAATACTACTAAAGGGGTGGTAATTAATTTTGCACAACTTTTGTACAAGGCAGAAAATGTTGATGCTTAGAATTATCTCGACTAGAATGCTTGAGTGACTTAATTTCTAATGGGGTGTGTGTGTGTGGGGGGGGGGGGGGGGTCACGCTTTTTAAGAATTTTGTATGTGGGAGACAACGATTTTGTACGGTGCTTTTCGACAAAATCCGTCCAGCCCCCCGTCCCACTCCCCCTAGACATTAAGTATGAACGCTCCTTTATCAACTGACAGGATAAAATAAATGAGCCTGGGTCTAACTGGTCAGGGTTTGATTTTGGCAACGGTGATTCTTAACCATTAGGCCTGCAAAGCTGAAATATTTTTGTATAAAGCTGTCTCCGTGGCGTGATTTGACGAGTGTCTCCATATGCGCGTGATGAATTTTAGTGCGCTGCGTTGTCCCAGGGACTTCAACGATTGAACACAAGTTGTGGTGTGCCAAGTGACCTAGGTACAAGGTGACACACCCCTAGGCCTGTAAACGAAAGCCTTAATTCGATTTCTAAAGTTACAAGAAGAAGAAGATGAGGATAAAATGTGCCTTGTCCTGACTTCCACCAGCCTTTCAAGACTTTTCACGCTGATAGGAAAACCTCGAGTTTTCTTGGACATTTTTGACATGTTTGAAGATATCTGCTGTAGTATGCCTAGCAGCAAAGCACGTGTTCGCGATGGGGTTTTCCCGACCCTGACGTCATTATAATAATTCTCCCCTATATGAGGTGTGCATGATAAAAATTATCACGCAACCGATCGCTACATGGAGCGATCGGTGCGTGATAATTTTATCACGCATCACGCTGGGCATTACGCCACGCTTAAATGGAGACAGGACTGCTTAAACAATACAGAAACGATTTTTAAATCTTAAACAGCTTTAGCCATGAAGACCAAATCATCACAAACGTCTTAGTTATCTCTTTCTGCTTCATTTGAATACCTATGTGATGGGTTCCACGACCAGCATACATATTTACTTTTTCAGCACGGGGTTGACTTTATAGACGTCAAATTATGACGTATAAAGTCAGTCCCTGTGTCGAAAGGTTAATACATTTGTAAATAATGGGATGTGTATTTACTACATGGTAACATGAAACACAATAATACTACGCAAATAACACTACCTTGTTAAGGCATGTGTGTCGTTACCAGGGGCCAGTTCCTGTATTGTACTTAAGTGTCAGCTTTGTACTTAAGTACGTTACAGAAACCGGCCCCTGCGGCCGGTTTCTGTAACGTACTTAAGTACAAAATGAAGTGGACTTGTTTACGTAGCATACTTAAGTAAAAAGTTTACTTTTTACTTAAGTATGTTATAGAAATCGGCCGCAGGGGCCAGTTTCTGTAACATACTTAAGTACAAAATTAACACCTTTTACTCAAGTACGATACAGAAACTGGCCCCAGGTGTTTACAGAACAAGAACGTTACTGTCAAGTTGCACAAAATCGTAACTCGAGTTAGTCTGGGGGCCAGAATAGCTCCCCATGCACCCCCTCAGGATTCACTGAGATACTATTTTTCTCATCTGTATGACCCAGAGGGAAGATTTAGAAATGTCCCAAGAAAATAAGTTGCACTGTTTTAAGCAGCGTTGGAAGGTTATAGGAAACTAGATGTGACCGTTTTCGGCACAGCATCCCCGTTAAATAAGATTTCTTCTATCAGCCATCTTGTTTATAATGAATTCTTCCCACAAAAATAACCAGAGCGCCAGAAATACCCAGAGAACCAGCCTATACAATTTGATGCGATCCATCCAACGGTTAATAAGATATCGTGCCCACAAGATTATTAGGCAGCCATCTTGGAAAACGGCCGCTTATGGCTTAGTGCCAAAAAATATATGGGAAGAATTTCCGAGGCACATAGGTCATGTCTGTAAAGACTTTCTAGTGAGATCTATATTCCTGATACGTCCGCGGCGGAGACGGAATAATGCTAAACACTATAAGCAAACCGATATTATCAGGGGTGATTAATAAAACAGGAACACACAGGATAAAATAAAGAATTTATCATTATAGAGTTGATAAGTCATTTCAAAATATCTGCACAATTTAAATAAATTAAAATTATTGTAAATAAAAAATTGTGGTAAATGTTTGATATAATATCACATCTATAGGCAAAATGATCATGCTCGTACTTCTTGTAAATATGTGAATTTACTTTGAAACAAGTCCCAAATTCACTGATCTAGCTAAACATGTATATCTAAACATTCGAAAGTAGAATTGCTAGCGAATTCCATAATGCAAAGGATATAAAACTAATTATTAGTTTCATATTTTAAAATAATCAATCTTCCATCGGTAGGTTATAAATATTTACCACGTTATACTTTGATATAAAATTATATATATTGTGCTAATCGTGTATGTTGTCGGCGTTATATATTTGTTTTGGCCCTTGCATGTGGAATATGTGTCTCATAAACAACAGTGACTATTTTTTTTAGCTCAAATCATAAATAAATGTTTCACAAAGTCGTGATCGAGATTTAATCAGTCGCTCATTTCAAACAGTTAACAAGCTGATCATTTTTACCAAAAATATTAAGAAAAAAATATTCACACAAGATATAATGCGAACTAATTTGATAGTATAAAGTACAACCTGTTAATTATCACAAAACATAATAAAATCTATGAAGTTTGGCTGGATATTTATAGGTATCCCACACTGATAGCTCACTAATTTATAATCACAAAAAAAAAAAAAAAACACAAAAATCACTGAAAAGTAAACTCTGAGGACGACACATTAAAACTATAATCATATAGAATCAATCATTTACTTCGCATCATTTTACTTACAGTAGTTATAATATAGGACGAGAATAAAGTAATAATAAAGTGCATAAAACGGTCGAGCATGACATGAGATTACCTCAAAAATCTCGTGATATAACTCAAATTGTGAAAGTGTGGAGATGTGAAAGGCTTTGCATCGAAACAGTCGTATCTGCTACTTAATAAAGTGCCTAAAACAAACACGAGGCATTGAACCAATGCTGGTTAGATGTTGGGCAAACTTCTGTGACGCTGGCCCAAGTTCAAACCGGTATTGGTCCAAAATGCTGAAGTACCTGTTCGTGATATTTTGTTAAACCTGGTACATAATCAAAAGTCAACTGATAATTTGAAACTGTACTTGCAGCCATATATATTTTATTTTTCGTTTTGGCGCGAGAAACATATGTATGCTCCCATCTACATATGCGACTTATAACTTTATTTTAAGTGGCAATGATTCATATTTTAAACAACCTGTGCTTCTTTGAATATATAATGGCAAGCTTGATTTTAAGTGTACATATGTTGACTTTCGAGTTATTTTATAGACCTAACCCTGCTGTATATACATGTACATATATCCTTTTTATGACAAAGAAGTTGGCAATGACAATTAATTGTGTCAATTCAACATCTATCTATCTATTATATGGCCGCATGTATGCTTTCAAAAGTAAATGTCAGATTTGAAAATACAATGACATATTATATGATCACACAATTAGTATTTATAAATATTTTGAAATCAGTTTTTTAGTCAATATAAAGCTTGAAATTACATAAACAACTAGCTATAAGAAATTGAAAATATAGAGCAATGCAGTGCAATAGTTAGTTTTGTTGTGTTCTCAGATAGACGCACAGAGGTCTATTACGCTGTGGCTTGAGCTTAATATGTGAAATAGACCTCTCCATGTTTAGTCTTGAGACAGCTGCTCATAATAGATTCTAAGTGTACATATGTGTGAATGGTCCTTGCAGATGTCATCTATAACATGTTTATGTTAGGGTCATTGTATATTAATAAACATGGATATCTCCATGCAAATAATAACTATGCTGTAATAATACATTTTGTGAATTTATCACGCAATTTTTTAGTCAATATAAAGCTTGAAATTACATAAACAACTAGCTATAAAAAATTGAAAATATAGAGCAATGCAGTGCAATAGTTAGTTTAGTTGTGTTCTCAGATAGACGCACAGAGGTCTATTACGCTGTGGCTTGTGAAATAGACCTCCATGTTTAGACAAAGAACATTTGTTATTAGCATTTTTTTTATTTCAGACTTGTACTTTAGGTGTATCTGTATCATTATATAATGTATACATATTTTGCTTATTTATTTGTCAAATTTGATCTGCAAATTGGCATAGTTATGCAATACTGAACAAAATATTCTCTGAATGGGAAAGTACAATTGAGCTTGAAACAAAATCTATTGCTTTTTGAATTGAAAACTAGAACAAAACTATACAAAATTGAAAAACCGACTGAAATAAGCAGCGTTTGCTACAGAAAATAGGACAGAAGGACGAACTATGCCCCTGGTGTAAAAAGTGAAGTACTTTGCCTATGCGCTGCAAAGCCCAAGGCATCAACTGCTAACGGCAGTCCATCATATCTATGGTGCATACCAAAAATAAATATTATACATATTAAAAAGTGAAGCCACAAGCAATGTTGTAGCAAGATAGATGTTTTAAACGAAACAAAATATCTGAATAAAAAAATAACACAATCAGGAGACATATGAAGGAGCTAAAATAAAAATGATCATTTTGACATCATTGTGTCATTTTAACCCTTTAACCGCCGGTGTCGCATTTATTCGGGTTTTCATTTTTTATTAGCACATTAAATACCACCTTTTAAATATGTTAAAGATAAAATGTGACATCACTCGGCAATATTTGAAAACATAATGTGCACTACCTCCTGATCTTCTCTAAATGGACCACAAATGAACTACAAAGATGGACTTGTGAAGGCCTTGTACCATCAGGGTTTCCTAGAAGACATTTTTTTTAGGGGGGGGGGGGGCTCCAGCCCAAAATTTGGTTACTCTTCCCCCCCCTCAAAAAAATTCACACATTTCATTGTCCTCACTTTTTTTCCTTCCCCCCCCCCCACCCTCAAACTTCAAGTAGTTCTCCTCAAACCTCTTGAGCTAGCAAGAAACCCTGACCATTAACATTGTTATAGACATGCAGTACCACAACCATGAACTTTTCACACAGCTACCGTTTTTGCAGTATATTACACTAAAAATAATGATCAGCATTAGCCCTCGTGCCACTAGGCCAGTACATGCATTGTTTCAAATAAATTTCAAGCTAAAAGGCTAAATGAAATGAAAATGAAGACATATTTTGTGGCATATGTTCGTTTAATGAGATAACTCATTTTGGTAAATGTCTACTTTTTCAAAATTGTAAGAGTTGTAATTCCAGATCAAAATGAGCGAAAAATGGTAGCAAATTATTAAACCAAACGAGCGTTATTGTGGTACATGTATCAGGTTAACCCAGCTAAATTAAATAACTATAATTTTCACCCACTTAAATTTATGTCTCGCTACCGCGCCCAACAACTTTAAGTGGATGGAAATTACGCCTAACAATTTGTTTAATTTGAGACCAAACATTAGGAAGTCTTGTTGTTTGAGCATTCATTTCCTTACCAATAACAGTGATAAAACGGACCAAATACTACTAGTCATGCCTAGAGGTGAAAAGGTCAATGCCTCACATTACCTGGGTTATGTGAAGGTACAAAGTGTGCTGGTGTTGATAAGAAATGTCAAAACCATCCCTCATGAGATTGTGAAAATATAACTGTTCAAATTGTCTGTACTTCAATCACTGGAAGGTGTGAGCTATATTAGTGATTCAGGCATTGACGAGTTCGAGATTACACTGATTGGCCTTCATCCTGCTAAATCAAATAATTCTAATTTTTAGCCACTTGGGGTTGCGAGACAGTGGCTGGAAATCACTGATATTTATTTATTTTGACACCAAACATTTGAAAATCTTTGATGTTTAAACACTCATTTCATTCCCCAGCAAGCACAAAACATTTGTATAACATTTATACAACGTCAGCCAAACGTCTTCGACGTTGGTCCAACATTGTATAAATGTCATACAAATATTTTGTTTTGCTGGGTGGCAATAATTGTGATTCAATCGGCTGATAAAACGGATTAAAAACGACCATACAGGCAAAGGTTTAGCACCTTCACTGCAGGGCAATCTTGAGATCATCAAATAAAAATAAATTATATCTAATCTAAACTAATCGGTGAGAGGGAGTAAATTTCCAATCACGTCTAAAATTTGCAATCACAGTAATAGTCGCAAAAAATATGTGACACGACTTAAAAAAATGAGTTGTAAGTCGCGGCTTGACAAATTATGCCAAGGATAGAGAATTTTAAAGGTGAAATGACATTGATTTGACTTTACTTTCATATGATTTTACTTTCATATGCTCACTTTCAGATCCCAAAATGGTGTGGAATCTAAATAGATGTACACATTTTTTTTTTTTAATTGAAATATATCTATTATGTTGCTTTTAGTCTAATTTATAATCAAATTAGTGATATTTGTTTCTATTTACATATTAGGATAGCTAGAATTGCTAATAAATGGGAAATGCAATGTAAAAATTCTGACTTTCGAAATATCTGGCACATGCTATTGAAGTTCACAAAAGTATAGAACCATCCGTGTATTATTGACAAATTGGGGTTGAGCACTGTTGAAAAAAATATTATTTTTTTAGTTATTTCTTTAAAAAGTGTAGAAATTGATTTTTTTGAACTTTAAAGGGCATTTCAAAGACCAGGATAGATATTTTAATATTTCCCAATATAAATCAGAGACATACAATTCCTTTTGTTAGATCGGGTCACATATTGCTAGCAATAAATATAAGGACAATCATTAAATTAATATTATGGGTTATTTATCGACAACCAGGTTATACCAGAGACAACATTGTTTAACAATCAGGAATGCTGATTTCACAGTGTACATCATAATAATTCCATAGTGTAGATAATTATAATTGGACAAAGAAGCTCATACAAAGACAGTAATAAATTATATATGGTGTAAAGTGAATAATATTAAAAACTTTCAAATACAAATACATGACGATGTACTGAGGCACAACAAATCAAACTCACCAAACCATCAAAGCACTTTATTAAAATAAATCGATACTGTGAAATACACAGTAAAAGTTTACTCTCTCGTCTTTGAAGTACCGAAACATGACTAAAAGATTAATTTTTATGCAGACTGATTAAACAAAATAGATCATTAATTGAATAATTAAGTGAGAGTATCATAATCATGACCATGAGTATCTTTTGAGAGAGTTAAAAAAATTATCAATGGCAAGCTTAATTAGACATTTTACACAATTCACATTAAGCTAGTATCTCACCGGGCTTGCGACTGATTGGGTGACTGAGGCGAATGGAAATTTGTCTGACTCTGTTTTTTATCTTTATATATTCCTACCCTCCACCTTTCCTGTTTGGAACAACCTCCCACCCCACATTGTCTCTTCCCCCACCCTGGACTCTTTCTGCCGACAACTCACGCACATATAAACCGCTAGGTTTTTAAACTACACCTTTTATTTTCACTGCACAATTTTTTCGTTCATTATGACCCCCTGTTTTATTTTCAGATGTTATAGGTAATCACATCTACACCAATCTTCGAATGCACTAACCGCACACACCACAGCGTGTGATATGCCATTTCAGGAGTGATCACTGTCACCAATAAGAAGAAGAATCTCCAAGAAGTTGGTATCAGTATCCCATTTGTGAATTGCTTGCTCACCTCGATTTAATTCGCCAGGTTTTGAACAAAATCTGGCTGTGACTAATTGACTAATTAATCTCGTTAATTGATCTTTAGCAACTCTCTAATGTGTGTTCTTACTCGTCAAGATATCTTCAGTGGTTGCTTCAAAGTCGCACATCGTTCTGTACAGTCGTCCTTCAAAAAATAGTCTGTCACTCCTAGAAGCCATTTAGACAATATAAAATCAGTAACAGTTAGCAATTGAATTGAAACTGCCTTAAGACAGTCTAACAACTCTCTAGCAGACTTCCTCAGCCTCAGCGACGCCTCTATATACGAAATACAGCATCAGCTCATAGGTGTTGGCTCGATCACTGAAGTTAAGCAACGCCGGGCCCGGTCCATAATTGGATGGGTGACCATCTGGGACTACCAGGTGCTGTATACACTGGGACATGCGAGCAGCGATGTTGTGTGGTGGGGTTCAGAAAATCACGTAAATCGGATGGCTCGTCTGACTGACCTAGAGTTGGACGTAAAAGAGCCTCAATAGTCGTAGGCGCAGTTTCCATCCGGCGAGACCCCCAAAAATCCACAATGTGGTGCGATAGCGCCCGTGGCGCGATAGCACTACATTTATTTATTAACACATTTTTTTATTAACTGATATGAGGCGACTGATAACGGTTAACCGACAGCAACAACTGCTAAACGACATACATTCGATGGGAAGATGACTGACTAATGAATGGCTAGTGTCTGTGACGACTTGAAAGACGACTGTTTAGCAAATGCATAACGATTTGGCAACTGGTTATCTGGTCGTTAGAAGGTTCTTAGTCGGTCGGTGATTGCTAGATTCGTTGTGCAATCCTGTCATATATAGAATCATAATTAGGGCAGCATAACTACATATATGTCAGACACTTGAGTGAGTGACAAGAGACCTCAGCGAAAAATATTCTGGGGCATCAACTTCTCTGCTATTAGCTTCGTCCTGGCTCAGGTTCATTCCCGTGTCCATCTTGGCTTTGGTGATCAGCTCGAAAAGAATGCTGCAGGACTGAGAAGCCTTTTTATATGCCAAACATGATGATTCGTCTTGTTCGTCAACAGATTGCTCAGGATTCGCTCTGCAGTCGTCAATAGATTGCTAAATAATGGTAAACTAGTCTGAAAGCAGTTGCCAAGTTGGCTTTATTTGCCACAAGGTAGGAACATGGTTGAAATGCATGTTATAAACAATGAAACAAAGAATCTACGACGACAAACATGTGGCCCCTGAGCTAACATTTGCCAAAATCTTCAATCAGATGCCCAGTGGTCGTCCGATTGGCTTAACAGTCAGAAGTATGTCACACCCACTGTTGTTGATCAGTGGCTATAAACAGAGTTGCTAAATATTTGGACAAATTCGTTAAGCAGTCGTCTAAAAAACGCATTCGTCAGAGTCACCAACAGTCGGCAAACAGTCGTTCCCTGGTGAGATATTAGCTTTAATGGTTGTGCATGCGAATAAAACAGATACCACTTTCTAAAACGAAAAATCAGTGAAGTTAAACAAGTACATGTAACTAACACCAAGTGCAGAAGGGCATACATGTATTACCCGAAGGTGGTTCAAACATCAATGTTCAGTGTCGTCTATGACACTGGCCCAACATTGATACAACATCTTTTAACACTGTCAAACAATAACTGCTATTGGCCGTCACGTTTTAGCATATCTAGCTGCAAACATGATTGCCACCTTAATGTGTTGACTTATGAGCGAGTGTCACAGTACGCCACCCACTGATATTTTTCGTAGCATTTGCTATCAATCAACACTAGGGGTCTCTGTCGTCTGTTACATCACTGCCTGCCAACCAGCAATTCAATTCATCAATTTTATATTATTCTTTTTATATTTATTGATAATTAATTTCAAGGAGTTTTTAAAGTATGAACTACCAAAGCACTTTTTTTATATATATACGGTATAGATCAGTGCATCTACACACATCTAGACACGATCGGAACGAGCACTGGCCCGTTGGCCGAGGCCAGTACAAATCAATAAGGGCCAGTAAATTACTCGAGATACTGGCCCTGGTGGGTAATGAAAAATACCAGATGTGCTGCATTGTTTAATTTTCATACCACTTGAGTTATGGCTGAATTACCAAAACAAGTCACAAGTTACTGACCCTTTAGGCTACTATCTCAGAACAGTTAATGTTGATCCCTACTGTGGCAGTAGTAGAGTTTACTCCGTAACTTAAAAAAAACAGAATCCCCCTCTCGTCAGCCAAATCCTGTATCTGGCACTGGTAACGATGGCCCAACAATAAACACACATTAGGTAAACGCAGAGTAATGCTTGGAGTATCATTATAGGATATTTAACTTTTTCACTCTGTGAATCAGTTAATATCACATGTGTCAAGATAATTTACGATATTTGTATCTCCATCCTTAATAATCATTACCGTTGAAAGATATCACTGAGTCTTCTCGCTGATATATTTTGTGTATTTAATCTATAGGATTAATTGTGATAAACAATACATTGTGATATGTAAATATTTTTTAAAACAAACGTTAAAATTAAAAAACAAAAATTCAATGATGTAGAAATATACCAGCGGTGCCAATATAAAAATTGCTTTCTTAAACCACATATCATAAGAATAAATTGGTGAAAGATGAAAATCAAACAAACAAACAAACAAACAAGAGGAGCAAGCTTTGTGGTCGCATCACTCTTTATGTTTAGCAAAACTTCATGGACTATCTGTACATTTTGACACTCAATTTAATACAAATCAGCCAGAAAGGGTTTACAGGTAGCCCCTTTCAACCTTCTCACTCAAGATGCATCGTCACAAAAACACCAAGATCATCTCATGCTTGGTGTATTTTTCTAACACTATAGGATAATTTACAACATGACATACCGGGCAACATAAGATATCAGCACCTTTGAACAAGGATTCTTAGATACATGGCGGTTATCGAATACTTCCACTAATTTTATTTACAGTGTAATACTTGTATTTGTAGTATTTCAGATTTTTCATCCTACTTTCAATCTACACAATGTCACATTGTGAAAATACTCCATCCTACAAAACACAAAACATTTTTATGACATTTGTACAATATTTGACCAACGTCGAAGACGTTGGCCGACATTGTACAAATGTTATAAAAATGTTTTGCGTTAGCTAGGATATGACTGGTTGAATGATAAAGTCTATAATCAGTATGAATCACCTTGTCTTTCAAACAAATATGAAGCAGAAATTATCTTAACATTCTCCAAATTGGTGTATGTTTGATTCAAACTGAACATACTTGTTCCACCTTGTTGTACTTGTACAAAATTTCACATACTTTAAGTTGTGGGTGCATTAGCGGGACACAACTTAAAAGTCGAAAAAAATTATTCTATATGTTAGCACTTGAAGGGATAAAGTAGCTGCAATTAGAAAACAGCAAACACAAGAATTTGACCCAATGCTGGCCTAATGTTGGGCCAGCGTCAAAGAAGGTGGCTCAACATTAAGCCAACATTGGGTCAAAGTCTTGTTTGCTGGGACAGCATCACTGTTCAATCAAATTTCGAAAAATAAATCTTCCCCTGAGGTGGGTTGTCAATGGTTCAAGACACAATTTTCAAATATGGCACATTCAGGGTAAACTAATTAATCGCCGTTATTGTTATGGGAACCGGTATTTATATATTCGACTAGGTAGACTTTGAAAACTGCAAAACGCTGGACGATGGTGACAGTGGAAGGCAATTAACGTGCTGCTCGGTGAGTGGTAAATAAAATGCACCTCTTTAACCCTTTCTGAATTTACCATTGTCATCTTCATCCACTACAGGCCGCGAATTACCACGTATTGGTAAACCAGTTACATGGAAATTTCTTTTATCAAACCCTTGGTTGTAGGAAAATTAAGTGTGTTTTCAGAGATGTAAAATGATGCTTTATTGCATCGTGAGGGCTTAAAGGGTTAACAAGCTTTTATTTACAGTCATTGTTTTATAATTGTATTAGATAAATAGTGCACTTTATAAACAACATATCGGTCTGACACACTGCAATAATTTATGATCAGTCACATAAATTCATGAGTTAGATTTGATCACGTTTTAAATATTAGCTATTTCTAGCTCATTTCAACGGAATAATTAACAAACTTTTTGAAGGGTTTCAAGTCAGATCAAAGATAATCTTTAGTTAACACTTTAACAAGAAAACTTGAAAGGAGAAATTACCATTAAAATTGTTAGACTGGGATATGTTTGGATTCAAATCGTGCAAATAAAAGTATTTTTAACAACTTGAAGCTGTGTGTCGAGGTAGCGAAACACAACATAAAGTGGGTAAAAAACTCTATAATTTAGCGCTCTGTCGGGCAGTAGAATATATATATATATCGCCTTATGCTAGCTAATCCCGGGGGAAAAAGACAAGTAGATCTTAGCCTGTGACAGTAGTTGTCATAGAATGGTAGTTTCTGAGAAATGTGGAAGATTAAATACGTCGTTTTCTGTGACTTGGTGGGTTGGAGACGCGGGCGATTCCTGGCTATGTATCATAGGGGTTGTCTCACGGCTTTCACTAGATTTGTGTTTGCGTCGCAGAGCAAAGTCTGACTTAACTTTAGTCAGCGAGGCTTCAATTTCACCCTCGTTTGGCAGCTTTGTGATTGCCTGCTCTGTGGCGCATGTAAACCCCTCACTTTGGGCTGTCACCTGCGAGGCTGTGTCCTCTTCAAAGTTGCTGATCAGGTCAAAGTCAGTGTCCGGGTTGTCGACGTCGGGCGTGGTGACGGCGCTTTCCATACGGAGGAGATCAGCCATGCTCCAGCTGGAGTGACACACAGGCGGCCACTCGCTCTGCTCCATCATCTCCTGCTCCAGAACCTGGTGCTTTGTGGCGTCTTTACTCAGCAGATGCTTCAAGTAGCTCTCCAATGCCACCACGTAGCGCCCATCAACAACAAACTCCTGTTGTGAGAGAAAGCCATATTAACTCTTGTGCTGCTGGGACCGTATATATGGTCTTAGACCGAACAAAATATCAATGAAATTAGAAGAAGAACTTTTGTAACTTGTTCAGTTGCAAATCATTCAATTTTGATGTATATTTTTCATCAATAGAAGTATTGTTTATTCATTTCAAGCTGGAAATGGCATTGCAATTCCAGCTTGAAATGAATGAAAAATATTACCACATGATCAACCCTTTGCCTGCTAATCACGTTTTAAATCGGTTTTATTAGCGAATAAATCACTATTATTAGGAACGAAATGTGTGTTTAAACATCAAGATTTTAAAATGTTTGGTCTCAAATTAAACAAGTATGAGTAATTTTCAACCACTTGAGGTTGTGGATCGAGTAGTGAGACACAACCTCAAGTGGTTGACGATTTAAATAAATTAGTACAGCAGGATACGGGTTAAATGGAATAAGGGGTAGCTCAGTTTCCCCTTTTTTCCGCAGGCTCGAAATTGGCTCCGTCGCATCGTCCGAGACGACCAACAATCTGGGAAGGACAAGTTCAGTTTCAATGAGCAAGTGGAAATTTTGTCCAATTTCGAGCCCTGAAGGGGTAGCTCATTTTCCCCTTTTTTTCCGCAGCAATGCGCTATGACATTATGGCACAGCATATTTGTTGTGAAAAACAGATGCAATTAGATGTACCATAATATGCGGAAAATAATGCCCTCTGTTGTAAAACTTGCAGAGGTGTAAAAACTACTTTTCAGAGGCTAAAATCTTTAGATATCGCGCACTGTTCTATACCAAGCAAAAGTCTCTGTCATTTACCATCCATTACAAAATGCTGGACATGTGTTATAGGGGACGTTGTCAGCCACTCTATGCTGCAGACTATTGTAAACCACATTAAGTTGGTGTATATAGTTGGTGAGATTTTAGCAATTTTAGCTCTTATATGTTAAGGAAATCAATAGCCACTAAAAAGTGATAAATAATACAGATAATAAAAATGATCACGAAAATAAATAGGGGATGAACCACAAAATAATATTGATAATGTTTGAAAACGTTGGGAATTCAACTAATGATAAGCATTCAGTTGAACACGCTAAGCATGCACGCCTCCCAGCGGTGGACTACACAAGCTACAAAAGCTATAACATTAGTGACAATACACTCTCAGCGGATATCATGCCATACAGTATTCAACTTTTCGCTGGCCCATATTGTACGCGAACGCTAGCCATACTGCTAATACATTCCCAGCAGTGCTGTATAGTATATATATATCACTATGTATACTGACATTTCCCTGATGACATACATGTGCACCTGTGTAATATAGGCCTACACACTCATGGGAGACGATCAGTCAAGCGCTAACAAAGACAGCACTGCAATAATCAATGAGGGGTAGGCGGATTAACACCCTAATCAAAACTAACTAAGCACACTGATCTTGCATATATGCGGAATATAAAACGCTCTAGTTTATAACACACAGTCAGAAAATTATAAGAAAAAAAGTGTGCGTTATTGTCCGCATTTTACAGTATAATAATTATGTGAATAACATATTATGATATATATATGCATCTTAAATACTTGTGAGGCACCACTTGTGAATTTTCTAGTTCATTTAAAGCTGGCAATTACATCAGCCAAGAAAAACAACAGTGCTGTCGCTAACGATATTCCCCACCAAAGGTAAAGTCAATAATGGCCTCAAAGTCAACGATTAAAAATGAGATCTAAGGTCATAACTCCTAATAAAGGTACATCTGCACCCCTAAGGTATGTGTGTGTGCAATATGAGAACAATCCAGCAAACGCTTTCCGATATATCATCCTGAAACTGAACTTGTAATCTGCCACCAATTAAAGTCAATAGGGATCTCAAAATCGAAGGTAAAAAATTAGGTCAAATGTCACAACCCCCAAAAGGCACATCTACACCCCCTGAGGGATGTGTGTATGCAATATGAAAACAATCCAGCAAACGCTTTACAAAGTATCCTCCAGAAACTGAACTAATCATCCGCCATCATTTAACGTCATTAATTGCCACACAGTTGAAGGTCAAAAATTAGGTCAAAGGTCATAACCCCCAAAGGCACATCTACAGCCCTTGAGGAATGTGTATGCTATATGAAAGCAATCCGGCTAACTGTTTCCGAGATATCGTCCGGAACACGGACGTATTGGCCGCACAGCCAGACATGGTTTGTGGGTGGAAATTTAAAATGTGACTCGTTTCAGGTGGAGCTAGAACAAACGACTTTACCACTGAGCAAACACTGGTGCAGGCACAGAACCAACAGCTTGTTCTTATTTGATAAACACTTACCTCCAGTGAGAAGCAAACAAAGAAGTTGATGGCAGCAATCCCAATAATAAGGAGGCGGAATGGGTAGGAAGGTGGTAGGACAAGCTGAAATATTTAAAAAGAAAATAGAATTACCAGTGAAGTTAAACAAACCTAAAAAAAGAAAATAATGAGAAAAATCAAACATTGTGCTGACTAAATCTGTACATGTCGTCAATGTTTTAATTTGAAAAAGAAAGTGCTCTATTGTGGCCTGATTAACAGCACCTAAGTTAGTTTTACTGAGATAGATGTAATGATATATTTAGTAGAAAATATACAAACCTCCATCAAATCCTCTAGGCCCTCCCACGGATAGATGCAAACATAGACGGTGAACAGAAATATTAAAATAATGTTCACCAGGAAAACATCTGAGATAGAAAACAAACAATATTACAATTTTTATTGTTCAACAGTATTAGTTAAGGTCATAGATGAAATACTAACTACATGTAGTACATTTTCAAAAAAAAAAATATATATACATTTTATTAAAATTGGGTTAACTATAATTTTTGTTTTCACCAGCATTTACTTAATTTAAGCCCAGTTTCGAATCTTTCGATGTACAGTAGAACCTGCTATGAGCATCACTCATATTTGTTTAATTTGAAACAAACATTTGTAAATTTAGATTTTTCAACTAGCATTTAATTCCAATAACTTGTCGCAATTCTCGGACTTGTAGTGGATGAAGATGACTGGAAGTGAGTGATAAATTGAAGAAATTACTTTGTATTCGTAGAACAGTTTTATAAAAATTTGCCTTCTAAAACCCTTGGTCGTGAGAGAAAAAAGTATGTTTTCAATTATGTTAAATGATGCTTTAATGCATCGTGAGGGCTTAAAGGGTTAAACAGCTAACAAAACTGATTAACAAGAGGTCCTTTATCATCCCCTGCCAAAAATTAGGTTAGACTTTTTCCAGTCACAAATATTTAAAAAGTTGATTTATGGTGGCCATTTTAAATTTTAGTTAAATCACATGCACATTTCCAGATGGTGGGGATGTGATGTACAATGTGAATTATTACTGATTTCAATTTTTCAGTTTTTGCGCCCACAAAAACATGTGAAGTTTATCCATGGCGGCCATTTTGAATTTCAGTAAAACCTTAAAAAAATCACTTGCACATCTCCATATTGTGGGGAATGTGATAGTAAAATTTGAATAATTTCTGCCTTTAAGTTTTGGAGTTTTTGCGCCCACAAAAAAATTTGGAGTTGACCTCTAGCGGCCATTTTGAATTTTGGTAGCATCTTCAAACTAGGGCCAAAGGCCTCATATAGCTGGGGCAAAGGGAAATACTACAAATTGTTCACTTAAAAGGGTGTCATTCAGAATGGCATATTCGCTCATAACGGCATGCCCTTATATGCGTATCAAATCTGTGATTTTGCTAATTTTTTGATAAAATTTTCTTGTTGATCGCAACACACGCCATGCAGCGGCGACGACATTAAATAAACAAGGTATGTTGTGCGCTTATTTTATCTATATCAAGACTGATATCCTCTTGTCACAGCTTCACCTTGACCGAGGTTGGAAATGTCCCAATTTTAAGAAAACAAATATTTCGCTATAATATTGTTGATTTTTTAAAACTACAAATCGGGAGAATAGACTTTGGCTAATGTTTAAATTGTTCACAAAAAACGATTTTAAATAGATATGATTTGATAGCTTAAGATGCCTTGAGGGCGGGGGCCCTAGGGTAGTGGCAAGCACCGCTGCCTTTCACGCTAGAGTTCGGGGTTCGTTTCCCGGTCTCGGCGGTTTGAAAGAAACAAAAATGTTTCTTCCACATCCACTCGTAGAACAGTTCAAAAGCATTCCATAGAGGGCTCCGTGCCTAATAGGCCTATGCGTATCAAATCTGTGATTTTGATAAAATGGTGATGTTTTGTTGTTGTCCGCGACAAACGTCATGCAACATGTTTTTTTGAAGTTAATGTGTTTATTCTATCACTATCACGACTAATATAAATGGATAATTAAAGAAAGCTCATCCTCTTGTCACAGCTAGACTTTGACTGATGCTGGAAATGTCCCAATTTTAAGCTAGTTAGTCATGTCGGATCGTATTAGGCCTATTTCGTCTGATGTTGTCCAAACCAGCACGGGTCGACTGTTACCAGTGGTTACACAGTAGGTGCTTTAGGCCTAACGTCATTGCCTGCCAGATGCTACATGTAGGCCTACATCACATCAAAATTAGTTTGTCCACTATGCATGTAATTTTGAAATGAATGGCTAGACTACAATGAGATGAAAATTATAATACCCCACATTATCAAGTATCATGGCAAGGGGTGGCATGTCTTGAACATCAATTTTTTCAGATATAGGCCTATGGGTAGGGGATACTGGGGCACCTTGAGACGGATAAATTCAAACCCCCCAAACATATATTAAAATTTTGAAATACATTTTTTTTAGGACACATATGGATACACCTTGAGACCCCCCCCTGGGGCAACTTGATACACCATATTAGGTACCTGAAGACAACGTGGATCTAGCTAAAATCAAAATTTGAATACTACATATACCTGTAGCTAAAGCCTGCAGTTGGCTAATGCTAGATGTTGCAGTGACAATATGTGCCTGAAAAAGTGGGGGCACCTTAAAACACTTTCGGGACACCCTCACTGAGATAGACTCGGGGCACCTTGAGACAATTTTGGGGCACATTGAGACACCCTGACTGACCTCATCTCTGATATTATTCATAGTTTTTGTGTGGGGTGTATTTGAAGCAAACCATTATACATAAGTGATAAAGTGATAGCACAGGTGTACGATACCACCAAAATCATAGGGAAATCAAGTATTATGTGATCTATAGAGACAGATATTGAGCATCCTAAAAAAGTAATTTTTATGTAAAAAATGGACCTAAGTTTAAACAGGGTGGAAAATGGAAATTGGTTAGTTTTGGTACCATTGACCAGCTGGCTAACAAATTGCAATAATTTTCTGTTTCAATAATTTCTGTAGATATAGGGGACGGGGGGTTTGCTAGAGATTTTGTTGGTTGCAAATTTTTTTTTTACCTCCACAAGAAAACAATTTTTTTTGTGATGAACGTCCGACAATTTTTTTTTAAATTTTCGTTGAAGAACTGAAATATATATTTTTGTCGTATGCCTTTCCTATTATGTACGTTACCATTTGGTGGTTTTTCTGGTCAACATATTTTTCATCAATTTCGACAACAAACTTTTTTTTCTAACCACATTTTCAACAAACTTTTTTTTCATTTTTTTCTAGGCCCTTTCCCCCCCCCCCCCAGATATCAAATGGTGCGCACCTCAGATGGCTTAGTATGTCAACCAGACTCTTTCCCCCTTCCAGCTTGATAGGCCAGCCTAATCCAATTGAATGTGATGCAGGGGTAACCATGTGGCGCTGAATTGAGTCTGCCAGTAGCCTACCCGTACAGACGTTGAGATTTTGTGCATTAGTAACGTTAGTAGGTCAACACCATCCCCCACAGGGGTGAGCCACGTTGTAGCCCTGGAAGAGCCCACACCAACAGTAACAACCCGAGGTCTGTCCACAATCTTCAGCTGCAAATTTTTTTCGTACGTTGTGTTGTATTGGTTGTATTGGGGTTTACAACTTATTTGCAATGTATTATGTAGGCCTACGACAGGAAAATTGGGAAACAAGGTGTGGATATGTCTATGAGATGACAATCAGACTCAAAGATCATGCTGATCAGCTGTGGTGTGTAGTGCCTATACCCCAGTCTACGACGCTGGACCAACGTTATTCACCAGTGTTCACTGTCTTGAGACTAGATGAACAACACAACATCGATTACAAGTGCTCAGCAGACCCAATGTGATTTAATGTTGGACCAGCGTCTGCGACATCGGACCAATATTGAATCGGCATTGGGTCAACGCATCGTGGCTATATCAGCAGCTCGCTGCGCTCGCATAGGCCGTTGTAATACACGGCTACGCATCGTGTTTGCTGGGTTGACCTGAAACCTTTCGGGATAACGATATTAATGGTAATTGAATACCACCCTTCTCTCAGTTCATCTGCAGTGGGGTTCGAGCAAAACTGCTGTTTCAATGGCAGGCCAGCGTCTAAGACGTTGGGCCAACATTGAAACAGTATTGGGTGAATGGCACTTGTTTGTTGGGGTGACGTGCTGTAGTTATGTACAGATAATTCTGACCATAGAGGTTAGGTCAGCTATTGAGGTCAGACATGTTTTATAAATGATGTCATTGCTGGCCAATCAGCATGCAGTATGTCCCAGGAGGGGAAATCCTTGAGACCAATAGGGCATACCATATTTGGATATGGATGTCAGCTATTGTGTCACATTTTTAAAGATGTCATAGCTGGCTAATCACTGATCAGGATACAAACCCTTCTCCCCAGAATAATGCTTGTTACCGGGCCCTGTAATTTGCATAAGTTGCGCCCAATCAGAACATAGCTGATTAATTATGCTGGACAAGGGCCATTGCTGATCAGCCAATAACATTTCTGTTTGGAAAGACTTGAGTACAAACCTACTACCAGTAGTTAAGGGACCGTCAACATCGAACAGTCTTGTCTTGTATCAAACTGATATAAGAAGCTGTATGCGTATATGTATCTATTGATAGGGTCCCCAAAACTAAGGCCAATGGTCAGATTTATGAATGGAATTCACCCGTCTATCAGTTTTATAAATGAAATGATGTCACGTTTTGTCTCAAATTCAGAAACCAGATTCTGATAATAATGTACCTGGGCTGACGCCCAGCTACAAAAATCACTTGCATATCCCTATGTTGCTAGGAATGTGATGTTGAAATTTGAAAAAAAAAGACTAGACAAATTGTTTGAGTTTTTGCGTCCCCCAAAAAATTAAAGTTGATCTGTGGCGGCCATTTTGAGATAAAAATGCCTATTGTCATGATCCGCAGGCAAAGGGTCAAGTTGCAAACAACTCTGGGGTGCAGACAAGTATGACAAATGACTGCTGTTGACACATGTTTGGTTAGGTAATAATCTAACAAACGCCCAAAAGGGTTGTTGGCAATTTCAGGCTTGATGGGGTGATTGGGTGTTCCCCTTATTAGGGGCAGTTATTACATGTAGTTCTATTAGTCAGCTGGCGACGAAATCTGCTGATACATGTATTATAGCGAGGAATAAAAACTTGCACACTTGTATCCGAGATACAATATATCTCAGGTGCAGCTGATAGAGGGGAATAATTCATTTTTGCAAACGAGATATCTCAGATGCCTGGTTATAAAGGGTTTTAGTATAAACAGATTTATAGGGTTGAAATACATATGTTGGAAATGGTAGGCCTAATGCACTCAAAGAAATAAAAAAAATTATAATGGCAATAATCCCCCGCTCCACCCACATAATAGAAATTGCTCAGGGGTAAATTTTGTTTTACAGTAATGGTCTACCTATTTAGCACAGTTTTCCATGTATATTACATATATTAAAGTCAATAATGGTCACTAGATGGCAATTATTTAATTAGATCAAGTTAGACATTCTTCAGGGAATATCCCTCATTCAAACCACACATTTTATTTTTTCGTAATGGTCTAGCTATCTGGCACAGTTTTCAGATATTAACCCTTAGAGCACCGAGATATTCAATTTAAATTTTCTGTCACTTGAAGTTGTGTCTCGCTACCGCGACACACAACTTCAAGTGACTGCAAATGTGTATTATTTGTGAAATTCAAGTCCCAATATATATCAGTGTTTCAAGATTGAAGGCATATTTCACTGTATATCAGGGGTTATACAGATGCTAATAAAAACTCAGAATGTCTGCTGTGGACATCAGTGCTCTAAGGGTTAACCATATTCAAGTCAATAATGGCCTCAAGTTGGTCATTTTGAATTTGGTCAAGTTGACATTTCTCAGGTCATATCCCTCCCTGAAACAACCCATTTAGTTTTATACTTAATGCTCCAGTTATCTGGCTCGGTTTGCCAGATATCGAGCATATGAAAGTTAATTTGAATTTGATCAAGTTGAAAATTTTCAGGCCATATCCCTCCCTTAAACCACACATTTGTTTTATAGTACTTAATGGTCTAGCTATCTGGCACCAGGGTTTCTGCAGCTTTTTGATAAGAGAATATAAGACCTTTTTAAGACCAACAAATTACCAAATTTAAAACCTATTCGGAAATTCAAATTTGTTTTTTATGCAATACAATCCAATCTAATGTGTCAATGTTGGGCCATAATCGCTGATGCTGGCCACTAGTGTCGGGTCAACGCTATGTGTTAGCTGGGACCCATGTGGTATGAATGTATGCCGGGAAATACTAGCAGAAAAATTTGGCTGCCCAAAAATTAAGACCTTTTTAAGACCTTGACAGAAAAAACCTTCATTTTCAAGACATTTTAAAGCCTTAAATTTTATTTTCAACATGTTTAAAAGCTGATAGGCAATTGATGTTAAAAAACAAAAATAATCGGTACCGGCGGTTTAAGGGTTGAAGTGTCATTGATGTAATTCTGTGTGTTATACATATGTGCTACTCACAGTTGGTGAAGATGGTCTTTCTGTACGGAGTTCCCTTTGAGAAGACGATGGATAGTGTTATGTATTGATAGGCTGATATACAAAAAATCACTGTGACCTCGTGACAAGCGTAATCCTCATCATCATTGGGAACAAAAGCCTCAAACCTGGAAAATAAGAAATGAATACAATATGTTCCTCTGATATTAAAAGTGGTACAGACAAGCTTATAATGTTAATTGAGTATTATCCCTCTCTTTATTATCCCTCATTTTCAAAAGTAATTGTTGTTACTCATGTATTTGAATTGAATCTAGTATTCTAATGTTGGGATATATAATTGCTGCTTGTTCACTGCCCATACACACCACACATCATGACATGTACCCAGCAAACAAGGTGTTCACCCAATGTTGTTTCAATGGTGGGCCACCATCTTCGACGCTGGCCCAACATTGAAAAAGCATTAAGTAAATGCTTCGTGTTTGCTGGGTACAATTTGTCTTGTAAAAGCCTTCCACAGCTAGCCTAAGACACTAAAACTATTGTTATTAATCAAGTTGAGTATGCCTTAGCCTGTATGCAGACAATTTAGAGTGAATTGAATGATCAACATTTTACATGAGTATTGTTATGCAATGCATTTGGAAACAGTTTTTAAATCGAGTTTTTAACATATTTAATTGAGTAATTATACAAATATGCAGCCAATCTGTAGGTTTAAAGTTAAACCATCGTCTGCGATGCTGGCCAAGCATTAAACTACCATTGATTAAATGTCTCGTGTTTGCTGGGATGCATTATCAATACCTAGTTGGGTGTCACCCATGAGGCAGTTGTGGAGAGTGCAAGGAACAATATAAGTCTCACGGGCAGTAAATATATCTTTAAAACTCATTAATTTTTTTACCAGTCACTGGTCCAGTAATTAATAATTTTTCTGGACCTCACACATTATATCGGACCACTAAAACAACATTGTCATTCAAATAAATACTAATGACCTACCAGGGTTGTTGTTGAGTATAAAACCACACTATTATCTGAACAGACATCATGACGACCATCTGTACAATGATGGATAGGATCGGCGTCATCGATATCAAACTGACTGTAGGCGTCTTTGGCACCAAGTAATGGTATGCCCCTGTGTAGCAGACTGAAATAGAAAAGGTTATCACAAGCAGTTAAATTTTAATGCCTTATTTACACACTGTACAGGTCTGTCACAAGTTCATATATTGTGTAACCATATGACAGGTGCGGTTACACTAAATTCATCATAAAAATCAGCTAATACCCTAAAATCAGGTTAAAACATACTTATTAGAAAAAAAATATATAGAACAAGACAAAAACAGATAAACTTCATGATAAACTAGATGGGATTGAGTTCAGCCACAAACTCTTAAAAAGCATCCCATGGTTACTCAATACAAAAAAGTGTACCGTGTTAACAGGACAACAAGAGACCTAATGCTTTTACCCCTTCGTGGCCTTGGATATGAAAGGGTGTACCTGCCACTTTCCAAAGTGGCAGATACACCCTTTCATATCCAAAGCGACGCTTTATCCTGCTGATCACGGCTATTGTCGTTTAAAATCTGTTTTATTAGCAGATTAAATCACTTTTATTGGGAATGAAATGACTTCTTTAAACATCAAAATTTGTAAATGTTTGGTCTCGAATTAAACACAGTAATTTTCAACCACTTGAGGTTGTGGGTCACAGTAGTGAGACACAACCTTAAGTGGTTGATAATTTAAATAAATTTATATATATATTTTTCACAATTTAAATTATTCAAAAATGTAATTGACCTCTATTTGACCTATCAAGCTCACCTCAGGTCAAAAATAATTATGCTATTCAGAGATAAAACTTTGCAATTTTTTTTACTAGTGAGCAGGACTATTAAAACCTAAATTTTACTAGTCCGGTAGATGTTTTACTAGTCCTGAGATACAGTTATGTTATGCGACCCCAGTTACGGCCACATAAAAACGGTCCTATGAAAGGGGTGGTCGTTTGTCAGGGGCATGACCGATTTTGAATACTAGAATTTTTTTATAATTTTGACGGTCGCAAAGAGATGTTAGTCTCGTTATTATATAAAAAAAAATGTACGTTAGGGACCACTTTTCTCTATTACAGTGATAATGCTACAGCAATAATATTACATAAACAAAGTATCACTAGTAGCCTAGTGACCTTTAATTGAATTTTTTGAGAATGAGAACTAGGTTATTGAATGATATTACTATACTTGTGATGGGACACCCCGCAACGGCCGTTGGCAGCAAAGCAAACACAGAGAAGTTTGACATGATCATTGTAATTGTCAACCAGTGTTCCACTATCAATCAGACCGCTGATGACGACGGCCTAGTATTACACCACAATAGGTTTAATAATTGGCGCCGTGCTTACCCCTGCTTACTGGGCAGCGGGAGAATAGGATATAATATCAGACGCACAGACAGCAAACTCAAAATGTTGATCCAGTGTTGGAAAAAGGTCTTACCGATGTCACCGACGGCGCAACATCATTCATTTTTTAACTTGGTGAGCATTTTCTGACATATGAGTAGGCGACACTGCTACTCCCCCCCCCCCCCCCGCACCTGACCATATCCCGGCAAACACGAGACGGGCCAGCGTTGCGACAGTGGACCAACATTAAGCTAGCATTGGGTAAATGACTTGTGTTTTCTCGTCTGTTGTGTAATAGCACAATCGCCACGAATCGCTTTGTTCTTTGTGTAACGCTAATTAGACTGTTGGGCTGGACATCTCAATCCTACAGGGGATTAATATCGTCATATATTACATGTATGTGGCGTTGAAAACCAGTTTCTGCCATTGTAATTAAGTATGTTCGTATTTTCATACATGTATGTGTATTAAAATGTACATTTGGTTACAACTGCATGTTACCTCTCTGCTATTTATTCACATCGGAATGAAGATGGGTCACAGGGTATGTCAGAGGTGTAATAATAAAGACGGCCATAACTGATAATGCTTAGCGTAGGTTTAGCTGCTCCTGTTAATGTTAATTTATTGTCAGACCACGCTCTATTAAAACATTAAAGCACTCACTATTAGCATGATTAGAGCAATATATAGGCCTATGTTTTTATTTTAAATGATCGTCTTCTTTCATATTGACAATGTGACACGCTTTGGGATGACTGTTTAAACAGAAAAGATCCTTCCTCGCTAACACATGACAGTGGGTCAATGCTGCCACAATGCTGTCCCGGAACTCCCACAACGCTGACCGAATATCAAACGTGGGCTGGGCATACATGTATGCGAATTGACACGCATCTGACCGCGGCACACCGTCTCTCGCTTTGCTACCTCAGGTTGTAGCTGCTTAATGGAATCATTGAGGCTCCGTTTTTTACTAGACCAGCGGTACTAGTAAACATAAATGTTTAATAGTCCGCAGCTATTTTTACTAGTGTTCGGACTAGCGGACTACCCTTAATTTTGAACCCTGCTATTGTATGGCCTATGGTGGGTTACCTAGAAATGAAAAAAACAGCCCTAACATTGTATATTTTTCAAGTTAGGAAAGTGTGCTTGACCCTTGTTTGACCCCTCGAGTTTACCGAAGGTCATACATAAGATGCTACTGAATGAAGAATAGTACCTATAGCAATATTTTGCCTACTTCTTTTCATGTTATAAACTATTTAAGTGTAATTGGCCTCTGTTTGACCCATCAAGGTCACCCGAGGTGAAAATCAAATATGTTATTGTATGCCCCTGGTAGGGGACTTCCTATAGCTGAAAAATAGAAACAGCCCTATCTTGCTCACTTTTCAATTTATAAACCATTAAAGTGTGATTGATCTTTGCTTGACCTCTCAAGGTCACCAAGATCAAAAGTAAATATGTTATTGCATCCCCATGGCGGGGTTTCCTATGAGTGAATAATAGAAATAATAGGCCAATCTTGCTTACTTTTGAAAATATAGAGCACCCTAAAGCACTTTTTTTAAATGGCCGCCAGGCAGCTATTTCTAAAGCTACTACCGAGGTATATCTCACCAAATATTGAGTTGATTGCAGCAACTGTTTTCAAAATATTTGGCGGCCATCTTGGAAATTGGCTGACTAATGAACATCAACCACAGAGCTCTCCAAAGATATATAGTAACACATGTTTATATGAAGAAAACTCTCTAAATAACAAGAGAGTATGGTGCAAAAAAAACAGTTAAGGCAGCGGTGCAGACTGCGGCAAAAGCTAGAAGCCTCCCCCGGTAGAGGGAATGCAGGGCAATAGGAAACATCAGATGATCAAAGTTTTTAATCTGCACTTTTTGAGGTAGCAGAAACTTTAGAGCAAGAGGATTAGATGTGTGTTTTCTCGATATGAAACTTGACACACAAAAGAGTACTTACATGTGATCCCTAGAGTTGTCAGCAAAAATAAATCTATGTAGAGAAATGTAAAATCTGTAAGATTAGCCCCAATCTGAAATAAAACAATATATGCACATGTACTGCTCTGCAAAGACACAAGACAGTAACATTTAAAGCAAACAGTTCCTGCTTTTGACTTTGCACAGCAGTGTAGGTAGTGATGGAATTGTAATCGATGATTGGTTATAATCGATTAGTTCAACCAAACGATGATCACAGTTAATCGGTAACTGCAACAACAATGAATCAAGATTTTAATCAACCCTTTCAGACCTGAATTTACCATTGTCATCTTCATCCACGACAAGCCGCGAATTAATGTCGCAATTCTCGACTTGTAGTGGATGAAGATGATTTGATGTGGTTTAAATATTAAAGAAAATGACCATGTATTGGTATATCAATTTCATGGAAATTTTCGTTCCAAAACCCCTAGTTGTAGGAAAATGAGGTATGTTTTCAGGGATGTAAAATGATGCATTAGTGCATCGTGAGGGTTCAAAGGGTTAACTTCTTCACTACTCCAGACAGCTGTTTAGATATGTGTCAATATCGCCAGTAATACACACTGATGTGCTGTGTACATGACATTTAACTCTTACAGTGCGGGGATCGACTTTAGTCGTCAGAATCTGACGTCTGTAGACGACGACTAAAGTCGATCCCCGCATTGTAAGAGTAAACATATTTCTAATGGTCGTAGACCCATAACATAGGTATTCAAATGAATCGGAAAGAGCCGACCAAGACATTTATGATGATTTCAAATTGAACAAAACCCTTTGGATGCGATGTTTTTTACAAATTAATTCAGCGCTTTAAGGGTTAACCCTTACTACACTGAAATATTTTTGTATAAATCATGGAGATCAAAGGTTATTTTTTTATTTGAAATCATCATAAATGTCTTAAGTCATCTCTTTCCGCTTCATTTGAATACCTATGTTATTGGTCTACGGCAGTTATAAATATTATAAGTATCTCAGTGCAGGGACCGTCTTTATATAATTTTTTTATTTGAGCAGGATACATAAAATACTTTTGAAGTTATCTCACCCACAAGCTCAAATTATTGACGTAAAATCACAATAAATCACGCCATTTGGAATTTTTTTCACTCATTATTGAACTTGTTTGAGAATTTGTCATCAGTAATATGCATAACAAATTTCGCAAGGATAAATGACAAACTTTTCAAGTTATCGTGCAAACAAATAAATGTTAACGCTGATGCCGATGACGCCAAACTTAAATTGCAATAATTTTTAATTGAAAGCAAGCTAACAAATGCATGGGGGCTGGTGTCTGCTTTCTTGTGCTCACTCACCCAGTACAGGAGGCAGACAGAAGTAAACTGTGTCAGACTGTAACAAGCCATGTATTTAAAAACACCCAGTGAAGTAACAAGAGCAGCTCTGCCCTCTCTGTAACAAATAGGACCAAATTCAAATTAGAATCAATATTACTGTAATCTTGAGAAATTTGGCTGAGTTCTAAAAACCACCAGCCATCAGTTTCGAATTCACAAGCTTTTTATTAACCCCTCCACTACCATACGTGACGGAAATGTCCGTCCGCATTCGTTATGTTATGTAACCATACATGACGGAAATTTCAGTCGGATTTACTATAGTTACACCAGGATCCCTGGATCCTGGCATGCACTTCGGACTGGAAGTGAAGTGGTTAAATGCCCTTTTATGGTTTGGTGCCCCCAAATATATATGTAAGGAATTTTCCTAGCACATAATAGGTCATATGATTTTGAACAAAGCTTTTAATTAAATGCCCTTTTATGGCTTTGTGCCCCAATAAATTGTGAGAAAATTTAGCCTAGCACATAATATGATTTCAAACAAGTTTTTAAAATATGCATATCTGTGAAAAAAAAAAAAAATTAATGCTATAAGCATCCCAATAGTATGGGGGACGCTTAATAGATCAGTTAATTTTTAGTGAGAGCGAAATTGATTTGTGGATAAGCTAGCACTGCTGGCTGAAAAATGCCAGACACTTCATACATCCCATTCTGCTTAATAAATCACAAGTATAAATAGGGGACTAGCAGATATAGGCACATAGTGCTCACAAGGAAAATTCACAAGGAAAAACAATTCTTCAAGTAATCCAGAAATTGAAAATGACGAAACACATTCACATAAAGTTTCTCAACATTGCCATTTGCCACTGTATTTATGACACATGTATTGGATAATTATTTAGCACAATACCTGCTTAGTGTGGCATTTACCCTTTTTCTGAGGTGAAAGGTGAGAAGACTAGCTACTAGTTAAATTTAACATTGAGTGTGGGGCATAAATACAGAAGTTCTTCAACAAAAGAAATAAAATAAACTCAACATCTTTAAGAGAATCTAAATTTGAGATGACAAATTGTCGTCTGAGTATAGGTACACATATTCTTTTACCTGATGACATTGGGCACACAGCTAATGTTTGGTTCCTTAGATGTGAACGGTGAAGCCACAGACGCTTCAGCATCAGACAGTGAGATACCCGCATGGGCAGTCTTCAGTGCTCCACAATCATTAGCCCCGTCTCCACACATACCTACATAATACCTACAACAGACAAATATGTCTGCATTATATGCAGTTTAGCAATCTCAACACATACTATATCTTATAGAATTAAAAAATATATTTATTCTGTCAAAATTATACTTAAGTATACTCAATAGGATGTCCTGCCAGAACATGTTAGAGATATTTGCAAGGCATTACAGGGACTCCTCTTTGATTAAATAGTGTTCACAATTTTATACAGATCAAATCTATCAAGACCACGTTCTGAAGTGACAAACTCAGTAAAAGCTACAAGTAATTTTTTTACCATCAAATGTGGTAATTAATGAAATTTTACAGAAGTCAAAAATACATCTGTACAGAGTTTTTCAGGAATTATTTTTTATCATATGTGGGTCATAACTATTGAATCGAATAAAAAAATAGAATGAATATGTTGCAAATATATTTTGAACCATTAATTAACCCTTGGCCATGTGGGATCATATAAAATATTTCACTGCAATTGGTAAGATATTTTGTGGTAAACCATAAGGTGATCAAAAATTTAATTTGGGAGATTTATACTTTTTTGCAAAGAATAATATTTCTCATCATTTGAAGCTGAAAATCGCATTAGCAATTTCAAGTTCAAAATACTATTAACCCTTTCACCACTGAAGCCTGTTTTTATGTGCTGAATGCCATAGCATTCAGCACATAAAAACGGGCTTCAGTGGTGAAAGGGTTAAACTGACAAATGAAGGATCAGCTGCAGTGTTTTGCAGCGTCTCTATCGTCGGTTAACCCTTTCAGCACAGGGACCGTCTTTATACTGCAGACAACATGTAAAGATGGTCCCAGCGTTGAAAGAATTGAAATATTTCTAATGGCCGTATACCCATAACATAGAAATTCAAAATAATGAAGCAGAAAGTGCTAACTAAGACATTTAATATGATTTCAAATTAAAAAAAAACACTTTGATCTCCATGGTTTATACATCAGCGTTGTAAGGGTTAACCCTTAAAGCGCCAAATTACTTTCTTAAAAACCATGGAGACCAAAGGGGTTTTTTCTATTTGAAATCATCATAAATGTCTTATTCAGCTCTTTCCGATTCATTTGAATACCTATGTTATGGGTCTACGGCCATTAGAAACATTTTCACTCTTACAGTGCTGGGATCAACTTTAGTCGTGATGACTAGCAAAGTCAGTCCCGGCGCTGTGAAGGTTAACTTACTCCACATCCTGTAATGCCTCCACCAGTTGTTGTTTCTGTTCAGGTGACATCCTAGCAAACACCGTACCCCAGATAATAATCTTCATGAAAAAACAGAAAGCTAGTGATTAATAATTCACGTTATCTGAATCAATGCAGTTTAACATGCCTTATTTGATTCATTGGTAAAGTTGATTTATATTCTGCTTCTATAAGCCACAACCATGAAGTGAACATTAGCCAGAAAAAATGTGAAAAAGAGGGTCAATGACACAAAAGCACATAAAGTTTTAGCCCTGAAATCCGATTTAGATATTATACTTCCGGTTTATGACCACAACTTTCAGTTTGGTCAACATACTTCCAGTTTGAGCACCATATGTGACCATAATTGGCCACAATTTTTTCAAAATTAGAAATGTCTGAATCAGGCAATATGTTATATAATGGGGCCATTGATCTACCCACTGGAACATCCAAAATCAAATTCCATTGAAAATTGAAGAGAAAGAAACATTTTTTTCATATCAAGCCCTAATTAGTTTTAAATTAGTCAAATTTACTTTTAATCTGAATAAATTCATGGGACATTCATTAGTTATTTCATACAAAAGAAACGATATTGAAATCGCTTGAGAATTGACAGAGGTGCTTTTTAGTGATTTATGAGCCAAATTAAGTTTTAATTTTCTCATTAAACACCTAAATTGCAGTTACGGTATAACTTGACTTGCACGCTCACCGCTAAGGTCAAGACTCTTTTGTTTTGTATAACACTGGTACATAATGGGTTAAAGACTAGAAACGAAAAACAATGAAAGGGAAATATGGTATTAGACTAACAACGATCATTGTAAACACGTATTAGTTAAGTTATTAAATAAATATCAGTTAAGTCATTATGTGTCGTTAGCTTATAACTTTCAGTTTGCATTCTAATTTTATTTTGACCACTGGTCAGTGTGGACGTGGCAGGAAATGATCATGGGATTCGTGATGTGGCACAATCGTGGGATGGGGGTCAATGTCCTTCACCTTGGGGTCAAAGTGTCGGTTTGAAATCCGTTTGTCTCAGTCACTTTTAGTCAAGAAGTCAAGGGATCAACATCTAATTCGCAAGACTCAAGAAAGCTAATTATTTAACATTAGTTTTATACTGTTTCGGTTTAATTTAAAGCTACAGTTATTTATTTATAAAGTGTATTCTATAAAATAGGTCTACATTTAATAAGTTTAAAAGAATTGTTTATTTGAAAATGGATTATTAAATAAGGTAATCACTGTTATTATTTATGTAAGTTAGCGAGTTCAAAATAGGTACATTTCGAATCTCATTCAGCTGTCAAAACCTCTCAATACGGTTTGTTATATATGCTGGTTAAGAGTACAGAGCAGTACACAAGCGAATGTTCACTGAAGTGTGAAGTAAATTAATTCTGTAATGATTTTTACCTTGTATATTGTAATGTAAATGTAGGTCTTATGTCGTTATATTCCTTTCATATTTAAGCGAATTATCGTCAGACTTAAATATCTATTAAATAAATGTTTGTGTCACAATTTGATAAATATTCCGTGACATTCGTATGACTGTGCTGACATGTTTAAAAGATTAGTTAAAATCCACTCACCAGGTGGCATTTTAGTTGTTAAATTTAAACTGACATTGAATAGAAAGTAATTCATATTTTCGTTTATTGTTTAATCTAGTCATATAGTATGTATTTATTATGTATTTTACTTTTGTAGATATTTATCGGCAAAAAATAAATGCTGTATAAAAGCGTTTGCTGTTTTAATGGTTTTGGGTGTTGATAATCATATTCGACTTCTATATTTTCAACTTCCTATGGACGACCACATGTCTTGGGCGGCCACTTTCTATAACTCTAATGGGTGGCCGTCCATAGCAGGTTCTACTCTATATGTGAATAAGTTGCATCAAGTCATTGAGTCTTTCAAGAAAAGCACATAATTGAAATGAATCTGTTGAAAGTTGCGAGGAGAAACTTTTATTCAACCCTTTGAGCCCTCACGATGCATTAAAACATCATTTTACATCCCTGAAAACAGACTTAATTTTCCTACCAAGGGTTTTAGGACGAAAATTTCCATGAAATAGTTTACCAATACATGACAATTTTCGTTAGTTTTTAAACCACATCAAATCATATTTATCCAGTACAAGTCGAGAATTGCGACAGCCTTTCGCGGCTTGTTGTGGATTTAGATGACAATGGTAAATACAGGCTTGAAAGGGTTAAATTGAGGATTCAAATATTAAAAATCTGTTGTTTTTTATGCCCAGTCATCAGTTTTTACTAACAAAACAAACATAATTGACATCATTTGAGAATTGAAGGAGGGGAAACATTCCTTGTGAATTGTGAGTGTTAATTTAAATTTCATAAATCTTTTGGACAACTTTTATGCCCAGTCATTCAATTCTGTTCATTTATTTTTTAAACAAAATGGAATTTAACAAGAATATAGGGAGGAGAAACAAATTCTTGTGAATTGTAGTAGACAGACAACATGTGAAGGCATAAGCTCATCTTAGGCCTAAAAGATTAATGAGCTGAGCATTCAAAGGATAATGAATAGCACTAGGGAACATTACAGAAAATTTCTTTGTGGCACTACTTTCATGTTGAACAACGAGTAAATCTCAAGATATCTAAAGCTATTTCATTATTCACTGTAAGGTTACACCATCAAGGAAAAATAACACAATAAAGTTGTCACTACCTTTGGGACTAATTCAGGAAAGTATTCCCTCAGCAGGGCCCATGATTTTCCTGTCATGGCGAAGTGCACGCGGTCATTTCTAGTCAGCTGTAGGGAAACCTGGTTCTGAAACATAACATGTACAGGTACTGTCAATATATGAAAAGAGAAATTAAGACAAAAAGAAATCAAAATGCAAAAGGAACCAAGAACTCTTGTGTGTTCATATGAATTCTGCAGTGTGTAAGTCACACATTTCTTTCTTTTTTGGGGCCATTTTTGGTCTGGTGCATCAGAAAAAAAGAGGTGCGTAGTAGCTACATTTCAGATCTGTCATTCTTGCCATCATCAGGCTTGACATCGCTTAACATCGCTCAAATATATATGAATATATTTTTTTTTCAATTTGAAATCATTATAAATGTCCTAGTTAGCTCTTTCCCCTTCATTTGAATACTTATTTTATGGGTCCACGGCCATTATAAATTGTTAATTCTTTCAGCACAGGGACCGTCTTTGGATCTAAAGATGGTCCCCGAGGTCAAAGTGATCATTTTTCTCACTTTTTAAAGAAATTACCTTATAATAGGCAAACCTGCACTAATTCCTTACATTTTAACCCTTTCAAGCCTGACATTACATTGCCATCTTCATCCAGTACAAGCCGCGACAATTCTCGACTTGTAGTGGATGAAGATGATTTGATGAGGTTTAAAAATTAAAGAAAATTACCATGTATTGTGAACCAGTTACATGGAAATTTGTAGGAAAATTTGGTCTGTTTTCAGGTATGGAAAATGATGCTTTAATACATCGTGAGGGCTTAAAGGGTTAAAGACTGACTTTTATGTTGTACCTTGCGTGTAACATTAACTCTTTTGCTGCTGAATTTCTTGTTTTCAATTTTCATTACTGGAGGCAACGGATTCTAAGATAAGCAGCAAAACTTCTTAGATTAGCAGCAAGCGCTAATATCAAAGCGTCATTTGTGGATGGAAATTGCGTTAGCAATTACAGCTTCAAATAATGAAAAAAGCAAACAATTCAGCAGCACTGAGGTCAACCCTTAAAGCGCTGAATTTTGTTTGGATAAACCATGGTGACCAAAGGGTTTTTTTCAATTTAAAATCATCATAAATGTTAGCTCTTTCCGATTCATTTGAATACCTATGTTATGCGTCTACAGCCATTAGAAATATTATTATTCTTACAATGCGGGGATCGACTTTAGCCTGCAGAATCTGACTAGACTAAAGCTGATCCCAGCGCTGTAAGGGTTAATAATGAACAATGAATAATACTGTTATTTACGTCATGTGTGGTGACTTCCTTGACGGTCTGGTTGCTATCTTCTGCGTACATCCATTGTATATGAGCTGGCTGCTCGTCCAACGGTGGAATAACATGAACAAGCACAGCACGGTCACATTTTTCTATCATGTTACAATCGCGAGCTACACTTAATGCGGTTAGCATGTTGTCCCCTGGAAAAGAATTAAAAGTGATCTAATTAATGAGGATAAAATAATTTGTTAACCTCTTCACTTCCAGGCCGAAGTGCATACCAGGATCCACGGATCCTGGTATAACTATAGTAAATCCGACAGAAATTTCCGTCATGTATGGTTACATACATTGACGAATGACGACGGAAATTTCCGTCATGTATGGTAGAGAAGGGATTAAACATTCTATAAAAAAAAAAAATATCCTTGATGATGAAATATTGATACATCACTTATTTGTGGAATAAAAAAACTTAATTAAATGTCAGTATTTTTGCATCCTCAATTTAAAATTTTTCAGCTACTAGACAATGAAAACACACTACATGTATATGTACTTGTTTTGCAAAGGCATCATGAAACCACAGATTAAGACACTTCCATAGAATTGGCTGATCTCGAGATTTAACTAATCATTTGCTGAGACAATGATGGCCAGCTAACTAGGTCAGAGAGAAACAGAATTTCAATAAAATGATAAGATAATGATAAGATAATAATTATAGTAACAAGAGCACATTCGTCAATAACCCGCAGCCATTATTGCACCTAAAAGTTATTGCACCCACAAGGTCAAATTATTACCCTAAAATGCAAAAAATCGCAATAAATCCACAATTTTGAATTTTTTTCAGCCGTTAGAGAACTTGTGCGAGAACTGCTTATTAGTAACACGCATAACAAATTTGAGCAGGATAAATTAGAAAACTTTTCATGTTATCACGCCCACGAGGTCAAAAGTTTTGACTCAAAAAGCGAAAAGTCAGCCATTTTAATTTTAAATTTTTTTTCAGCTATTATTGAAATTGAACTGAGAACTGGTCATTTGTAACATGCATAACAAATTTGGGAAGGATACATAAAAAAACTTTTCAATTTAAACAAAGCTAAATTATTGATGTAAAAAGCAATAAATCACAATAAATCAGCCATTTTGAATTTTTTTTCAGCCATTATCAAACTTGTCCGAGAACTGCTTATTAGTAACATGCATAACAAATTTAAACAGGATACATGAAAAACATTTCTAGTAATCGCACCCACAAGGTCAAATCATTAAAGTGAAATGTGAAAAATCTCAATAAATCAGCCATTTTGAATTTTTTATCACCCATTATTGAACTTGTCCGAGAACTGGTCATTTGTAACATGCATAACAGATTTGGGAAGGATACATGAAAAACTTTTCAAGTTATCGTTCCCACAAGTAAATTTTAACGATGCCAAACTCAATTGCAATAGCCCACCTTTTTTAATTAAAATTAAAGGCGAGTTAAAAAAGCTAATGCTAAAGCATGTAACTGCATTATTACCAGTGATCATAATTGTGCGTATATTGGCATCTTTTAGCTGATCTATGATGGGCGTAGTCTCAGGTTTCAGTCGATTATCCATCACCAGAAGTCCCAGAAAATGTAACTCTCTCTCCATCTGTTCTCTGAAATAAAAACACACTAGAGTTATTATTAGATTACAAAGTGTAAATTGCCCGGCCCGGGAATCAAACCACCGACCCTGGCATCGAGATGGCTGAGCGCTACTGATCGAGGCCAGAGTACTAATCACTCCAGTTCACCTTACACAGACCCGGCTACTTATACCATAAAATGTTTAGATTTTCGCGAATTTGTGATCTTGTGACTTTTCATGAAGTCTAGAATTCGCAAATGATCAATTTCGGTGATAGTAGCGCTATTATAATAATAATTTTCGCAAGATTCTAAAACTCGTGAATTTATCCTCCTTGCGAAATTCGCGAAAATTGAAACCTCACAAATATCAGCAGATCTACAGTATACAGATAATCTTAATATAGCTTGAGTCAAAGAAACATATGGTTTGCCAAATCGGTTTAAAATTCAAAAGACAAAACCTTCATGCAGGCCCCTTTCGGTGACAAATTATTTAATTCACCTCCTGTCTGCTTTATTTATTTCAAACACTGCCTCAAGCAATATATTTATTTCACTTTTCTAAGAATTTATTTTTCTGTTTACAAAGTTCCAAAACTAGACTTAGTAATGATGTGTGGGTTAAGGAGACGTTATTTAATGATCCCGAGCGAAGCAGCATTTTTTTCAAAGGCCATTAAATATTTATTCACAATAAATTTATTGTCCTTCAGACAATTAATTATTTCATGAAAATTCAATATCAAAATATTTATTTCAAAAATATTTCCAAGGCCGAGATGGTATCTACGACAACGTCACAGGTCACTGGACTGGCAATTTAATTGTAAACCGCGGCACCCCCTAGCAAACTCAAGACTCTGACGCAGCAATAGTGCCTAATTTTTATTTCGTGATGCGGCTACATTTATTTTAGATATATGACAAATAGTAACTTACCTCTGGGCCCTTTGCAGTTTGACATAAGTGAGTTTTGACAAGGGCTTCCATGCTAATGCCAGCACTCTGTACCCCTGTTGAGTGTATTGCATCAACACTTCATGGAAGTTGGCTGGTACTGCAATAGGACAAGTACATTAGATAATACACAGACATATACCGGTGGATGAATTAAATCAAAGCTACAGACACCATGGAATATCTTACAACAAACAATTTAAAAGCAAAAACAAATTAAATTAGGGATCTAAAATTCATATAGGCCTACATCTCAGGTTTCAAGCCATTTGAGGGCAATTTGAGTGTGCACTAATGTGACCTCAACTCTTAGAATAGGATAGTCAGTAGTCTTCAAACTCAAATGTTATTTCACATAGTTTTATGTGCATAAAAAATCATTACTAGCTCTAGTTATCTTGGGGGCCGTTCAACTATCACCTAACGTTTTTTTGAGAGATTACAGTCCGTAACGCATCGCCTAAAACCTCTCCCCTCCCAGGCGCTACGTAACTGTTGAACGAGAGCAGAGTGTATTTTTTATTATTTTTTATTATTTCTGTCTGTAAAATCAATATGGTCCGGCAGCCATGGGGTAACCTTGCTTTGGCTGATAAGAGTATTTTTCTCTTTTGATTGTGCGTGGCTAGCAGCCCTGCTATGATACCTAGGAGGATGTGTAGCTCTCATCCTAACCCTTAAAGCGCTGAAAAAATTTTCATACAAATCATAGAGACAAAAAGCTCTTGCTGCTTTATTTGAATATCTATGTTATGGGTCTACCGCCATTATAAATATTTTACTCTTTCAATGCGGGACCGATTTTAGACGTCAAAATATGATGTCTACAGACATCAAGTTCTGAATTGAGATAGAGGTTTAATTTTTTATCAAACAAATATTTTTTATATGAACAGATGCCATTATATTTTCCATCAAAGCACAATTGGCGGCAATACAGTCACTGGATTGAAGTGAAAAACCTTTTATCTGTACAGTCTCCAATAAACAGCTGAAATTACAAGTGAGCACACAGGACCGCGTAACAGATAAATTCAAGCATTTAAAGATGAGATGATGATGTTACCGGTGCTTTGTTTGCAGAGTGAAGCAATCATTTCAGGAGCTCCCTTAGCGTACAAGTCACAGGATTTGTTTCCCAGAGTCCTGGCGATCACAGACATCCTCTGGAGGCGTGAAGAGAATGTGAACTGCCGCAGAATCCCAACCTCAAAAGGTACATTCTGTAATTGAATTACAATTATAATAAGATGATGTCGTGAAAAAAACATGAATTTAAATACAGAGTTAAAATCAATATTAACATTTTCAGCAAGGGGTCTGACATCTATAGATGTCAGATTCTGACGTCTAAAGTCAATCCCCGCACTGAATGAATAAAACAGTTATAATATCATTAGACCCATAACATAGGTATTCAAATGAAGTAGTTAGTACAAAAATATTCCAGCGTTGTAAGGATTAAGCCTGATTGTACTTGTCCTGCAAGTGATGCATATATGCATCACAGGCCATTTTTTTCATCGAAATAATAATGTTTTCAGCTTTTAACCCTTTTTTTAGCCCTCACGTTGCATTAATGCATCATTTTACATCTCTGAAAACAGCTTTAATTTTCCCACAACCAAGGGCTTTAGAATGAATATTCCCATGAAACTGGTTTACCAATACATGATTTTTCGTTACTTTTTCACCCACATCATCTTCATCCACTACAAGTCGAGAATTGCGACAGCAATTCGCGGCTTGTAGTGGATGAAGATGACAATGGTAAATTCAGGCCTGAAAGGGTTAATTGGCATATTAAATTAAGCATTTTAAAATTGGTTAGTTTCTATTCACTGTGAGGAATAACAGTATCAATACACAGCTTACAGCGAGTAAAAATATGATGACATTTCATAGTAGTTAAAGTGTATAACTGTGAAGAAAAAGCTTCATCTAGTCAACAGATTACTTAGAGCTTCATGGCAACTACAGTCCCCTCGCTGTGTTTTATTACAACTTAAATGTGAAAAAGTTGTTGAAAGTAAATATGTCTTAACACTTGAAACCCTGACATTCGTTGGTTCACAAATTTCACAAAACCAAGTAATTCTCAATTACTTGAAGTTGTGTATCGCGGTAGCGAGACTCAACAGTGCGGGGATCGACTTTAAGTCATCAAAATGTCTGTAGACGTCAGATTATAACGTGTAAAGCCGATCCCCGCGCTGTAAGAGTAAAAATAATCATAATAGTAGTAGACCCATAACATGAGTATTCAAATGAAGTGGAAAGAGCTGACTAAGACATTTATGACGATTGCAAATTGAATAAAACCCTTTTTTTACAAAAATAATTCGGTGTTACAAGGGTTAATAGCTCAGAGGGTTAGTTATCAGTCACACTCACATCTGCGCTATTCATATTTTCAGACTCAGTTACTAGGTCAGGTTTCTTGGGTCGCACAACTGTGGGCATGAAGGTGTCATATCTACTGGTGTCCTCTCCCGGCTCCTCTAGATCCTGACAAAAAAAAAACTTTTTAACACCTACTAATTATAAGAAAAAATAATGCATACATATTTGTATATACATATTTATGACAATTTCAATGCATAGATGCTTTTAATACTTACTAATCATAATCATAGTCAATTTTATATACTGTAAATCTGGTAATATTTGCGGGGTTTTAATTTCCACAAATTTCTAAAAGAGGACTAATTTGCGAATTCAAAAATCTCTGGAAATTTATTATTATAATAGCGCTACTACAGAACTGAAAATTTGCGAATTTTTAAATCAAGTGGATACAAATAATAATTTACAACTTGGGAGCTTTAGGGTTAAAAAGGCATACATAACTATATTTATAAATATACACAATTATGACCATTCAATTGCATATAAAAGACACTCCTAATACTTAAAGTGACACAACAACACAATGTATGTGGACCGGCCGTTATCTTGCAATTTACTAAATAAAATATATTGATCAATAAGCTAATGAAATTGTCAGAAAATACATCGCACACCGAATAATTATCACCAAAGCAATTGCAAATCTTTCCAATATAAAAAGGATAGCAAATACAACACTTGTTTCAAGATCCAAACAATAGGTCAGCTTAATATTTTAATATTGAGGAAATATGATGATCCTCATGGTAACCCTTGTCCTGCTGCATTGTTTTAATTGTATTTCTCGTCATTTTGAAGCTGGAATTGCTAACTAAATTTCCAGCACCAAATGACTAAAAATATTTATATTTTTTGAAAATATAAATCTTCTAACTCGAGTTATTTGACCCAAAAATTAGTCGCCAGGTGGCGGCCATTTTGATTATCGGTGGAAAGCTGAAATTCTAATCAGGTCATCTCCATACTCATGGGTAACTTCACATAAAAAATTGGAGAGATCCAATAAGTATTTTTCAAGTTATCGCGTTAACAAGGAATTATTAAATTTAAAAATCGAGATGGCCGCCATAGCCTCGTTTTCAGTCGCACACTAAAACGGACAATGCCAATAGACTCGCAAACCCCGAAAACCTATATATACCAGGTTTCGAGGAAAATCTGAAAAAAAAGTTTTAAAAAATTTTATCGCCAGGTGGCGGCCATTTTGATTTTCGGTTGAAAGCTGAAAATCTAATCAGGTCATCTCCATACTCATGGGCAACATCACATAAAAAATTGGTGAGATCCAATAATTATTTTTCAAGTTATCGCGTTAACAAGGAATTTTGTAATTAAAAAATAAAGATGGCCGCCATAGCCTCGTATAATGCCAACAGACTCGCAGACCTTGAAAACCTATGTATACCAGGTTTCAAGGGAATTATGAGAAAAAAAAAATTAAGTCGAAAAAAAAAATTCAGTCGCCAGGTGGCGGCCATTTTGATTATCAGTGGAAAGCTGAAAAACTAATCAGGTGATCTCCATACTCATGGGTAACTTCACGTGAAAAATTGGAGAGATCCAATAATTATTTTTCAAGTTATCGCGTCGACAAGATTTTTTTTAAATCTTTGACCTTGACCTTTGACCTTGACCTTCGGTAAAAAAATGCAGGGAGGGGTTGAATGTTTGAATGAATTATGAATTTAATCTGTTGCACCATGTTGGTGTAGTCGGCAAAAGAGTGTGTGCTGCGGCGGCGGCGCACAAAGGGGACGACAATACCCCTTCGGGCCCAGGGGTAAAAACAAATAATAGGGTGTTTGAGAGCTAATTCTTAAAGTGCTAATCACGTGTACAGCCATTTAGAATCTGTTTTATTGGCAGTTTACATCAGTTATTGAGAACGAAATGACTGTTTGAAAATCAAGATTTGCAAATGTTTGGTCTCCTATTAAAAACATATTAGTAATTTCTACACACTTCAAGTTGTGTATCACAGTAGCGAGACAAAACTTCAAGATATTATATTGCTTAACGTATATTCTGCTAAGTTAATGGATTTAAATTTTCACCCACTTGAAGTTGTGTGTCACTACAGCGAGCCATAGATTCAAGTGGCTGGAAAATTACTCGTATTTGTTTAATTTGCGCACAAATATTTGAAAAAAGTTGATGTTTACACACACATTTCATTCCCAATAACAGTGATTTGGTTGACTAATCAAACAGATTAAAAACAACAAAAGTCTTGAACAGCGGGATAAGGGTTAACCCTTTAACCGCCAAATTATTCAATCTAAATTTTCACCCGATTGAAATTGTGTCTCGCTGACGCGATCCACAACTTCAAGTGAGTAAAAATTATTCAGATTTGACAAAATGGAGGTCAACTGTTTTGAAATATTGCTGATTGCTGTCACATTTTATCTTTAACATGTTTAAAAGGTGGTACTTAATGTGTTAATAAAAAATGAAAACCTGAATATATGGGCACTGGCGGGTAAAGGGTTAAAGAGTTAATGCCGAATTCTGTCTTACCCATCCTGTTGAGTCAAACATTTTAAGGTCGAGTGGATCGCCCGCTATTTCTCCATCTATGATAGTCAGGGAGTGACAGGTTGCCATGGCAATGATGATGGGTTCTCGTCCCAGTCTTTTAGGATCATGCTCAACTTCTGTAAAACTTTGTCAACAAAAAGAGTATATGCTAACATAGATTCCTGTCAAGAATTTCCAGATAAACTAAAAAACATCATGATAGTGGAGTGGCATCACAATCTACACTGCCGTGCAAAGCCAAAAGGCAGTATCTGCTTACTTTACAAGTAAGCAGATACTGCCTTTCGGCGTTGCAGAGCAGTACAGAGGTATACTGAAAGCAACTTCAGAATCAAACTTGAAAAAATTGCATTATACATTTCGCAAAAGTTCAGGTTATTTTAACCCTTGTTACAAAGTACTGCCAGGCTTGTGAAAATAGTTCGAAGCGTGTTTTGAGGAAAAGAAAATCTCTAGAAAAAGTAGCTGTATCACACTTTCATTTACTTATGGCAGAAATACTTAACCCTAAAAGCACTGAATTATATTCGCATAAACCATGATGAACAAAGGTTCTTTTCATTTTGAAATCATCATAAATGTCCTACATAACTCTTTCTGATTTATTTGAATACCTATGTTGTGGGTCTACGACCACTAAAAATATTTTTACTCTTACAGCGCGTAAATAGACTTTAGTCGTCAGAATCTGACGTCTATCTCTCGCTGTAAGAGTTAAGCACTGAAAAAGTTTTGAATATTTCTTCCGATATCTGTCAGCTTGTTAGACAAAGATGAGCTGCCATTGATATATGTACCCTTGTGTCCACATGGCCATGTTGTCGTTGGTCCATGTGGTTCAAACTCGATGTAGCACTCAGATGTATGCAACAGATGGCAAGAGCTTGGTCATATATTAATTAGGATTAAAACGAGCATCACAGAAATCGGTAACACCAGTGCTATATGCCAGTGTGACTAAAGTTATGTCTAGCACGTAAGTGTTGGAAAAACTCCACAGAGAAAAGTAGAGATGATTGTGTCTAAATATAGTTATTATAGCTTACAAACAGCGTGATTACAAGGAATAAGGAGGTAAATCAGCATGTTTCAAGTTACATTAACTATGTCTTACTTATTCTTGATATAACCTACCTTTCCCCCATTACAGACACCATTCCCCAAAGATCAAGTCCATCTTCTGTCAGTGTTCCCGTCTAAAAACAATATTCAACATTGAGATTATTATTATTTAATTAGGGTTGAAGAATAAGACATTTTTTACCAAAAAATGACATTTAAATACAAAACTTCCTAACATTGAATTAGCATAAATACTGTAGGGTATTTTAATCATACAAGAAACACCTCATGTTTCTTTCTCACATGCTAATTATCTATCAAGCAACATGCTAATTATCTATCAAGCAATTGATGCAATGTACAGTTTCTAATGACTGAGATGATGTCATTCAGAAAACAATTGAATTGAAAAATTTGAATTTTTACATTTGCTAACTCAACACTATTTATGATCAATTTGAATTTTTACATTTGCTAACTCAACACTATTTATGATCAATTTGAATTTTTACATTTGCTAACTCAACACTATTTATGATCAATTTTAACCCTTAGAGCTTGGAGCTATTCAATTTAAATTTCCAATCATATCAAGCTGTCTCTTGCTACTCCGATAGATAATTTCAAGTGGCTGAAAATTACTAAGATTCGTAAAATTAAGTCACATCCCTGCAAACATGAAACATTAAACCAGCGTTGGGGTGATGCTTGAACACAGATAATCTACATCAGTCCCTTTATAGTTAACAAGTGTCAGGCTTCACACCTGCTTTACAAAATTAATATAGGGATTTATATGCCACTTTATCCTTTAACCCTTTCACCACTGAAGCCCGTTTTTATGTGCTGAATGCCATAGCATTCAAACCAGGGATACCAAAAGGTTTTTTCAATTTAAAATCATCATACATGTCTTAGTCAGCTCTTTCTGATTCATTTGAATACCTATGTAATGTGTCTACAGCCATGAGAAATATTTTTACTTTTCTTTTACAGTGCGGGTATCGACTTTAGTCGACAGAATCTAACGTCTACAGACGTCAGACTCTGACGACTAAAGTTGATCCCCGCACTGCAAAGGTTATTCTACACGGAATGATAGAAGTAAGTTTAATGTCTGCATTTGAATAGTTCTGGATACCTGATGAAACCTTGACTTACCTTGTCAAAGCAGAACGTGTTTAGAGCTCCACAGAGGTTGATGCTGCGGGGACTGATACAGTAAACCTGCTCTTTCTTCAGCCGATTTTGAGCGAACACGATGCCGATCGTCATTGCGGCTGGTAAAGCAGGCGGGATGACAATCGTGATGAGGTCAAGCGTGCGTAAAATAATCAAACCCCAATCATCTCCTCTAGAAATCTGTCCACATAATAAATTATTATCATTTACTTCATTCAAATAGCTATACTCTGGCCTGAACTTTCTGGATCTGGATGCACATTTCTGTGCACATGGCAATTCGCATGGTAGCGATTTTAAAAAAATAATTGGGTAATGTGACATAGAGCAAATGTTCTGAACATATTCACATATTATCGAAGTCAAAAAAGTGTTAGAAGTCCCGCCTATAGTACCCATAATGACTACCAGAATTTCAAGGTGGGGAAGGTCATGATTGACCAGAATAAATTAGATATTCAGGATAAAAGTTAAACTTTAAAACTTTAGCATTGGTCAGTTCATTGGTAATTTGAGAGAGTATGCAAGCTGCAGGTATTACGTATGTCTATGCAATATGTGAAATTCCAGTAAGACTCGAATACTTGTTATAAATTTATCAAAAACAGCATATGTATATTTCATTTTTTTTATTTTCATGCTTTAATATGCTTAATGAATTAACATAATGAACCAGAAGTGATAGTGCTACCTAACCTTGTACAATGAAACAAGTACACTAATTTACGCACAATAACTCCCCCCAAATCATTATACTCATAATTTTAGGTTGAAATTTTACAGCTGACATTTTAAAGCTGAGACTGCTAACACAATTCCCAGCTTCAAATGACGAAAATTATTTCTTAGGTTTTAAACTTGTTTGAAAATATTATATATCTGGTCCCAGCAGCACAAGGGTTAATCCTCATCTTTATAGTTAACCCTTGAAGCGCTGAATTTTTTTATAAAAACATTGGAGACCAAAGGGTTTATTTCAATTTGATATCATGATAAATGTCTTATTCAGCTCTTTCTGATTCATTTGAATACCTATGTTATGGGTCTACGACCGATATAAATATGTTGATACTCACAGTGTGGGGATCGACTTTAGACGTCAGAATCTGACGTCTACAGACGTCAGATTCTGACGACTAAAGTCGGTCCCGGCGCTGTAAGGGTAAATGATTGTTTTCATCTAACTCACCATAATGACCAATGTGTAGACCATACCAATGGAAGCAATGAGTGCCAGCACACCAATAAATTTGAACGAGTCCTGTGAGAATTTGAAATCTACTGGTTTTGGAAACATAATTGAACGCACCAGCTCACCTTTGGCAGTTGAGAAGCCTGAAAAATACATTTATGCTATTGCTGATTGTGTTGATTGGGTTGGCATCCACCTTTTGATTGATGCTTAACCCTTATAAAGATGAAACATTTGTGTATAAGCCATGGAGATCAAAGGGTTATTTTTAATTTGAAATAATCATAAATGTCTTAGTTAGCGATTTCCGCTTTATTTGAAAACTAATGTTACAGTCTACGGACATTATAAATTAATTCTTCCAGTGCCGTGATCATATTTAGACGGCAGAATCTGGCGTCTTTAGACGTCAGATTCGACGTCTAAAGACGTTCCCTCGCTCTAAGGGTTAATAGCAAGATTAGTTTAGTAATTGATTTGTAGGTCAAAGCCAGCTGGTACCATGGAATATTTAGTATCATGGATCCTGATTTTACTGAATTACATTAGATCTAGTAATATTTGTAAGGTTTAATTTTTGTGAATTTCGCGAGGACAAATTCGCGAATTTATGAATCTTGCGAAAATTATTATAATATAGTGCTACCTATCATCGAAATTTCACGAAATGTAGATATCTCTAAAAGTCCAAAATCACAAATTCGCGAAAATCTAAACACGCAGAAAATACCAGATATACAGTATCATAATTGATCCAGACAAAAGTTCAACAAGAGCATCCCCAGCCCTTACAGCCAGTCACAAGAGAAAATCATATATACATTTGCAAGAAAAAATTTTGTAAGCTGAACACATTCAAGCATCCCTGGTTACATAATTAGGACCTTTGAATCTTCAATTACATTCATCAAACCTTGAGAAAATTCTAAAATTCGGTAATTTTTATTCACTGTGAGGTGGGAATTGCATGATGAAATGTTAAGTAAAGTGTATTTGATTAGCCTACTCCTTTGTGAACCCATGACTTACTTTGTTTTTATAAAAAAATCACTAAAAAATGGCATAAAGTATTTGACAATAAGAAGTTTTTAGCTCTTATTTGACACTCCAGTATTTTATGTAATCTGATCTTTTTTATTCTCCTTTAACCCTTTTAACGCTGAACTCCTGGGCACACTTGCATCCCCACAGCTGAATTCCTGGGGAGGGGGGGGGTGAAAAAAATAAGAATATTTTGTTATGTCAGATTTGTATGAAGACACCAGCAGGATCTTGGCTTATGAGCAAATAATAACATGAGAAGGAGTTATGCTTTACTTGTGGATAACACCAAGGTCATGTCAAGGTCACATCAAGGTCATTTCAAGGTCAAGCCCGCAAAAAAATATTGAAAATACACACTTTTTATCAATTTCAAGCTGTTTAGCGGGGCAGTCACCCATTAGAGAGGACTGATGGTGACACATACTTGGTCGGGTATCATTTCAGCACACATTTTTAGGAAATCTAGGGCAGTGCTGATATTGTGCGGGGCAATGCCCCCATGTTTGCCCCATTCCTCAAGGGTCAATTGAACAAGCAAAATTACAATTATGCAGCAGCGTGTTGCATCAACTTTGGCTTCCATCGCAAAAGATTGCTACGTAATTGGCTATGGAGGTTGACATTGGTTGAGGGTGTGCTTTACTGCATGGATGACGCACAAAATAAATGTGAAGTTTATGTCTAGGTTATGTAAAATGTCAGGTTTATCAGTTTATGGGTAATGTGTACTAAATGCGTAATTATGAGGTAATGCGTAATGATTAGGTGTGCAATCATGCAATCCGCACTGCTGCGATATCTGCCATATAAGTATTATTACGATGGGTTAAAACAATAGTGTGCTAAGTGACATTTTTGGCCTTTAGAATAATAACCAGCTAAGTCATCTATAATATGTATAAAGTTTGAATTTATTCAAAATTCAGGTTAAAACAACAGATCAAGTCGACTTAGCACATTGTTATTCTCGGGAAAAGGAGCACATATCAGCATAATATCTGTTCAACACAGGACCAATTCGACTTGACACATTGTTCTTCTCGTGTTATATGCTTATGGGCTCTGTTTCTGGGAGAACAACGGTGCAAGTGCACTTAGCGCATTCTTATTCTGAGACATGTGGAGACAACACAGGGGAAATGCCTGGACTTAGTTTATTGTTGATCTAGGAACAATCTATGTATATTCTGTGTTCCTGGTGTAAGAAAGCGCTAAGTCAACTTGGTGTCTTCTTGATCCCAATTTTGCTTCTGTAAATCACTTTTGCAGGTAAAAAATACTCTGATAACTTCACTTGATCTACTGTCAAATTCCAATCGCTGTGTGTTTCATCATTATAAGTCCAAGTCTACATGCTGATAAGTGGATTTAGCAGACTGTAGTTCTAAGCAAAACGATAAACACAATTTCGCTGTCAAGTCGACTTGACCCACTATTGTTTTAGACCATCGATTATAGCATTTTAAGCATGATGATGATGCCAAAGGAAGGTATGGTTTGTTTTATTGTATTCTTTGAAAACAAAAATATATGGTTTGGTGAAAAAATCCAGTCTCTATCTCAATTATTAAGAAAGTTATGATAATTTTATTGATTTTATGGCGGCCATTTCAAATTTTTCGTTCCAAAATAATCCTTCAAGAATGACAGCTCTACATCGGCCCAGATATTATTATATATGCTATCCATGCACAATCAAAAGAGAAACAAACTTTTATCGGCAAAAACAAGGCTACCCTCATGATTACCGGACCACATTGATTTTACAGACAAAAATACGAAAAAAACACACTTTGCACCCGAGTATACTCGGGGTCCGCGACAGGGAGACATTTTTTGCCCCCGAGTATACTCAGGGTCCGCGTTTAAAGGGTTAAGAGAAATGTTTGATAGTAGAAAACTGGAAAAAATAAATGTGTTACTTGTTCTAAGTTTAATATCCACTTAAAATTGTATCTCGCAGCCGACTTGAGGTGGGTTGAAAATTACTCACAGCTGTTTGAAATTAGATCAAACCTTTGCAAATCTTGTCTTAACAAAAATAGATTTAATCCGCAATAACAGTGATTTATCAGGTAATGAAACTGATTTTAAATAATTATATTCGGGAGTAGCGGACAAGGTGAAGTTATGTAAGATTTCATCCTTATAGCGTCAAATCGGGTGCCCGGGAGCCCGGGGCTACCAGTTGAGCTGGGGGGGGCTACCACAACGGTAGCAACCAGAGCCCGGCGGGCTACCAGTAGCAATGTCAGCGTAATTACGATGTTGTGCGCCGTGCATCCGTTTATATGGGAAAACAACACTTTTCTATTGGCTTGCTATTAGGGTTTTTTCTTGTCGGATGTTTCTGAAAATTATGTGGTATATTCTAAAGACTATATTCTTTCACTTGCTCTAGTTTAAATCGCTCTATGTCTGTCAGAACGTTCATATTTGTACACGATTCGACCATTGTTTATGTTGAGATTCCGTGAATTCCGAGTTCAGCCATCTTGGTTTTCACGTAAAATACCAATCCGGCTCGGTTGCATAAATTAAGTTATTTCGAGAACATTTCGAATTCATAAAATACAATTTTATGAATAGGGAAATTTGGGGAAGTTACTGTGGTTAGAATAGGCTGTTTTAAGTCAGATACTATTTTATTTCGATCCATAAGTGATATCGCATCAGATCGTAAACAGGGAAAAGATGCTGGTGAGGGGAGGGGAGGGGATCACAAAACTGGCATAATGCCACATTCCGGTGCGTATTACACGCATGTGTTGATCAGCAGAGAGCTTATCGCTTTTCTTTATATCACAACGAAGTGTCTTTTTATAAGGGACTGTACGTATTGTTATTCGTACCTTGCCCTCATTTCTGTATTGCCAGTTTTTCATGCACAATTAGCATTAGGTGATGTTTAGGCCTACATAAAACTGCTTACCGCTACAGTAATCAGTATGCAAAACCATATCAAACTCTGCAAGGTACACTGAAGTAACGCAGCATACATGTACGCTTGTTCAGCTTTGTTTGTTAACACATTGTCCCACGTGGACGTGGTCATTCAAAGATTCACTTACTGGTAGGCCCTACTACATATAGGCCTAGGCTAAGTAGTAGTTTTATTGTGTTTTTTTCTGGCTGTCAGCTCTCTTAACAGAATTGTAGTTTGAACAACATATTTATATGCTGGCAGTGGCAAGTCAATTAACTTGCATATATTTTTTTAAGACAACTCACACACAATATGTAGAATAACAAGATGCATCCTCAGCTGAAATCTCACATTTCGTTCTATAGTAATGGTCTAGCCATCTAGCACGGTTTACCAAATATCAGCCATGTGAAAGTGAATAATGGCCGATAGGAGACCATTTTGAATTTGATCAAGTCGAAATTTTCTATGATGCATCCTCTCCTGAAATCTCACATTTTGTTTTATAGTAATGGTCTAGCCATCTAGTACGGTTACGAAATAAAGGCTATGTGAAAGTGAATAATGGCCGATAAGCAGCCATTTTGAATTTGATCGAGTCAATTTTTTTAAAGATGCATCCTCTCCTGAAATCTCACATTTTGTTTTATAGTAATGGTCTAGCCATCTAGCACAGTTTACCAAATATCGGCCATGTGAAAGTGAATAATGGCCGATAAGCGGCCATTTTGAATTTTATCGGGTCGAATTTTTTCAAGATGCATCCTCTCCTGAAATCACACATTTTGTTTTATAGTAATGGTCTAGCCATCTAGCACGGTTTACCAAATAACGGCCATGTGAAAGTGAATAATGGCCGATTGGCGGCCATTTTGAACTTAGTCAAGTTGAATTTTTTCAAAATGCATCCTCCCCTGAAACCTGACAATTTAATTGATAGTAATGGTGTAGCTATCTTGAGCGATTTTCATGATATTCAGCAATAACAGGCCTGTTGAGGTGAATAATGGATGATAGGCGGCCATTTTGAATTTTATCAACCTGAAATTTTTAAAGATGCATCCTCTCCTGAAACCTGACAATTTGTTTGATAGTAATGGTGTAGCTATCTTGAGCGGTTTTCATGATATTCCGCAATATCAGGCCTGTAGAGGTGAATAATGGCCGATAGGCGGCCATTTTTAATTTTATCGATCTGAAATTTTTCAAGATGCATCCTCTCCTGAAACCTCACAATTTGTTTTATAGTAATGGTGTAGCTATCTTGAGGGGTTTTCATGATATTCCGCAAAATATTTCAGTCGGATTTACCGATGTTATAAATTAGGTCAAAGTGCTGGGTCAACTTCAAGGTCAAGGTTCAAAAACCTGAAAAGGCCCAACTAGGGACCTTAGAGAACATGTATGTGCAATATGACTGTCATCGGCCCAGTACTTTTCGAGATCTGCTCCGGAAACGAAGTGTGCGTCAAAACGTCTAAATAGGTCATAGTTCTGAACCAAAAGTAGGTCAAAGTTCATATACCCCAAAAGGCACAACTAGACCCCCTAGGGGTGTGTAAAATTTGAAGACAATCGGACAAGTACTTTCAGAGATATGCTCCGGAAGCGAAGTGTTTACGGACGGCCCAACGCTGTAACATCATCATTTTCTCCTCTGTGACCTTGCGTATTGAATTCAGATTTAAAATATTTTAACCTGTCCATTAGCCACCTGGAAGTAACCCACATACCAAAAATTGTTATCCTAGCTTATTTTCTTACAAAGTTATAGGCAGAATAAGAGGTAAAAAAAAAACGGAGGCGGAATCCATAGCTCCCTTCGGTGACGGCGGGAGCTAATTATGTGATCATGTTTATAACAAGACATTTTCACTGAATTACGAGGAACAAACTTCTAAATGGACATGCTTATAAGTCTAAATAATTAAATGCTTTGAAAAAATAAAGCTAGTCTATTACATACAATATAGCTATAGGCTCTAAATAATTTCACAAATTAGATTCTAATATAAATACTGTAGGCCTTAGATAGTCATACCACATTAGACTCTTAGTCTACTAGTTATGATACTTGAAATCCACCAGACCCCAACCAATCATGAGAGAGGGTGCCTCATACCCTCCACTTTATTATACGACTACGAGAGCTACACTTTTATCTGGGCTACCGATAGGCATTGGGGGCTACCAAAATTATAATGTTGGTAGCCCAGCGGGCTACCAACCATTCTCTAAATTTGACGAGCCCTGATATTGTGTGTAAAATGTGGAGATCAAAGGGATTTTTCCTTTCGAAATCATCAGCTTTTTTTGGCACATTTGAATACCTATGTTATGGGTCTACAGCCGTTGAAAAGATTGTAATTCTCACAGTGCGGGATTGTCGTTATAAGACAGAATCTGACGTCTACAGACGTCAGATTCTGATGTATAAAGACGACCCCGCACTGCGAGGGTTAAATACCTGTGCGGATGACAACCGCTCGTACTTTCTTGTCTCCGTAGTAACGAGTCTGTATGACTTTGGTGCCACAAAACAGAACATGTCGGGAATGTTCCTTCAGTTTGAATTGCTGGTCTGGTCCCTGTGGTCTCATCTGGGGGCTCGGAATAGGAGTCTTCGTCACTGGCACACTCTCACCTTAAATGTTGTCACCAATAAACATATTTATTAACCCTGTGCTCTCAACAACAGTCGTTTTTATTCTGTTTTATCAACCGAATAAATCACTGTTATTGAAAATAAAATGATTGTTTAAACACAAGATTTGCAAATGTTTGGTTTCAAATTAAACAAATAAAACGAGTAATTTTCAACCACCTGAGGCTGTGGATCGCGGTAGCGAGACACAACCTCAAGTGGTTGAAAATTTAAATTAAGTAACTTAACAGGATAAGGGTTAGGATTTCCAAGAAGCATATGTGCTAATACAAAGGATCCTACAAACGTGAGTAATATCATAATATTATCAAATTCTATACCACCCAACACTTCTTAATACAAAATCAAATAAAGTCTAAACACTTAAAATTTAATCAAGCTTCCCAGGAAATTACCTTACGACATGATAATATACATACCATGTCATATTCAACCATGCCTTGTTTCAAATTATCATCAGATAATAGTTCTACCATTAATCATTCTCTCAATTACACAGGTAAAAATTGTCTTGAGACGTCAACAAATAATTTTTTTCAAATTTCAAGGTAAACTATGAACCTGTCTGTTGCTAAAACTACATACCTGTTAGCATGCTTTCATTAACTATGCAGTTGCCATTGATGAGCACCGCATCGCACTGCATTATGCAGCCATAACGAGGCACTTCTGTAACGTCTCCAGGAACTAGCAGATCTGAAGGGATGTCAACAAAGGCTGAAAAATAAATACAAATATATAGTGTTAAGTGACATAAAAATACATCATTAAAAATATAACATTTTACATATTTCACATACATTAAACCTTTTCCTGCCGAATTAATTTATTCAAATGTTCCCGTATTTAAAGTTGTGTTTCGCTACCACGATCATTAACTTCAAGTATGTGAAAATTGATCATATTTGTTCAATTTGAGACGAAACATTCGCAAATCTTAATGCTTAAGCATTTATTCCAGTCCAAATATCAGGGATTTGGGCGTCCAATAAACGGATTAAAAACAACGATAGATGCGATCAGCAGGCAAAGGGTTGTTTTTTTGTTTTATTTGAATACCGTCTACATAATTTACTTTTACAGTGAGGGGGGTAGACTTAAGATCAGAATCTAACATCTGAAGTTGATCCCCGCACTGGAATGGTTAACTCACCATCCAGTTCCCTTCTGTAGACAGAGACTATCTCACTCGCTGTCACTGTACTCTTGAGAGCTCGCTGCATCTACAGTCAAAAAGAAATCCCATGTACAATTTGCAAATACATGAATAGACAATTATGCTTGCAACATATATAAATCAAGGCCTAAATAATAATGTTTCTTAACCTTTACAGCGCGGAGATCAACTTTAGCCGACAGAATCTAACGTCTGTAGACATCTGTAGTTTCTGACAACTAAAGTCGATCCCTGTACAATTTGCAAATACATGAATAGACAATTATGCTTGCAACATATATAAATCAAGGCCTAAATAATAATGTTTCTTAACCTTTACAGCGCGGAGATCGACTTTAGCCGACAGAATCTAACGTCTGTAGACATCTGTAGTTTCTGACAACTAAAGTCGATCCCTGTACTGTAAAAGTAAAAATATTTCTGATGGCCGTAGACCCATAAATAATATAGGTATTCAAATGAAGCAGAAAGAGCTAACTAAGACATTTATGATGATTTCGAGGTAAAAAAACATATTAGTTGCTATGTTTTTTACAAATTAATTCAGTGCTTGAGGTAAAAAAACATATTAGTTGCTATGTTTTTTACAAATTAATTCAGTGCCTTAAGGGTTACTGATTCTTCTTCACGTTGCTAACTGTTTTATGTCAAGATAATTATGGCCGAGAGCCGAGCTGAGCAGATATCAAAAGAGCTATTAAACCTTCAAGTCTTCAAGCGCTGAATATTTTTTTATATAAATTATGGAGACCGAAGGGTTTTATTCAATTTGAATCATCATAAATGTCGTAGTTAGCTCTCTCCGATTCATTTAAATTCTTATGTTATGGGTCTTCGGCCACTAGAAATATTTTTAATCTTACAGTGAGGGGATCCACTTTAGACGTGAGAATCTGACGTCTACAGATGTCCGATTCTCACGACTAAAATTGATCCCCGCACTGTAAGGGTTAAGCTCTCAAGATGCATCAGAGCATCATTTTACATCCCTGGAAACAGACTTTATTTTCCTACAACCAAGGGTTTCAAAACAAAAATTTCCATGAAACTGGCTTACAAATACATGGCAATTTTCTTCAATTTTTAAACCACATCAAATCATCTTCATCCACTTCAAGTTGAGAATTGCAGCAGCAATTCGCGGCTTGTAGTGGATGAAGATGAAAATGTTGAATTCAGGCTTGAACGGGTTAAAGGTAACAATTCCACTTTGTATTGGGTAAATTGAATTTTTTTTCGCAAAATCAAGGCTAGTGTACAATAAAAACTACAGTATATCCCCGTGTATAATGCTATGTTTTTTCTTAGCTATTCATGTCACAAAAAGGCACCTCGTATCATACACAGATGTAGAATTTAATACAATTTTTTAGCTCTTTTAGCGGTAAGTTCAGCGGTAAAGTTCTCTAGCGGTAGAACGTATCTTTAAACGTAGGCCGTCAGCGTGTTTGGTAAGCAGGCCTATACACACGATACTGGGCCTTTCTAACTGGGCTAGTAGCAAACAACAGACGTTCACCCAATGCTGGTACATTGTTGGGCCACCGTCTGCGACGCTGACACAACATTGTACCAGCATTGGTTGAATGTGTCGTGTTTGCTGGGAGCCCCGTCTCACATTCCCCCCGACGCGCGTGGCACCTTTGACAGCCACGGGCAGATAAATGACGCCGTTAGTCTGCAACCAATTCACACTCCTGACCTGTTCATTTATATTAATAATGATTTAATCTAAGATCGCCTTTCATATGGGAGTGTTCTATTGTGTACGACAAATTTGAACATGACATTTTCCTATTGGAATGAAAGAATGCGTTGACGAAATATAACAAGATATCACTGATTATATCTCCTATCGCAAATTCTATACATGTAGGCCTCAGAATGTCCATATTGTTGGGATAACATTAACGCCTACCGCTGTTGCCGCGGCTGATACAGTATTGAGCAAATGGTGGTATCTGTTAGCTGTAGTTCATGGAGCGCTGCTGTGTTATTGCACCCTGACACCTTTTACAACCATGCGCACCTCTTGTGTCTAGACAATGCGGCTAGTCTGCAAATGTTTTACAATCACATTTCATCTTGAAATGTTCTTATTTGAGCACGACAAAATTAAAATATGGTCTTTGTAATAGATAAATGAAAATAATATAAATTTGTTGGCGAAATATAAATACAGGTATTTTAAAATCTGTGTGTATGTAGCCTATGCAGGCCTCAGAATATCTGCCCATCGAGACAGTCCCGATGACATCCACTCTGGCGCGGAAAATGAAAATACTGTATCTGCTTACTTTACAAGTAAGCAGCTACTGCCCTTTGGTTTTGCAGAGCTGTACTGTTGCCGCTGTTCCCGTCATTGAGCATCGTCTATGCAGGTGTCACGGCGCTATTTAGTAGAATAAGATAATATCCATGCCTCACATTTAGATGGCCCGGAAAGATACCGACTGGGACGCTGCCGACATCCAAAATTTGAGGTTGTATTATACAGAGGGGTAGACGTTTTTCAGGTCATCCTCGGCCTCAAATCATAACTCGTATTATACATGGCGTAGCACTATACGCGGGGATATACAGTATTTTTTAATATGATTTCTGCGCATGTGTATATAATTATTATGCATCACTAGTAGGTGAAGGATCAACCCTTTACATGCTAAGTTATCTCATTTTAATTTTCACCCACATGAAGTTGTGTCTCGCTACCACAAGCCACAACTTTAAGTGTGTGAAAATTACTCATATTTGTTTAATTTGAGACTAAACATTTGCGAATCTTGATGCTTAAACAATCATTTCATTTCCAATCACTGATTTAACCTGCTATTAAAATTAATTTAAAAAAATCATTTCAATTAAATATAAAATATTCGGCTTACATGTAGCAGTGAAAAGAATAATGATGACATAGAGACTTGGCTTCAGGTGGACCAGCACTCAAAGCTATTATTTGAAAAATTTTCGACATCGATCCACATAGTGGCTTTTCTCTCCAAACTTAAAGGTGAAATGAAGAACCTCCTAAATAGCTCAAACCTATAAATCACATTCTGGCAACACAGGAGGTTAACCCTTACAGCGCGAGGATCGACTTTGTCATCTTCATCCACTACAAGCCACGAATAGCTGCTGCAATTCTCAACTTGTAGTGGATGAAGATGATTTTATGTGGTTTAAAAATTGAGGAAAGTTGCCATGTATTTGTAAGCCCGTTTAATATAAATTTTCATTTTAAAAATAAATTTTGTTTTCAGGGATGTAAAATGATGCTCTAGTGCATCGTGAGAGCTTAACCCTTACAGCACGGGGATCGATTTTAGTTGTTAGAATCTGACGTCTATAGACGTCAGATTCTGACGTCTAAAGTCGATCCTGGCACTGTAGGATAAAAAATATTATAGGTATTCAAATGAATCAGAAAGAGCTTACTAAGACCTTTATGATGATTTCAAACTGAAAAAAACCTTTGGTTGCGATGTTTTTTAGAGAATAATTCAGCGCTTTAAGGGTTAAGGTGCTTTAGGATACAAAAATGAGATCAATTCTCACTAACCTTTCGAGTTTCATAGACTTGTACTGTGAGAGAGACGATGGAGATGATAAGAATACATGTGGCATAATACTCGTATTGGTCACAATACCATAGTATAACACTAAACAGCTGGAACACGTAGAACGGGTTAAGGGCCTGAAAACAAACATAAATCAATATAATACCATACTGGTCACATTACAAGTAGTGGAATACTAAACAGCTGGAACCAAAGACTTAATTAAGGATTAGACAAATGCCCGTCTTTATTCACAATTTTTTTTAAATTGCCTGTTCTTCCCAAAATTTCCCATCTTTTTTTGTGTAAAATTGTGATATTTGGGCAATAAATGCCCGTCATTTTGGCATTAGTCCCGTTCAAATGACGAATGCAAGGGTCGCTGGCTAAAATCTTGGCTACGTAAAACAGGTGAAGGGCCTGATTTGTTTGACATTATAGATCCCTCAAGAAATAAACTTACTAAGCCCAGCTATACATGTAGATACAGATCAACATGCACACCAGTATTGTATTTTCTGCATGGGGATCATCTTTTGATGTTAACCCTTTGACCGCCGGTACGGTTTATATTGGGTTTCTCATTTTTTTATTGGCACATCAAATACCAGCTTTTAAACATGTTAAAGATGACTTCAATCAACAAGATTTCAAAAAAAGTTTACCTTCATTTTGTCAAATCTGAATAATTTTCAGCCACTGGAAGTTGTGGATCGCGTCAGCGAGACACAACTTCAAGTGGGTGAAAATTCCAATTAAATAATTGGTGGTTAAAGGGAAGGGTTAATCTTTATACTAAAATTACTGCAGATTTATAATGGTCGCAGTAAAATAGGTATTCAAATGAAGTGGAAAGGGCTAACTTCAAAACATTTATCAAAGTCGTGGAGTCATGAATATTACATGTACATATAAAAATATTACAGCACTGTAAGAGTTAAAGATATATTCCCAGCACAAGATATTCAGGGTTCTTCCTCCTGGAACACAATTGTACGTACTGCATGAATTTCCCATGGTCATTTCTCAAAATTCAAGGACCTTTGAAAAAATGACCAAAGACACGTGCTTTGACAAATGCTTGTAAAGGAACTGGCACAACTGACTGGACTCTACTACTCCCGAGATATCCTGTAGATTAATGCTTTTTGTTGAATGTTGTCAAGTGCCTTTAGTCAGAATCACAGACAGTAGCCCTGTGCCACTTCTACGTTGTCCCGGCATGTAAAGCACTGCCCCTCACAAAACAACAGTTGTGATGAACATATTACGTCCTAGGCCTATAGGTTATATATGTTATATATATATGCTATAGATAGCAATATAGTAAGATCTGATATGCTTTAAATAGTACTTATTAATAATTATCTGGCATATGCAGACACTGTATAATACATTTTTAAAAAACAAGTTGGGGTCTATTAGGGCCGATTATATTAGGGCCATGATGACGGAAATACCCCACACAAGACGATATACATCTTTGGTTAATGGTGCAACAACGTTGGCAGAATTCAGATGATGTCCTAGACCTGGCCTGGTTTTCAGATGATGTCCTAGACCTGGCCTGGTCTGTCTTGTTTTAGAAGACATTCGGGGGCCTATACGTTTGAAATTGAGCCTAACATAGGAAAGTTAATTGTTAGGTCTTCTTAATACCGGTATATTCATATGTTGTCAACTAATTTCTATCGTTGTATCTGAATATAAAGACCATTTTATATATTGTCGTTCTCACATAAGAACAATCGAAGACGAAATTTGCCAGTTTACCGCAGCCCTTGGCAGTAGAATGTCACACCTTCAAAGATGCATTACCTGATTACGGTGTGACGGCTAAACTGTGAGAGTGGAGGTATATGTGTAGTGGCTATCCACCGCTAGCAACAGGCTATCAAAGGAGTAACCAGAGCGCTGACGCTAACGATTTCCCTCTCCATTAATTAAAGGTAATAATGGCCTAAAAATCAAAATTAAACAAGACTACATAAGTCCAGGAGCTCCCGTGACAAATTAGAATTTGATTTAAGCAATTTTGTGTAGGGTTTTTAATGTGGTCCTAGGCTAGGTCAAAAATCAAGACGCAAGACAACTAGGTCTAAGAAGCTCAGTCTAAGAGTAAGATAAGAACTAGACAGTCTGTCAGAGATTGCAAACCTCCATTGAAATCAATGATCCTAATCAGTATCCCAGTAATGGTCTACCTATCTGGTACGGTTTACCCGATATCAGGCCAATCGAGGTAACTAATAGCTGATTTACGGTCATTTTGAATTCGATATAAACTAGCTAAAAACTTAGGGTGCATCCTCCCCCGAAACCTCAAATTTTGTTTTATAGTAATGGACTAACATCTAACACAGTTTGCATAAATAATGGCCGATAGGGGGCCATTTTGAATTTGATCGAGTCAGAATTTTTCAAGATGCATCCTCAGCTGAAATCTCACATTTCATTCTATAGTAATCGTCTAGCTATCTAGCACGGTTTACCAAATATCTGCCATGTGAAAGTGAATAATAGCCTAAAGGCGGCCATTTTGAATTTGATCAAGTCAAAATTTTTCAAGATGCATCCTCTCCTGAAATCTCACAATTTGTTTTATAGTAATGGTCTGGCCATCTAGTACGGTTGACCAAATAACGACTATGTGAAAGTAAATAATGGCCGATAAGCGGCCATTTTGAATTTTATCTAGTTGAATTTTTTCAAGATGCATCCTCTCCTGAAATCACACATTTTGTTTTATAGTAATGGTCTAGCCATCTAGCACGGTTTACCAAATAACGGCCATGTGAAAGTGAATAATGGCCGATTGGCGGCCATTTTGAAATTGGACGAGTTGAATTTTTTCAAAATGCATCCTCTCCTGAAGCCTTACAATTTGTTTTATAGTAATGGTGTAGATATTTTAAGCGGTTTTCATGATATTCCACAATATCAGGCCTGTCGAGGTGAATAATGGCTGATAGGCGGCCATTTTGAATTTTATCAACTTGAAATTTTTCAAGATGCATCCTCTCCTGAAACCTTACAATTTGTTTTATGGTAATGGTGTAGCTATCTTGAGCGGTTTTCATGATATTCCGCAAAATCTTTCAGTCGGATTTACCGATGTTATAAATTAGGTCAAAGTGCTGGGTCAACTTCAAGGTCAAGGTCCAAAAACCTGAAAAGGCACAACTAGGGACCTTAGAGAACATGTATGTGCAATATGACTGTTATCGGCCCAGTACTTTTCGAGATCTGCTCCGGAAACGAAGTGCGCGTCATAACGTCTAAATAGGTCATAGTTCTGAACCAGAAGTAGGTCAAAGTTCAAATACCCCAAAAGGCACAACTATACCCCCTAGGGGTGTTGTGTGTAAAATTTGAAGACAATCGGACAAGTACTTTCAGAGATATGCTCCGGAAACGAATTGTTTACGGACGGCCCAACGGCCCAACGCTGTAACATCATCATTTTCACCTCTGCAACCTTGCGTATTGAATTCAGATTAAAAATATTTTAACCTGTCCATTAGCCACCTGGAAGTCCCCCACATACCAAAAATTGTTATCCTAGCTTATTTTCTTACAAAGTTATAGGCAAAAGAAGAGGCGAAAAAAAAACGGAGGTAGAATCCATAGCTCCCTCCGTCTCACCTTCGGTGACGGCAGGAGCTAAAAATAAGTCAAAGGTCATAACCCCCAAAAGGCACATCTACAGCCCCTTAGGGATGTGAGTATGCAATATAAAAACAATCTGTCTAACGGTTTGCGAGACATTGTCCAGAAACGAAACACGGATGCACAGACATAGTGATGACAATATCCTCCACCCCTACTTCGTGGGCGGGGGATAAAAAGTGGCAAGTTATACATTGGAAAATACAATAATCCTATACTTAGTATACAGGCAGAGACAGCATAAAACTAAACATGAAACAACTTATTCAGAAAAATAATCTGACATGCAAAGTTACCAGCTTACTTTCTGAGTATAAAGCTGTTACTGTCTCCTGGCTTTGCAGATCAGGGGCCGTATTCTCGTACAAGTTATGATATATCGTAGGCTTCTGATTGGTCGAGATGACCATCTCAACCAATCAGAAGCCTACGATATATTATAACATGTATGAGAATACGGGGATTACGGGCCCAGTAATCATGTCTGTTATGTATTAACCTGAGTAAACAGCAGTTTGATGATGGGTGTTACTCGCACAATGATGGAATTATCTCCATAAATTGCCCGTCTGAAACAGATCAAAGCAAGAACATAAATAGCATGAAATATCACTGTTAACGAGAAAAGGTTTATAAAAAAATGAATTCAAATGAAGCCCACTTAGTTAATTGGGCATAGTGTATCTAACAATGCCCACAATAGGGATATCAGTGAATTGTGTTGACTGGGATACTTTACAGCACGCAACAAAAACAGCATCTGCAGTGTCTCTGCCATATCAGTGTTAACCCTTAGAGCACTGAGGTATTAAATTTAAAGTTTCAGTCACTTGAAGTTGTGTCTCGCTACCGTGATACACAACTTCAAGTGATTGAAAATTCATGTTATTTGTGAAATTTAAGTCCTAATATATATCAGATTTTGAAGATTGAAGGCATATTTCACTTTTAACATCTGGTTATCAGGGGTTATACAGGTGCTAATAAAAACACAGAATGTCTACTGCAGTCGACATCAGTGCTCTAAGGGTCAATGATTCTAAGTAAGTTGGACAGGACACACCATGTTGATACAACCTGAACAGCTGTACCATCCTCTCTTTAACCCTTTAAGTCCTTACAATGCATTAATGCATCATTTTACATCCCTGAAAACAGCCTCAATTTTAGGACTTAATAATAGAAATAAGGGCTTTTTAATGAAAATTTTTATGAAACTGGCTTACCAATACATGGCAATTTTCTTCAATTTTTAAACCACATCAAATCGTCTTCATCAACTACAAGTCGAAAATTGCGACAGTAATTCGCGGCTTGTAGTGGATGAAGATGACAACGGTAAATTCAGGCCTGAAAGGGTTAACACTCACTTTTCGGCTTGTTCCTCCTCTGTTAAACCTTTGGTCTCATGGAAATACGAACAAGAGAGGTTTTCTTCGGTCCCTCTGAAACAGTAAGAAGATACACAGAAGATGGCCAAAAGTTATGCATATTAAAATTGTCTCGTGTGTCTCACAAATTGAACAGATTAAAATTTAGTTCAATTTTTGCAAATATTGCTTATTAAAAAAGTGATTGAAATTAGTTTAATTCCAAGCTCTGAAGAAGGTACATCTCCATAGCTGAACTGGAAGTAAGTGTTTACCATGTAGACACCCAAAAAGGCGCCCCCTCAGACTTTTCAAATAAAAGTTATAAATTAATTATAATTTGACCAGATAATCAATTTGTACATGTAAGTATCAAGTAATAGTATGAGGCAGAGACTAGCAGCTTTAACCCTTTCAACCCTGAATTTACCATTGTCATCTTCATCCACTACAAGCCGCGAATTGCTGTCGCAATTCTCGCCTTGTAGTGGATGAAGATGATTTGATGTGGTTTAAAAATTAAAGAAAATTGCCATGTATTGATAAACCAGTTTCATGGAAATTTTCGATATGAAACCCTGGGTTGCAGGAAAATTAAGTCTGTTTTCAGGAATTTAAAATAATGCATTGATGCATCGTGAGGGCTTAAAGGATTAAGGTGCTATTTTGACCCAAAAAGATTCAAGGTGTAAGAGAGATAATAGGAGAGAAAATATTACATTACATATTATCACATATTACAGTAATGGTTAAGGTATCTGGCGGATTTAGACAGATATCAGCAAAGTTAAATTTTTTAAGCTATTTTTGCCAAGAGATTCAGGTCAAATGTTACACCCTCCCAAAGGTACATCTATCTACTCCCCCAAGAGATGTACGTGCAATATGAAGAAAATCCCCCCCCCCCCCATGGGTTTCCGAAATCTGCTCTGGAAACAAAAATTCAGATAGACAGATGGAAAACAGAGGCAAGGCCATAACCCTCCGCCACAATGAGTTGGGCAGGCATTAAACAAATGACCAATAGAGCGTGCGAGCTCAATCAAGTTTCATTCATTATTATCTTGTATGTGAGGTTTAATGTGCACTCCAGTAACGCGAATCAAGTCATAGTGCTAAAAGTGGTATAGAGATGGACAGACAGACGGGTGCGCCTCATGACGACAATAGGCATCAACCAAAATTTGGCTGAGGCCAGAAACCATTATAGTCCTGCCTCAGATTTTAAAGAGATAATAATATAGCAGCTTAGGTTCACTCACTTCAGCTTTTCAAAACTTTGACTTGTCTGGTTCCACAGGTATTTGATTTTCTTGTTGGTGAAGTATTGGAAGATTCTGTCAGGCTGTAAACAGCAAGAAATGAAAAACTAATTTCACCTATATTTATTTTACAACATATCTCAGTTATAATAGCCTATCTACTCAGCTTTTCAGTAACCTGGTAAATCAACATGATGATAGACAAAACAAGTAACATCAATAAATTCATATAAATGCCGATGGTATCTTCAAATTGGAGAATATTTGCAAACAGAAGAAATCTTGGGAAAAGTGTGTGATAAACTCAAGATTATACTGGTGCATAGTAAAAATTCAGATTTTTTCAATTTTCAAAACTACGCCTTTAATAAATTCACGCTCAATTTGTAAGCTTTTCAGATTGAAAAAAGAGTTGGATGACAATGTCATGATCTTGAATATTTCCCAGCAAAACATAATTTTTACAGCAGCAACTTGATCAAGCTAATTTTTAAAAGTGTTCACTAACTTTTGAAACCAAATATATTTAAATTTCTGCTATAGTATTTTCAGAGAATGAATAATTGTAATCTGCCATAACTAAATAAATCTGAGCATAGCATACTGCCAAAGCAAAAAAAAAAGATATAAAAATACCTAGAAATACCAAATACTGAAGCAAAACAATCATTTAGAACTCAGATTAACAAGAGGCCTGAAGTCCTATCTCATCCCCCGCCATAAATTAGGTTTATTTGCGGTCAAAAATATTTAAAAAGTTTATTTGTGATGGACATTTTAAATTTTGGTAAAATCACATGCACATTTGTAGATGGTGGGTGATGTGATTGTACAATGTGAATTATTACTGACTTCAATTTTGCAGTTTTTGTGCCCACAAAAATAAGAAGGTTATCCATGGCGGCCATTTTGAATTTCAGTAAAACCTTAAAAAAATCACTTGCTCATCTCCACATCGTTGGGAGTGTGATATTAAAATTTAAATAATTTCCGACTTTTACGTTTTGCACCCCCCAAAAAATTTTAATTGATCTGTGGCGGCCATTTTGAATTTCAGTAAAAAAGTCACCTGCACATCTCCATATCATGGGGGATGTGATGATAAATATATTTTAGAGTTGACCTCTGGCGGATATTTTGAATATTGGTAGCATCTCTAAAAATCACTAGCACATCCCTATGGTGCTAGAAATGTCATGTTAAAATTTAAAACAAAATTTACCACAGTATTTTTAGTTTCTGCGCTCACAAGAAAAAGTGACGCCGGACAGAATCCTGGCATGACTAAAATCCCCCTTCCCCTATGGGCGGGGGACAAAAAGGCTCTCAAAACTATATAGTAACTTGTAATCATATGATATCAGCAGTTTAAAGCCTAATGCAGTGGAATGCTTGCTTATATTTTCATTCCATGGAATGTCCAAAAATTAATCACATTTATTCATACCGGTATATGTTGTATAGCAACTATGAAATCAGGAAAAATACACACAACACTGCCCAAATTCTAAATACAACCCTGACTGCTAGAAAATTGGGATAGACAGGTAGGAAATCAGGATAAATCCGTGAAAATCGGGTGTCAATCAAGGATGGGTTTACTACAGAGCCTTTTCATTTGAAGCACCCTCTTGCCAGCAAATAAAAAATGGGTGAAAGCCTATTCATAACGAAGGGAGAAGAATAGAAGAGGTTACAAGTAATAACAGCTATGGAGACATGGAGAGGTCACAATGTCCACTTATGACCTCCGTCATGCCTAAAGCAAAGTTTTTGTCAGTCTTTATTTTTAATCATGCAATTCAAATTGTGTGACAGAGATTTGTCAACACAATAGTCACTGCCTTTTTTAATCTGCAAAATTTTTTCAACCCTTTAACTTTCACTGAGCCAACATTGGGTGAATGTCTTGTATTTGCTGGGTCGAGGCTTCTTTATTTCAATGGTCTGCATCATTTTCTATCAACCGTTTAAACCTTCATAATGCATCAAAGCATCATTTTGCAACTCTAAAGAATGACTTTATTTCCTAAAACTTAAGGGTGTAGAACAGAGAAATTATTGTAACTGTTTTGATAACAATTTTTTTTTTCAATTGCCACCTATTTCAAGTCATCTTCAACCATTACGAGTCAAGAATTGCGACACCATTTGCTGGCTTGAAGTGGATGAAGATGAAAATGGTAAATTCGAGCTCATTAAGCTCTAGGGTTAAATTTGACTGCTCAAAACCTTGCTTTTTGATAATGCTACTCTACTAAGGTAGGTGACATACACAACATAGCAGATTCTCCACCTCCTCATCATTTCTGTACACCTGTTAATAGACATGAATTGGTTAGATCTATAAATTACATTCGATTATTATCCCAAAGAAAAATTACATTCAATTATTATCCCAAAGAAGACATAACTTTGTATTTTCACAGTATACAGTATAACCTGCTGAGTAACCACCTTATGGACAACCTCATATACGGGGTCACTTGGCCTTTCCCAAAAATAAAATTTCCTACATAATTACCGTAATTGCTGGACTATACCACGCAGAAGGTCAAAATAGGCCTTTCTTGGTGCTTAAGCCTTACATATCGTGCACTCGTTATTTACTGCGCACTTCAAAATATCGCCTTGTCATGGCAGTCGCCAATGCTAATGACCAGTATGCTAGTAAGATTGATTTGTGACGGCTCGGGTCCCAGTGAATTAGATTGTGTTTATTATTATTATAATAATAATAATTAACAATGAATACTTTCATGCTTAGTTTTAAAACGTGTTGCGGTACAATAAAGTCACGCATTTACCATGAATATACACACGTTTCTGAACTTCAGGGACTGTCATTCGGTCACGAGCTAACTAACTAGCCAGTGGAGGATAGCCAGTACACACATACCCAAGTACCACCCGCCAGATGGTAATCAGGTAATTGCTTCACTGCAGGTGTGACATTTTACAGCCACGGGCCGCAGTTAACCTGCAAATAATGTACCATCGCATATCATCTTCATATGTTTTTACGTGAGCGCGACAATATATAGAAGGAACATTGATGGAAATGAGTCGGCGAAATATATGCCTACGTTAATACCAGTATAAAAACGTAACAGCTAAATTTCACTTAGTGGGTAAAATTTCAAAACTGCAATCCCAAGAATGTCATCTAGATTCCCGCCGTCGGCGCGCCAGTGAAGCATGTGGTATCGTCCCTTTTGGTGCATGCGCATATAGGCGATGCATACATGTATGTAGATGTGCAGTTGGCAGACATGCATGTATCTGTATTACACGCTAACAGGTAGATCTGCATCAGTCATCATACCCCCCAACATGTTTATAATGATGTATTGTACAATGTCAGCGTGTCAGTTATTATTTATCGAGCAGTTAGTCCTTCTGACAGTTAGTAACAGTGACAACCCAGCAAACACGAGGCATTGACCTAATGTTGTTCTAATGTTGGCGCGCCGACTTCAACGTCAACACAACATTAAAACGACATTGGGTCAATGCATTATATACAAATTAAAAAATACAATCGAATCATCACGAATGTTAAATCATCAATATATACAGTACAGTACAGTATATTTACAAATCAGATGACATAATAAAATAAAGAGATCTGAACATGCCACTTTCATCCTGTAATAAATTCAGATATTCTTGGCTGCTATAATATACTTTCAAAGCATTTATTAAAATAATATATATGAAAATTGAAAGACAATTTACCTAAATTTAAACGAGAACATACTATTGAAATTAAACTAATTACTTGAATTATGTGTTGAAGGGTGAAAATATACATGTATATTTATCAAAAAAATGACTGATAACAACTCTTTTGAAATAATAAGTAGACTAAACATACTAAAGTCACAACCAGAAAATACAGGACCGACAAAAATAAAGTACACTTTAGAAAAACATGTGAAAAATTTTTTCATAGCATTACATTTTACAAATATTAAATAAGAAATCTGATTTAACAATTGCATAAATTAAATTAGAGATAGTTTATGTACAGACCTTGCCATGTTCCAAGTCAATACAATCAGCATTAACAGAGGCAGAATAAAGTTTTGATGAATCCTTCTCCTGACTAAAGAAGAAAAAAATGAAAATTGTTGATCAACTATGAATTACATCAACCATTCAGTCATAACTTTAAATATTTTAGCTTCTTACCGAGCTTAAATTGTATCTAGCCGACATAAAGCTCATACCTACGTACTGTTATTGGATATGCTAATAAAAATAACTAAAAACAATCACAACCAGTATTAATGCCATAAGTTTTAAAATATGTATATTCGTTACCTGTTAGTCTCGCTTGTCTGAGACTTGATTCTTTCAACAAACCATTGCTCATATTGGTCCTGAAAAACAACAAAATTATACTGATATTGCGCCTTATCCATGTGAGGTGCTGTTGTCAAGACATCCAGCATGCCCATAATATATATTATACATGTACGGTACATGTTGTGTCATCTCTACAGGTACATACATACGCTCTACATGCTTTTTATTTTTTCACTTGCAATGGTGTAAATATTATCAGTGCTATACATGTTCGCATTCAGCATGAAATATAACAATTTTTAATGATACATATTGTAATGGAATCTACCCTACCTTTAGCAGTACTCTTTTAGCTTCATCTAGGGGGCACAATACATGTGTACATTTCAAATGCCATTCTGGTTTCCAGTAAAAGACCAGTCTCAGGAAGCCGAGCGTCAGCACAGTGAACACTGTTGTCAAACCTTTCCGAAAACTATCAGATCGGTACCCATAAATCTCCTGCAAAAAGAAACAAAAAACTGCTAGGTAACAGGGCTTACAATATAAATAAGCTGCCTGGCACAGCCATTTACTTGGTGTGCAGCCAGTAGTTTCCTATGTGTCATGGGGAATACTTGCCTAGATTTGGCATTGGGCACTTAACCAGAGCTTGCTGTGGTGAAAGGTACACTCCGTAGCAGTGTGTGTGCCTACACACTGCTACGCCGTGTGCTGAATTATGCCGACTGCAAGTGGCTTTCCCCGACCCCTTCCACCACCCTCCCCCTGTATGAAATGATTACTTGTTTCATTTAAACGAAACTGCCGCTCGGGCAGGATTTTCAGCGTAACGCGACAGTGTTTAAATGGGGACAGTGTAGGTGAAAGGTAGCCGCCTGGAGGGTGATATCCTGAACATGTGTGGTGGTGAGTCTTCTAATGGGTGGTAAAATGTGTAGTACCACACTAGCACACACATGATTGTGGTACCAGAGTTGATGCTGGTGGTTGCAGTAGGCTGGTCAGTAGTGAGTATGTCCCGCTCAAGAGTGGTACTCCACTGTTGTTTTAACTGTATGGTGATCCTCCCAAAGTGGCTGCATGAAGCGTACTTCAAAGTTGTCTCAGTGTGTGCGGTACTCCATGATGCAATAGGTCACCCGCTTAGGTGTTGTGGCGGTTCCTGAAGTGGCATATTTGGGGCTACCTGGATCATATATTTGATATGCTGGGCAGTAAAGGTTGTAAAGATGTGAAAGTGAACCAGGGGAACAGGTAGCTGCTTCATCGCATTGCTATGGTGGATCACATATGTGATACTGGACCGTGTAAAGATGACTAAGATGAAAGGAAATCAACTAAGGCCATATTTCTATGATTCAAGTATTTTTTATTAAGCCATGACCATGGTTTCGCCGAAGCGTCATCAAATAGCTCATTTTATTGAATAAAACCCGCCAATAAAGTACATGTAGTGTTTGTCAGCAGACCCTGTGACGTCATTGGGTGCCGCACTAGAGTCAGTGAGGTGGTGGTGCCACACTGCTATAATAGGCAAATTAGGCTTGGAAATAGTTTACTCCTTTGTTAAAAGCCATCTGAGGATACCACAGCAATACAACAGTGCTGTGTAATATTCATCATGAAGTATTTAACTACTAGATATCAGTCAGAGAACGACAAAACTATTTCCAAGCCTAATTTGTCTCTTAGAGCAGATATGGCGTTAGTGGATTTCCATTCTATAAAGTAGGTACCCGAAGCCAAAACCGGGAAAGGGCTCTACAGGATAAATAAGTCAAGCAGCTTATTTTGCATGTCCTGTTAGATTTTACCTTTTCTCCTGACATCAGATATATATACATAATTCCATAAATCACTTGAAGGAGCGCAGTAGAGATAATTGGTGACATGAGAAAACTTAAATATATGGAATTTAAAGTGGAGGAGAGGTGTTTATAGTGAGAATTTGAAACCCTGGCAATGTTTTTAACTACCTTATTTAATTGAAAAAATGTATGCAAAGTAATAAGTTTAAAAAAAGAAATGAATGCTAAAAGGGCTAAAATATCATGACTTTGTAAAGTACTCTGATCAATATGGTCATTTTATATCTAGATTGTCAGATTTTGACAGGGTACAAAGCAAATCACTAAACCTGTCATCTTGATTTGATATATGTATACATATCATCAGGTCAGATTTTGTAACTGATAAAGAGCTTATATCACATACATGTACATATTGTAGACCTGTCTGCAACCACATTTTCAAGGCCATACGTATTTGATAATTATTATGGCTTACAATTTTTTCTGGAGAAAGGTGACAGGAAGAAATAAAATAGAAAGATAACTTTATAAAGTGTAGCAGATTTCAGCTCAGATCGACAGGGAAGTAAAAGAAGAAAAAGTGTATTTTTTGGTAATTTAATCTTGAAATGGTATCTTGATATGGTATATTTCGTTATTTAAAAATGGGGGGGGGGGTTTATACAATTGAAACTGAAGGGAAAAAAATTAGACAGTAAATCAAGAACTTTTCAACAAAAAAAAATAATAAATTTAATTATCCAGTAATAAAAATACAGTAGACTCCAGCCAATGTGGTCAAGTACTGACAAGGATCAGTTGACCATACACGTAGTTTAAGACTGTATCATGTACAAAGAGCACTACCATTTTCTAACTTTTCACGTTGTTTATTATGTTTGTAGGCCATACAACAGCTACATGACACAGGTCCTTCAATACTGGACAGGCCGCGTAGGGAGCGAACACAGACAAACAAAATCGTTAACCCTCTGCTTCCCAATAAAAAGACCTACATTGCATACATTGTACTTTAAATTTGATTTAGTTTTAAGTTGTAAAATCAATGTTGAGTTATGTATCTTATAACAAATGGTGTGATGTTTGACTTTTGATTTTTGACAGCAATGAAATTGATAAATCAGACTTAATTACATTAATTATTCAGGTAAATTGAGCATATTAGACTTCCATACTAACAACATCGATTGTTTTCACAACATACAATGAGCTTAAGCCATGTGAACTCCACAACAATACACAAAATATAATGGTTGAAATGCAGCCATGGCAAACAAAGCCTGAATATTTCTGGAGAAGACATATTTTTGACATATGTACAACATGAAGCTGTATATTTCTAAAGAAAACTAAAAATATATGCACAGACTTCCAGGTAAAGCAGGGTTTAATTTGTTTAGTATCACGTAGCAAAAAGCTTCTCAATTTTGGCCGATTGCTAAACGAACTTAAAATTGATTAGCGAAATATTCATTCTTTAACCCTTTGAAGCCTGAATTTACCATCGTCATCATTATCCACTAAAAGCCGTGAATTGCTGTCGCAATTCTCGACTTGCAGTGGATGAAGACGACTTGAGGTGGATGAAAAATTAAAGAAAATTGCCACATATTGGAAAAACAGTTTCATGGAAATTTTCATTCTAAAACACTCAGTTGTAGGAGAATTTAGTCAGTTTTCAGGGATGTAAAATGATGCTTTATTGCATCGTGAGGGCTTAAAGGATTATTGATATCGAAATGGAGCTTTGTTGCGAATCGCTACACAAAATTTTCAAAACAAATTAAACCCTGTAAAGTGATTTTCAATTTAAAAAGGACTATAACCTACATCGAGCAGGTAAATTGGAGACTTTTAAACTTATTACCTGTACTGGCAACAGGCTTAGGGCTGTTTTTACAGCATAGACTGTATACAATATGCATAACTCCACTCAACTGGGCCTTTAAATGTAATAGTCAGGTCAAACTGCGATATGTGCCTAGTAGATAACACTTTCGCTAAACATTTTTCGTAGACATTATGTCGCACACGTGGTTACCCTTAGCTATTGTTATTCTGGGGATTGTCCGACACGAGGATAGCGGAGCTGCTTTTGAACAAAAAAATCTCATCTGGGCATGCCTGGAGGTGAATCCCCTTGACATGCCCAGATAGTGAAGGAAAACATGCTCAAAAACACACCATGCCCTATCACCCCACCATCACGTCATCATCTGTACATCATCAATCTCATCAATATATTGCACTGTTTTTTTATCATATTACAGGCAAACATTGTTATAGCATGAATCGTTACAACACGGATCGGTTATAACACGATAAGGTCATGGACCCCAAAATTTAAGACCCCTTTTTAGGTTCTTTTCCAGAAAATCGTGTTATAAAATACAGCTGTACACTGGCCTACACGATGTAATAAAACAGGGAGCGAGATTTCGTCGCCGACTTATAGCCTCTGATTATGTGATGGCGCTTTGCTTGTCAAGGCATTCACACAACAGTGCTCCAGTTAACAGAGACGGCGTAGACATTGATTCAATGTTGTACCAACGCTGGGTCTTGTAATTTGTGCAAGCAGCATGGTGTCTCATCATTTTTGACATGTGGTCTTTTGATCATCCATTCATCGTGTAGGCCTAATTATCTAGAACAGAAATTGTGTAAATATCGTATCATAGTGTAAGCAGATTACAGCACGAACAATTATTTTTAAATAAAAACGTGCTACATGTGCTATGAATGTAATAAACTAAGATAGTATTATAATGCATGCATATCGCCGTAATTATATGACAAAATAGCGCATCGGTATGACATGAAGTCAGATATAGAAAACAGTATCGTGAGATCATGCGAAATTACCAGAGACCAAATGCATATCTGACATTACAGGTAACCCTTGGGGCATCGCCCCAACATTGCACGATCAGTGGGCCTTTGTTCGGCTACTGTCGGCTCTCACTGTAGTACGCACCAGAACCTTAGAATGTGTCAGCTCTCACTATAGAACGCACTGGGAACCTTAGAATGTGTCAGCTCGCACTTCGTACGCACTGGGAACCTAAGAATGTGTCAGCTCTCACTGTAGTACCCACTGGGAACCTTAGAATGTGTCAGCTCTCACTGTAGTACACACTGGGAACCTAAGAATATGTCAGCTCTCACTATAGAACGCACTGGGAACCTTAGAATGTGTCAGCTCTCACTATAGAACGCACTGGAAACCTTAGAATGTGTCGGCTCTCACTGTAGTACGCACCAGAACCTTAGAATATGTCAGCTCTCACTATAGAACGCACTGGGAACCTTAGAATGTGTCAGCTCTCACTGTAGTACACACTGGGAACCTTAGAATGTGTCGGCTCTCACTGTAGTACGCACCAGAACCTTAGAATGTGTCAGCTCTCACTGTAGTACGCACTGGGAACCTTAGAATGTGTCGGCTCTCACTATAGAACGCACTGGGAACCTTAGAATGTGTCAGCTCTCACTGTAGTACGCACTGGGGACCCTAGAATGTGTCAGCTCTTATTGTAGTACACACCGGAACCTTAGAATGTGTAAGCTCTCACTGTAGTGAGCACTGGGAACCTTAGAATGTGTAAGCTCTCACTGTAGTACGCACTGGGGACCTTAGAATGTGTCAGCTCTCACTGTAGTGAGCACTGGGAACCTTAGAATGTGTAAGCTCTCACTGTAGTACGCACTGGGGACCTTAGAATGTGTCAGCTCTCACTGTAGTGAGCACTGGGAACCTTAGAATGTGTCAGCTCTCACTGTAGTACGCACTGGGGACCTTAGAATGTGTCAGCTCTTATTGTAGTACACACCGGAACCTTAGAATGTGTAAGCTCTCACTATAGTACGCACTGGGAACCTTAGAATGTGTCAGCTCTCACTATAGTACGCACTGGGAACCTTAGAATGTGTCGGCTGTCACTATAGTACGCACTGGAACCTTAGAATGTGTCAGCTCTCACTGTACTACGCACTGGGAACCTTAGAATATGTCAGTTCCCACTGTAGTACGCACTGAGAACATTAGAATGTGTCAGCTCTCACTATACATGTAGTACGCACTGGGAACCTTAGAATGTGTCAGCTCTCACTGTAGTACGCACTGGGGACCTTAGAATGTGTCGGCTCTCACTGTAGTACGCACCAGAACCTTAGAATGTGTAAGCTCTCACTATAGTACGCACTGGGAACCTTAGAATGTGTCAGCTCTCACTGTAGTGAGCACTGGGAACCTTAGAATGTGTCAGCTCTCACTGTACTACGCACTGGGAACCTTAGAATGTGTCAGCTCTCACTGTAGTACGCACTGGGGACCCTAGAATGTGTCAGCTCTTATTGTAGTACACACCGGAACCTTAGAATGTGTAAGCTCTCACTAAAGTACGCACTGGGAACCTTAGAATGTGTCGGCTGTCACTATAGTACGCACTGGAACCTTAGAATGTGTCAGCTCTCACTGTACTACGCACTGGAAACCTTAGAATATGTCAGTTCCCACTGTAGTACGCACTGAGAACATTAGAATGTGTCAGCTCTCACTATACATGTAGTACGCACTGGGAACCTTAGAATGTGTCGGCTCTCACTATAGTACGCACCGGAACCTTAGAATGTGTCAGCTCTCACTGTAGTACGCACCAGAACCTTAGAATGATTATCCACTCGCCAGCCGGGCTAGTGGAACTAAAAATCCACTAGCCCTTATGATTTTTTAATCGCCCTTACTAGTTTAATGTTATTTATGAAAAAAATTACCGGACTAGTGCGATATTGCTAAATCACTGGTTAATGATTTTCCCCCTTCTGACCCATCTTCCGTAGGCTTAGCCTGAGCATTTTTGCTGCAGGTGGGCATAGTAGCTTTAATTAGCACATCTGCAGCTGTTTGAGCTCTAGTGAGGTTAGAGTAAATGGGCCAGTGAAATATGTCCAGCCACCCTAATTAATTGGTTATTCATAATTATTACATGTACAGACAATTAATTTAATCCGACATTGGCTCACTAGTGTTCATTCCAACTTAGAGAAAGAAGGGCCTGTGTTGCCCACTTCGATGAAAAAAGGGGTACATCTCAAAAAAACGTAAATCATTCTGCTAATATAATAAAGTCAGTCATTTTAAACACAAAAATGATGTCAAATAAGCGTACTCTAGCCTATATGGCTTCATGACACAGCAAGGCACAAAATAACTGGGATAAAAAGGTTATCTCAGGTGTATTATAGGCCTTTTCTGGGGGTGTAATTTAGTTTGTGTTAGGCCTATTAGCATGGTTATGTCCAGTTATTCACATCGTTTCTGCGCCGACATACATGCGCCAGCGGCAACCCTATGTGTGCCTGAAACTGGAGTATTAGCCACAGCTTGTATCCACACAAAATTGCAAGACGTTTTTGCAGACGTTTTTATGTGAGAATAATGATTGATTTATCAGGCCAATAATGCATGAGTCGCTTAGAATCAGCAACAATTCAAGACTGCATCTATTCACCCACAGCTCGTTGGGCAATGAAAAGTCAACATGCACATGTATGTCAGCAAACTAGATAAATGATCTTCTTGATCAGCGCCATTTTGAACTGTGAAATATCGGATGAAACGAATGTTGGGAACCACGACGCAATAAGTGACGCTGTGGGCTGTCATGGCTACCGCAGATCGGGCCACATGCAATACACGCGCCCACGCACCGCTGATTGACCAGGCCGTAGGCCTGCTGGTCAGTAGTTTGTTTAACAACTTGGTGAACGTGATTTTTTATGTCCACGTGTGTCAGCATCAAACTTGATTCAGTTGCTCACTTTTTAGTGTACCAAATCTTGAATTATGTGCGATTCAGTGCTCCTCAAACGTATTAAGGTCTCTGATACACACAACCACTTGTGAGCCGAAACAACGCTCTGTAGCGCGCCACGACGACGACGCCTGTACATGCTGGGCGGCTCTCTGCAGTTATGCGTAGATAGCCACACATGATCTGCGGATCGCGCAGGGAATCAGTCGCCAGATCGGGCCAGATGCAATGCACGCCTGCTCGAGCACCCCCCTTAATTTCCATAGTGGTAATTTTTCAACCAATAATTTTATATACAATTAATCCACCAGTGTCCAGCCCCCTCCACACCTAAATATATACCCCTTCCCATTTAAAGGGCTGGTGTCTGGGATGCATCATTGGCGCCATTGACAGATTAAAGACTCAGATTAGACAATGAACTGGGCAAAAAAGTGTGTTCTATTCAAATTACCTCTGTGCAAGACTTTTCAGTTTCAATGTACTTATTTTTATCGCACTGCTCGCTTATGGAATACTTTACCTTTTGTTATCCGAGATGCTAGTAGCTTGAAGATTTTTAAGAAGAACCTCAATGAATTATATCTCACCATGGTAAACTTATTTGATGTGAATAATCGATGTACCTGGAGCCTGGCTTGTGCTTGTGTAAATTGTCGAATATAGCGGAATATTTTGTGTCTCAAACTACCTGTGCAATTTGAATCGGCTGTGAGACGGCTATTTGAGCTGTCACCAGCAACGCATGACTAGGGACGGAGGGCTTCGTTGTTGATACTCATGCGTTGGCAGCTGACGAACCGCCCTGCTTAACTTATACTAGTGTATTGAATATATATCTATACATCTAGCACAAATGGCACCTTAAGTGATCGATCTATGAACGATAATCTGTGAATGTTGCATTGTGTTGTCTGCCTGGCTCGAATTCAGGCCGGAGACAGTCTCTGATACTGTTCGGAGCAGACCGACATCACTCTACATGATCACGCTTGTCATGATCTGACTTAAGAGTATTACCACATGGTATGGATGGCTGTTTCTCTCAAAATTATTATTTGGTTTTTTTCTGTTTTATTTTTAGGTTTAGAGATTTTTCAGTCGCCTTTGTTTCCAGACGAGGTGGGTCCTTACGCTGAATTTCAAACTCTAATCAACTGATTTACTCCTTGAGTTTGGGACTGTTTTTCCTCAGTCAGTAGATGCATTCTAGGTTTATCATGTTTATAGTATTACTTTTATTTAGCGATGTATGTAGGCCCATGTTAAAATTAAGAGTGTCATTAGTTTTTACAATTTTTCCTTTACACATACCCTAGTTGTCTGTCCTTTTATATAATAAACAACTAAAGGATCTAGAGGTTTTAATTTGGTTTCTATACGCTTTCCAGAGTGTCCTTTTTTGCTACACTGTGTAGAACAATCCACAGTAGGCTATGGGGATCGCTTGAAACGGACAACGGCTTAGAGTTGGACGTGCTGCCCTCTCAAGCACTTGGCGTTGCATAAAATAAAATAATAAGGACCACGGGATAAAGATTATTCCTCAATTGCCACGATTCTTTCACCTGGGTGATGGCGAATTTATTTCTCAGGAGATATCATCTGTGAGTATTGAGAACAAATGGATAAAAAACAGGGTCGCTTTTTCAATTTCCAAAATTCAATTGTTTTAGGGCCTATTTGAATTTTTCGTATTTTCTCAGTGCAATATATAGACCTCCAGTATAGCCACTGCCACGAAATAATTCAGATACAGCTGGGACTCAACAGGTTTTTTTTTACCAGAGACGAAATCAAGAATAAGAATTGAAAATTGGCAGTAAAGTTGTTTTAAAAATGTGGAACTACAACCAATACTACCACAAATATCTGATATAGGCCTAACTGATGATGAACTGGAATATAACATTTGCATTAAAAAATATTCTGCCATAGGGGAGGGTGGCAAATTAATAAGGGTGAAATAAAAATATATATATCAGGAATTTTAAGTGATCATTAGTAAACGTTGTAAGCATTTTAATGGTCCACAACTTTTTTCAATGACATGTTATGACTTTTAGTAGATGGTTCTTGCATAAATAGGCCGTACATTATTGCATACTCGGCATTCCACAAACAAGGTTGCATAATTATTATCACAATGAGGGTGACCCAACGTTTGATTAATATGTTTGTTGCTCCATTGGCCAAACACTAACGCATCATTGAATCGACAGCTGTTTATTTTTATCTAGCTTATTTAATATGCCTAATAGTTCGCACTCGCTATTAAATGAGCTAATGATCATGTTTACGGTTTTTTACCATTGTGTGGTTGTGTTAGCTTAAATAGTTGGACTAGAGTAGGCTAGGTTAATCTGTCATTAAGTTAAAACTGACATTTCAGCCAATATTTGATATCTTTGTTTTACAGCAAAGATACCACGAAATCGCACTATTTGATGTTTATTTTTTTTAAATTTTGAGGAGGCATGCCCCCTATAGGTCATTGCTGTTGAATGGTTTCTTTGAAATCTGAGCTCCTCCCTTAATTTATTTATGGATACGCCACTGTACTTCACCGAGATAGACTCGGGGCACCTTGAGACAGTTTTGGGGCACATTGAGACAACCTGACTGACCTCATATCTGATATTATTCATAGTTTTTGTGTGGGGTGTATTTGAAGCAAACCATTATACATAAGTGATAAAGTGATAGCACAGGTGTACGACATCGCAAAAATCATAGGGAAATCAAGTATTACGTGATCTATAGACACAGATATTGATCATCCTAAAAAAGTAATTTTCATGCAAAAAATGGACCTAAGCTTAAACAGGGTGGAAAATGGAAATTGGTTAGTTTTGGTACCATTGACCAGCAAGAAGTGCAATTGAAGAACATAACTCACAGTCTAACGTCCCGTAGATCACACACCCCCGATTGTCATTTATTACCGATCACGCCTAGCGAGAATCACACCAATTATCACTCGCACCTTATTAAATCCACAACAGATGATTGTAATCAGGTAATTGTGTACCCTCTAACAATAAAAAGGCGAGAAAGAAATATGGCAACTAAAATCAAGCAATCACACCGGTGCCATCACCACATTGTACACGTTTATAAGGTGTTGAGTATTTCGGTTGTATAAGGGGGATTGAAAAATCACTACATGATCACTTCTTTGGAACAGTTTACGTGTCACATCGCTTTTCTACTCATATCTCAAACATTTACTTAAAACATTTGAACATTGAATTAATATTGCTATTTGATTCGAATTATAAAACATGACACCTAAATACCCATGTGGTGTATTCGGGACTTGCTGTGGCGAGAAAGCTGTAATTGATGAATGTCCTATGTGTATCAAGTGGATACACAGGCGCTGTGTGCCATTAATAACTGATTTATTGAAAGTATGGAGTGGAAACGGATTGCAGTTCATTTGTCCTAGATGTAGGCCCTACATATTATTATTATAATATATCACTAGGCAATAACATACAAATATAATTGTACGCCCTTGCTTCACATTGTAAAATGTAAATAAATAAAAACAAGTAATTGGGTGATGCGCTCTGAGGCTGAGAGGGCTCACCAATCAAAGGGATTAGAGACAATGGAGTGACGCTTGTCTACTTAACCTTTTCACTACCATACATGACGGAAATTTCCGTCGTCATTCGTCAATGAACGTAACCATAAAATGACACAAATTTTCGTCAAATATATACTACATTTATGTATTTTTCGTCATTTGAAGCTGGAAATTGCGTTAGCAATTCCAGCTTCAAATGACGAAAAATGGAACTCCTACACCAGTATATCTGGATCCTGGCATGCACCCCGGCCTGGAAGTCAAAGGGTTAAGGCGTTAAGTCATGGTGATTACAAGTCGGGAAGGAGGGGCGGCAATTAATGTGACATATAATACATATATAATACATAAATAATGCCAAATAATCATACTGCATACTATGCAAATAATATTATTACAAAGTTGCATCATAATTATAATATAATGCACATGTATATATCTTATACTTTACTGTTGTATATGTAATGTAAATATATAATACATATTTGAAATAAATGTGTCATTCCGGAATGTGTTCTTTTCTTTTTTATTAACGATATCAATTGATTACAAAAGTTTATTAAAAATTAAAAAAACATTTCATTTGGTGACTCCAGTGACATCTAGTGAATATAATTTCGCAGTCACAGTATAGATATGCCACAAGTAATCTAACACGTTACATGACATGCAGGCCTACTATCAGGACAATGTCTACACATGCTAGACCAATAGCGGGGGCATTCTCAAGCTAGCCGTGGACGTTTCGGTTATTAAACCTAGTTATATTTATAAATTTTATTAATATAATGCTACCCGTGGACTATGGTTACTTACACAATAGTATGTATAGTTATTTGGGCCGTTATCAAGGGTTATTAGCGTTTTTAGGGCCGGTATCGCTCGGTTTCATGAAAAAGACCCACCCTCACTTACTGACAGTGTGCGTCAAATACGACTTCGCATAAATGCGAAATTGGTAAAGGAAGAGTTAAATGGGAAGGGGTATATATTTAGGTGTGGAGGGACTAGCACCAATATGCCGGACACTGGGGGCTTAATTTTATAGGAAATTATGGAGTTGGAAAGTTACCACTCTGGAAATTAAGGGGGAAGCTCGAGCACCCTGAGCACCCCCCTGGATAAGCCCCTGTTATATGGCATATTTCTCCAACTAACTATATATAAAGAACAATATTTCATGATTTCACAATCTATATCTCTTGGGTCATATATCTAAAAATTAAAAACAAAGAAACGTCACCAGGTTATTATTCCATATTAGTAGATGACGAGTGTCTCGACAAATACAATAACCCAAAGTATTGTTGCTTAGCGCCATGAGCATACAATATTATACAGATGTTTCACTCGTGTCACTAGTGTCTCTCTCTTTGCTTCAGACACTGGTCATCTTCCCCAGATCAGCTAATATTCACCACCAGGGGACAGCTATTTCTCAGCCACTCTCTGTACTGCCGCATCTAGGTGCGTGGGAAAAACGCAGCTTTTTTGAGAACGATGGCCTCACAGAGTGCAAAATATATTACCCGATTCATGATATTACTATTGACGCTTCTGAAAATGAGATAAAAATATCTAGGCTGAATATACACTGATATATACCGTTTATAGTAGAAATTGTGCTTAGCTTATACTTTTAAAAACTCCATTAAACTAATTATGAATAAATATAAAATTGAAAGTGGAACACTCATGGATACCCTCAGGTTTGTATGACGAGCACTGCGTGCACAGATTCCCATGTGTTTGCAGCGGGTGGGCAGGTGTGCATCTAAACACAACTGACCAATCAAGATCTACCTCACCACTCGTGCCTCATTTATGAATTGCTGGCTGCCGGTTGGCAGACGGTGACGTTACAGACGACAGAGACACCTGGTGTTGAATATGTGTAAATTCCACGCAAAAGCTCAGTGGGTGACTGTGACACTCACTGATAGCTGAGTGTATACCGATGTATGCTGTCTCGTAAGAAGATGAAAGTATGTTTCCTTCAAATAATATTATGATAGAAACTGAATCCACCACTGGAATATTAAACAATTCAAAGAACTTAGAGCCCGCTCTGATTACTCTGCATCAAAGTCATAATTATAGATGAATAACCCCATATATATGATTGCACATGTCTCTATACCTCTGATATTAACATGTATACTCTTATTATAAAGTTCATACTAGTACTGGTTCAACGCCTCGTGTTTTCAACCCAGTGAGCACAAAACATTTGTACAATGTTGGACCAACGTCGAAGACGTTGTGCCGATGTTAAAATTAATATTATACAAATGTTTTGTGTTTGCTGGGAATAGCAGCTGGTCTGGTATTGCTGGCAGTTTACTGCTGGCCACGATTTACAAGCCGACACCGACCCAATGTCTGTTAAATGTTGGGCCAGCATTGCCAGTGCGGGCCAGTATCCATTCTGTCCTAGTCAGTACTTTATTCTGCCGTAACTGCATGCTGGCGGTATAGTACGGGCACGATGCTTTGAACCAAAGCTGGGGTAATGTTAGCCCATCATCTGTAACGCTGGCCCACATTCAGCGTGCACCAAACACGACACAGTAACCAAATACTGGGCGAATGTTGGCTCCGCGTCGTAAACGATGGGCCAGCAGTAGTCCAGCATTAGGTCAACGTTTCATGTTTGCCCACCTGTACGATAGAAAGCGCTGGAGAGAAATGAATCGGAGACAGACTCATAGCACAGAAGACTCCCAGCACAGACTGACAGACTGAGACCCAGCAAACACGAAGCGTTGATCAAGTGATGGTTTGATCCTGGCCAGCGTCGCAGAGGTTGGGCCAGCATTGGACCAGCTTGGGTCAGCGTCTCCTGTTTGCTAGGGACAGACGAGTGGACAAGGGTAAACCAGCATGTCCCCACCTCTCCGTGAGAGGGGAGACATAATTAAAATCGAAACAAATAGTTCAGAAAAAAAATCAATTTACACAAATTGAATAATCATCTAAATTTTCATGGGTTATTTTACCATTGTCAATTAGAAAAAAAACTATTTCTATTTGAGATATCAAGTTATGTCTGTTACTGGGTAATGACTAGGCTATTTTAAATAAAAACCTAAAAAATCATGCGAATTTGTGAAGTATTTGTGTTAAGGAAAAAATTATGCCAAAGCGGAGAATCACTACAACTGAATTTTACCGCTGAGCATATAAAAGGGCATTAACATGATTAACAATGGTGTGTCCACTATGCAGGGTAAAACAGGCAGGGGAGCCTCAATATGAGATCTAGTTGAATAATAAATAAAATATCCCACGGCACAGACAGGATTAAATTTGGCAATTTGCTGCTAATCATCCCATGATATTAATTTGATTGATTGAATACATTATTAACTGATAATCAACATCAAACTTGTTTAATATAAATAATAGGCAGGTACATGTCACATTTGGCTACCTGTTGAATCAAATTCAAGGACTTTTCCAGAACCTTTTCCTAAAACAAAACATTTTCAAGGTTTTACAGGCCTTGAAAAAAAAGTATGCTCCATTTCGAGCACTTTCAAGGACCTGTGCGAACCCTGCATCCAGTTACCCAAATGAGTAAAACACATAATATTAGCCATGCTATTTACTATTTAAAGAGTACTCTAATTTCTTATTAAATTATACTATGCAACAGCAGCTTAGGCACTTTAGGATGACATCTCGATCCATGCCGGAGAGAATATATATGCGATAGATCAAATATTTATTTCTTGTCAAGGTAGACCTAGGCATGGCTCAATTCAGGTAACTAACTCTTTAGGGGCGCATGCGCTTGTAAAACAAATGTATATCTTAGGAGCATATAATTACCCTGAACCCGACTAAACACCTACGCTGATGACATCGCAAGGCTCTGACAGTGACCTCCATTTTAAAATGTAATAGTTCTAATACGATCAAAAGTTTACGTCTGTTGAAAATGGACTAATTTTCGTAGGCACTTGAAATACTCGTCTCACTTTCATGGCATCCAAGTTTTTTGGTAGGCAGCGCGAGTGTCGTTTTTACACAGCTGGCTGTGGAAACAAAATGACGGTCAGTGTGACCGGGCCTCGCGCAGTAAATGAGTTAGGCGGCCCAGTCATACCGGGTACTAAGCACCCACAATTTTACTAAATTTAGGAGCGCATCGCTAGTAAAAATATTTTTTTAGTAGCACAAAGTTCCGAATATAGAGAAAAATTGTAGTCTCGTGTGACTGGGTAAATCGAGCCCTGGACCTAGGTAGGAATTAGAACACAGGAGCTTCAGCTTGTCCTAATGTGTTTCTTTTTTTTTGCATACCAGTATGCTTGAGTATGAAAAAATATGTGGGATCATTAGCTTAACTAGGGCCATATGTCAGGTCTTCAAACTAGAACATATGATGGATAAATTAGTGTGATTAAATTGTGCGATGTACTGGTTTACAATAACTAGTAATTTGCACTCACTGTAGTTTAAGTTGTGGGTTCAGGGCGGCGGGACACAATTTTATGCGAGTAAAATTTTAATTCTATAACTCCTGAAGCACTTTACATGTAAGGAGTAATAAGCAAAATATCACACATAGCCAAGAAATATACAGCCTCTTACCATCTCATCTTCTTGGCCCGCGTTAATCAGCTGCAAATTCTTCACTTCATCTTCTTCCATCTTCTCCCTTACACCATTATCTGTCAGAAATAATTAAGTTTGTAAAATACAACGTTCGAAATAAGGCCTTTCCGGTTGTCCGAGACAACCAGAATTTGTGGCGGACAATCAATAGTTACAAGGAGGTTTTCCGAGTGGACAACCAACTTTTGAGAAGATATTTTCACATTACATTATTATTCAACAGCACTTGCAAGTTAAGTGACTGTCAGGCGAGAATTTTTTTATTAAATGATTTACAGGCCCGCATGGGCCCGCCGACATTACTTTAACCAAAGTAAAATAAAAATAAAATTGTAATTTACATTTTTTTTATTAAAAAAAACTAGGGCCAAAGGCCTCATGTAGCTGGGGCAAAGGGAAATACTACAAATTGTTCACTTATAAGGGTGTGTCATTCAGAATGGCATACTCGCTCATAACGGCATGCCCTTATATGCGTATCAAATCTGTGATTTTGATAAAATTGTGATGTTTCACTGTTGATCGCAACACACGCTAGGCAACGGCGACAACAGTAAATGAACGTGGAATGTTGTGTGCTTATTTTATCTATATCAAGACTGATATCAATGGATAATTAAATGATGCTCATCCTCTTGTCACAGCTTCACCTTGACTGAGGTTGGAAATGTCCCAATTTTAAGTTTGTCATGTCGGACCAGCAACAACTTAAATTTGGCTATTTATCATAGAGCTGAATTAATTCTCCAATTCTAGAGGTGTAGGCCTACTGCATCTGATGTTGACAAAACCAGCACGGGTCGACTGTTACACAGTATGTGTTTTAGGCCTAACTTTATTGCCTAGGTAGAGGCTAGGTAGGCCCACGTCACATCAAAAAATTAGATTTGTCCACTATGCATATAATTTTTAAATGAATGTCTTGACTACAATGAGCTATAATATTGTTGATTTTTTTAAACTACAAATCGGGAGAATAGCCTTTGGCTAATGTTTGTATTGTTCACAAAAAAATATTTTAAATAAATATGATTTGATTTGATAGCTTACACATGCCTTGAGGGCAGGGGCCCTAGGGTAGTGGTTAGCATTCAAAAGCATTCCATAAAGGGCTCCGTGCCTAATAGGCCTATATGCGTATCAAATCTGTGATTTTGATAAAATGGTGATGTTTTGTTGTTGACCTCGACAAACGTCATGCAACATGTTTTTTGAATTTGTGTTTATTCTATCACTATCACGACTGATATAAATGGATGATTAAAGGATGCTCATCCTCTTATCACAGCTCGACCTTGACTGATGCTAGGAATGTCCCAATTTTAAGCTAGTTAGTCATGTCGGACCGTATTAGGCCTATTTCATCTGATGTCCAAACCAGCACGGGTCGACTGTTACCAGTGGTTACACAGTATGTGCTTTGGCCTTAGCGTCATTTCCTGCCAGATGCTACATGTAGGCCCACATCACATCAAAATTAGATTTGTCCACTATGCAGTAATTTTGAAATGAATGGCTAGACTACAATGAGAGGAAAATTATAATACCTCACAGTTATCAAGTATCATGACAAGGGGTGGCATGTCTTGAACATCAATTTTTGCAGATATCTCTCATAGGCCTATATGGGTAGGGGAGACTGGTGTACCTTGAGACGGATAAATTCAAACCCCCTAAACCATATTTAATTTTTGAAATAAAAGATTTTTACGACACATATGGATACACCTTGAGATGCCACCTGGGGTAACTTGAGACACCATATTAGGTACCTGAAGACAACGTGGATCTAGCTAAAATCAAGATTTGAATATTACATATACCTGTAGCTAAAGCCTGCAGTTGGCTTATGCTAGATGTTGCAGTAACAATATGTGGCTGAAAAAGGTGGGGGCACCTTGAAACACTTTCGGAGCACCTTCACTGAGACTTCGGGCACCTTGAGACAGTTTTGGGGCACATTGAGGCACCCTGACTGACCTCATATGTGATATTATTTATAGTTTTTGTGTGGGGTGTATTTGAAGCAAACCATTATACATAAGTGATAAAGTGATAGCACAGGTGTACGATACCACCAAAATCATAGGGAAATCAAGTATTACGTGATCTATAGACACAGATATTGATCATCATAAAAAAGTAATTTTCATGTAAAAAATGGACCTAAGCTTGAACAGGGTGGAAAATGGAAATTGGTTAGTTTTGGTACCATTGACCAGCTGGCGAACAAATCGCAATATAATATCTGTCAAACAGGCCTGACCGATGTGCCCTAAGTCCCAAGGTGCCCCAGTCTCCCCTATACTGTGAGATTATACCATTCATACATATATACAGTAGGCCTATATGAACCATAAATATTACTTAGACTATATGACTATGTTACTAAAATATATTAGGCAGTCTGCATTTTACTTGAATTTCAAGTCTTAGTTGCAACTTCCATGGTAACACTGCTTTAACAGAAAACACAGTGACATAATTCAGCCTAACAGGAGTCAGGGACACACCGTTAGATATATGGGGGGGGGGGGGGGGGCTAGAGTTTTTGTTGGTTGCAAACTTTTTTTCACCTCCGCAAGAAAACAATCTTTTTTTTGTGATGAACGTCCGACAATTTTTTTTTTAATTTATGTTGAAGAACTGAAATAAATATTTTTGTCGTATGCCTTCCCTATTATGTACGTTAACATTTGGTGGTTTTTCTGGTCAACATATTTTTCATCAATTTCGACAAACTTTTTTTTACTGACCACATTTCTAACAAACTTTTTTTTTTTTTTAGCCCCCCTCCCCCCAGATATCAAATGGTGCGCCCCTCAGATGGCTTAGTATGTCAACCAGACTCTTTGCCCCTTCCAGCTTGATAGGCCAGCCTATTCCAATTAAATGTCATGCGGAGGTAACCATGTGGCGCTGAATTGAGTCTGCCAGTTAGTAGCGTAACAATATCGGAACATGATCAGGGAATACTGAACTTTTCTCGAGGTGCACATCTCTACCCTCCTTGGCTACATTTTTTGATTAAAAAACAATATGTAAAGGCCAAGCTATACTTTTTCTGTAACTGCGTTTTAATTATGTAAAGAATATAAAGATAAATACATTTATTTTATTATTTATTACCTTTTAATAATAATAAAATATATATAAATATATGTTCGATTACATACCATACAAAAATCATAGGGATTTCATGTTCTCTTCTTTCTTTTTTTGTTTATTTATTCACCATGGTAATAAATATGTTACACTGAAATCATTTAGAACTAAAAAATATCCTGGTCTATACGTAGGCCTAAGAATATGTATTTTTATGAATGTGTATATGTAAAATATATATTTTAGATTATAGGACACCGAACTTTTAGAGGTTTCGCACGTGCTCTACCTTCTTTACTGCAATACTAGCCACATTTCTTGTAATTTCATCATGTTCTTATAAATATGTAGTTGAATATAAATCATGCATACATTTCATACATCATTATTATACTATATACTTCATGTTCGATTACCTACACAATTAGTATGTATGGTAATTTGCATCAGGAGGCCCAATTACATGTTGTTGTTGTTTTTGCGGTATCCATGGATTGATTTACGTAGTTATCTAATCATTGTATTATGTTCTAAAGAATCAAAATAACCATTATGTCATGTCTTATCCTTGTTTCCCTTGTAGCGTATATGTATCTGAAGCATTTAAATGTACTATTATATATATATATAATTATATTCTTTGTTTGTTTCTTTGGTAACTTTTGTAAAGAATATCTTACACTGAAATCACTTTTGCCGTTTTGAGATAACGGTACACATGTATGCATAGGTCCAGCTGTACGTCTTAGTAATTTCATCCTATGTAATGGAATAAATAATTAATATATTTAATACATCATTTAGTACTATCGATTGAACTCTAATTATGATTGTAATTGTATTTTCTATGCATGGATAGAGTTACAGCTAGCTTTGTATTTGTATTCCAAGAAAGCAAATTATCTGTCAGATTCTAATTTTAGTTTAGCTGATCAGATATGGTTGAGATGTCTAATGCGGTAAATTTTAGAATATTTTCCATATCCGTTGGTTGTGTAATTAGAGTATATGAATTATAGTTTAAGCTCAAGCATTCAAACACACTAATGACATTTTTGTGTCTTCCACGTATTGTATAGGGAATTATATTGGACGTTATGTTTCATACATATATTTTTGTGATCCACATATGCACACATTCACTACAATTTGAGGTGTTCATTTATACTACATTGTAAATCATGCATACTGGGTAGAATGTATGTCGTACAAATCTTATTATTATTCATTATATTTTCATTTGTAACTCATTCATGTCTTCTTTGTATTCATAACAATTGGTAGGGTGTTTGTTAAGTTCCCAAAGAGCGTCAACTTATGCTTACGTGTTTTTTCCTCTTTATAATGCTATTTAATTTCACCACTGTTTACTTATGACCAGCTTATATCACTTTTTAGTTCTCTTTTACATTTGTTTGCTTATAGGGAATATGCTTGATTATTTGTTTTACCATATCATTTTTTTCTGAACCAGCTCAATTTGTTCCAGTCGCCGTTTGTAAAGTCCAAAGATGATCTTAGGCAGCGGGTCCTGTGTTTGTGTTTTGCTTGAATTTTGTTATTTGTTAGCTTTTGTTTTCTTTTACGCAATTACGTTTCCATATCCTCCATATAAATGTACCAACGAATTATTTGATCTCAATATGCATGAAATTATATCTACTATCGTCTTTCACAATGGCAGAAGATAATACACATATCAGATGCTTAGAGTGCAACCAAACAAACTCTTTAAACTACGTCCTCAATAATGATGTTGGCAATGGCGAGGAGTCTATTGAAATTATTAAACACTCTCCTTACTTTGATAATGAAGAATTCATACAATTTTCTGTAGATAAAAGAAACCAGTTTACTTTACTCAGTTTGAATATTCAGTCTACAAATGCCAAATTTGACCAGCTTCAAATATTTCTTAAAAAAATGAATGAAAAATCATTTCAATTTGATATCCTATGTTTACAGGAAACCTGGTTAAATGAAACGAGTTGTTTTTCATTACTTGATATCGAGGATTACAATTTTATACCACAGAGTTCTCTTTGCAGCGCGCATGGTGGTCTGGCTTTTTATTTGCACAAAAAATATATGTTTAAAAAACTACCCATTTATGTCCAGTCCGAGGTCTGGGAAGGTTTATTTATTGAAATTTCAGGACATACCCTTATAAAAATATTATAATGGGAAATATATACAGACCTCCGCGTGATCGCAATGAAAACTACCAAACTTTTATAAATGAACTAACGCCAATCTTATCTGGTCTTGAATCGAGAAATTGTGAGGTATTTTTAACTGACGATTTCAATATTGATTTGTTAAAAATCAAGAAAAAAACTATTTTTAGTGAATTTTTTGACGTTATGATTTCTCATAGCATTTACCCTAAAATCACCTTACCCACCAGACTTTCAAATAACAGAGGGACCCTTATTGACAATATTTATTGTAAGCTTTCATCAAAATCTATCAACAGCTCTTCAGGAATTTTAATAAGTGGTCTTTCTGATCACCTCTCATATTTTCTTTCAATAAACTTATGCAAAAATCATAAAATACATCATAGATTTATTTACACAAATAGACATTCAAGTGATTCGTTTAATAAATTTAAAAGGGCAGTTGCTGCCGCTGAGATTCTAGAAAAAATGAATAGTGATATAAATGAGGATCCAAATTACAATTACGATATAATTCATAACACTATTGTAACATTAAAACAAAAATATTTACCAAGCAAAAAAGTTAAATTAAATAAAAGAAAACATAACTTTTTCCGAGTGGATTATCACAGGAATAGTGAATTCAATTAATTTTCGAGATAAATTATACAAAAAGCTAAAGAACACCGACATAAACTCTGTGGAATTTGAAGCAAGAAAAATTAATTTACGTTCCTATAATGTTATACTAAACAGAAATATCTACTTGGCGAAAAAAAATTACTATCACAATTTGTTTGATAAATATAAGCGTGATATTAAAAAGACCTGGTCAGCAATTAGCACTATATTACATAAAAAGGGGAAGAAAATCACTCCTGAATATATCATTAAAAATGGACTAGTCATAAAAGAACCGGAATCAATTGTTAATAATTCTAACGAATATTTTGCAAATATTGGCTCGAACTTAGCAGCAAAAATTAAAAATTGTCATGGTAACTCGCATAAAAATTATCTCCGAAATCCGTCTCTGTTAAAAAATAGTTCTGGACATGGTGAGATTTCCAATTCGTTAATAAATCTTATTAAAGATCACCTTATTAAACCTTTGACAATTACTGTAAATCAATCTCTGACCACGAGCATATTTCCACACAAATTAAAAATAGCCAAAGTTTCCCCTTTATATAAAAATTCAGATGCAACAATCATTAAAAATTATAGACAGATTTCTCTTCTTACAGTTATAACAAAAATTTTTGAAAAAGTTATTTTTCAGCAAATAAATGAATATTTTACAGAAAATAACTTATTTAATATTAGTCAATATGGCTTCCGTAAGAATCATTCCACTGAATCAGCCGCCCTTGAATTAATTGACAGACTAACAACGTATATGAATAATGGAGACATCCCTATAACCATTTTTCTCGACCTAAGTAAAGCTTTTGATACATTGGATCACTCCATATTATTGGACAAATTAAAACACTACGGTATTAAGGACTGCGCATTAAACCTTTTAAATAGTTACTTGTCGGATAGGCAACAATTTGTACAAATAAACAACATCAAATCTAGTCTTCTTCCAGTTGAAACAGGTGTGCCACAAGGATCTATTCTTGGCCCACTTTTATTCATCATATATCTAAATGATTTTACAAATGCAAGTGATATATTTAAAATCATATCGTATGCCGATGACAGAACACATTTAGCCAAACTAAGTGACTTCAATAATCGTGATAATAAGGAAAATATTAATGTTTTGTTAAATAGAAAAAAATTGTGTTTGGCTGAAAATTAATAGGCTGTCACTTAACACCAGTAAATCCAAATTTATGTTTTTTTATCAGCATCAAAAAAGAGTAGCAATACCTAACATTAAGATTAATAATACTGATTTACAATGTATCGATAATTTTAATTTTTTGGGATTAACATTTAATAAACATGTGGGTTGGGCTGATCATGTCAACAAACGTTCAAATAAAATATGCAAAATCATTGGGATTATAAACAAATTAAAATTTCAGCTGCTACAGAATATTTTACTTACTATTTATAATTCACTTATATTATCTCAACTTAATTACTGTTCACTTGGCTGGGGCTATGAGTCAAAACATTTATATAAACTTCAAAAACGGGCCATTAGAATTATTGATAAAAGTCCTAGGTTTTCACATACTAATCCATTATTCAAAAAATTGAAAATATTAAAAATTCATGACATTCTTCATTTAAATCAGCTCAAATTTTACAATAAATTATAAAATAATCAATTACCAGAATACTTTGATTCCTTTAACATGCCCAGAAACTGTACTTATCACAATTACAACACTCGCCATTGTCAAAATCTTCGCCCTTTTCGACCCAAACGGGAGTTTTGTAAAAGATGTCTCCGTTATAATCTACCAAAAATTATCAACACTACTTCTACTTCGCATTCCTTTGATAGTTTTTGTAGATACATTAAATTGAGTCTCCTTGAAAATTACACAGTAAATTGTATTGTTGAAAATTGCTATGTCTGCCATCGTTTGGCTGCCCAATAAATAATTAACTCTAACCTCTTAATGTCTTTGAAAATATCAAAGGTGTATAAAATGTCAATGTTTTCATCATTTGGATCATTTCTCTTTTTTTTGGTATGTTTATGAGAATTTATTTATATTAATTTGCTTTATGTATATGGTATTTTTCCTTTTTACTGTATGTATGTTTATTTGTTTGTATTTTTATTATGTAAAATGTTTGGTGCACAGTTATTATTTTTTAATTACAAGGTGGCCTCCATGTTAGCGGCTTAATGTCTTAATGGAGGTCTCCTAAACCTATTCCTTATATAAATTACTAAAAAAATGTTATATATAATTATGGTTAAATAAAGTTTCTTCTTCATCCCCCACAGGGGTGAGCCACGTTGTAGCCCAGGAAGAGCCCACACCAACAGTGACAACCCAAGGTCTGTCCACAACCTTCAGTTGCAAATTTTTTTTGCTACTTTGTCCTGTATTGGGGTTTACAACTTATTTACAATGTATTATGTAGGCCTACGACAGGAAAATTGGGAAACAAGGTGTGGATATGCCTATAAGGTGACAATCAGACTCAAAGATCATGCTGATCAGCTGTGGTGTGTAGTGCCTATACCCCAGTCTTCTACGACGCTGGACCAACGTTAAACAAACATTGATTCACTGTCTTGTGTATGCTGGGTAGACTATAGGCTAATGTGTGTCGAGACCAGATGAACAACACAACATTGATTACAGGTGTTCAGCAGACCCGATGCGATTTAATGTTGGCCCAACGTCTGCGACATCAGACCAATATTGTATCGGCATTGGGTCAACGCATCGTGGCTGCTAGGTTAACCTGAAACCTTGCGGGATAACGATATTAATGGTAACTAAATACCACCCCTCGCTCAGTTCATCTGCAGTGGGATAACGTGTTGTTGGCCCCTATGTACAGATAATTCTGACGTCAGAAGTTAGGTCAGCTATTGAGGTCAGACATGTTTTATAAATGATGTCATTGCTGGCTGATCAGCATGCAGTATGTCCCAGGAGGGGAAATCCTTGAGACCAATAGGGCATACCATATTTGGATATGGATGTCAGCTATTGTGTCACATTTTTAATGATGTCATAGCTGGCTAATCACTGATCAGGATACAAACCCTTCTCCCCAGAATAATGCTTGTTACCAGGCCCTGTAATTTGCATAAGTTGCGCCCAATCAGAACATAGCTGATTGATTATGCTGGACAAGGGCCATTGCTGATCAGCCAATAACATTTCTCTTTGGACAGACTTGAGTACTAACCTACTACCAGTAGTTAAGGGACCGTCAACATCGAACAGTCTTGTTTTGTATCAAACTAATATCAGAAGCTCTATGCGTATATGTATCTGCTGATAGAGCCCCAAAACTAAGGCCAATGGTCAGATTTATGAATGGAATTCAACCATCTATCAGTTTTATGAATGAAATGACGTCACTTTTTGTCCCAGCTTCAGAGAGCAGATTCTGATAATATTGTACTTGGGCTGACGCCCAGCTACAAAAATATGCCTATGTGTTATTTGACATAATTTATTTTGTCTTGTAAAAACTCTGATTTCACCATGTTTAGCGGTCCTGAGAACCGACACACACCACTACATGTACCGGTGACTTATAAAGCTGTCCCGCATTCCTACCAGATGCTGAGGTCTTTCTCAGAAACTGCTCTTACAATCCACCACCTCCAGAGAGTTACGCCTTTTAACACAGTCGGCATTTTTAAGATGCATTTTTAAAATATATCTGAATTTTATTTTTATTCCGAATCCCGACATTGCATCCTGGCAATTCCCGCCTGTAAATCAAATAATAAAAAAATCTGGCCTCAGGGTTGAAAAATTTGATTACAGTGGTGATCTTACACTTTGTTGGTTTGCGGTAGCGAATATTTTCATAAAGTTGTGGGAACTGGCTGGGTTGAAGCTATATACAGGTGAACATCGTTATAACACGATCGTTGGGGTCCAATGAGTCAAATCGTGTTATAAGTGAATCGTGCTATACAACAAAATCAACCAGAAAACGATACGGAAAACGGATGAGTAATAATCGGAAGACTATCGTAATTATAAGCTGTCTTGTTTGCACGGATGTAACGAGTTATGTTACAGTTATAACTTAATAACAACAATATTATAAAAAAAATATCATAATTTCTGCGGCGTAATAATTGTAACGTTTTACAACTATTCTATCGTACAAATGTATAGAGAATGAACACTATAAAAATAACAATAAATTACACATCTTTATGCAGCAGAGGAGTAGCGGATTGGCTATATTTTAGTTCTTTATTACATGCTTATACATATCATTGTGCGCAGTGTGTAACACGGTGTATTTGATACCTTGATTGTTGTCATTTGCATGTGATACTACGCGAGCATTATTATTATTTAATTGCACACAATATAATAAATGTGAGTAATATATTGGCAGTGGCCGTCTCTGTCACTGCTATCACCTCTGCAGTTGATGATTGACATCATTGTCCTCACGCTGATTGGCTCAGATATCCCCCTCTCTTTCTGACTCCTCCCACGTCAAGAGGTCAGGTGCAGTGATTGACAGCTTAAGCACTCTCACAGAATCTCGTCAGAAAATATTTACCCTTTCCTTCGATTTGCAGGCCTAACAAGATGTATTAAGTCGACAAACTTATATATAAATAGAATACAATTTTTCTTAGATATATAATACGATACCATCGTTATTAAATATATAGCACGATCTACAGATGGATTATTTTCCGTACTATAATCTGTATCTGTAAGCATAATATATCACGATCTTTCTTAAATACATACCATTCTTTACTTTGTGTACATAGCATGATTAAAATTGTCTACAAAACTATAATCATTTTTTGTGCTATAATCTGAATTAATTATAACACGATCTTTAATAAATTTATAACACGATCTTCAGAAATTTATGACACGATCTTTAGACTAATAAAAATCTGTTTGAATTCAATACGTTCTTTACAAATTTATAACACGATTTCAATGAAATATTAATATACTGCATTATAATATACAAAGATATCAAAGCGTCTCCGCCGAGCCACTTAATCTCGCCTCACTGCCCGGCATTATGACATAATAAAAACACGATTTTCATTAAATTTCTAACACGATCTTCAGAACTTTATAACACGATCTTTAGATTAATTATAATAATTATCTGTTCGAATATAATACGTTCTTTACAAATTTCCTATAATCTGAATTAATTATAACACGATCTTCAATAAATTTATAACACGATCTTCGGAAATTTATAACACGATCATTAGACTAACAATCATCTATTCGAATACAATACGTTTTTTACAATTTTATAATACGATTTTTATGAGTGAATTATATTATGCCGTATTTTAATATACGAAGATTTCAAAGCGTCTCCAGCGGGCCACTTATTCTGGCCTCACTGCCCGGCATTATGCCATAACACGGCACACTGTTCCGCGTTCACATGGTCAGAAAAGACTAATTTTAGAGAACTGATCAAATTTTTCCTCTTTGTAGAAATCACTACATGGACAGATATTTGAACAGCCTTATGAAAAAGAAGCATTGAGAGTAACTGATGATAGGTTCCTAAGTAGGCCCCTACTATTTCTTTGTCACACGCTGCTTAACCCTAAAAGTCAATAGTTCTATAATATATCTTTATCCCCAAACACATAGGGCCCAAATCATGTTGTTTACTGTTTATATCACATATAATATGTATAGCTGACACTGGCAGTCTGGTGCTGCCTGGAAAATATAAAAAAAGAGGTCATAATTTTAAAAGGTCACTAATTTCTTATAACCCAATTTTTTTATCACTCCAAACAAATATATGCCCCAAATTAGCGCCCTTTATCTGTTACCATACTTTGATATACTTACAGTGACACATAGAATAGACTACTAGACAAAATTAGAAGACAAGACATATTTTATTGCAAAAAAAATTGTGGCATATAAGAGAAACATTAATGGGACTTACATTTGAATAAACATGTAATTTATATAAAAACCTAGCATTCAACATGTGCCGGTAGGCGCGCAATTGGCGACATTCCGCGACGATGAACTAACAGTAAATGTTCTTATAGAATACACACAATCATGCCATCTCCCAACATGCCCATTTCGCGTAATAACTGGATGACCATACATTGTATATACCTCGGTAACAGCATCATCGCATAACGCGATAACATATGGATATGAAAGGGTGCATCTGCCACTTTAAAAGTGACAGATAGGGCTCACACCCTTTCATATCCTGGGGGAAGATATATCGCGCTTTTAGCGTGGTATAACCATGATAACAGGAGCATCATATTATACCGCAGTTTAACAGGATCATCATATCGTGTAATAGGCATATATATATTATAGCGCCGTCACAAAATCGTTTTAGTATTCGAAGTAGGTGATAAAAATATGCATACTCTACTCAGATACTTGATTATGATCACAGTTGCACATAAGTGATCATATCAGGTACAATTTTTTATATCACTTCCTGCTAAAAATATTTACCTCTTCAGGTAATTCAATATTTACAATTCAAAGTAAACACTTTCTCGCATGAAATCGGCTCTCAGAGTAACATTTACATCCATATAGTCACTTTTAGTCTGTTTTCAATGCAATATAATAAGGTTTTGAAATATGTGATAAAAATAAGCATACTATACTTGATAATGATTACAGTTGCACATAAGTGATCATATCAAGTACAGGGCTCGACACTAACACTGGCCCGCTGGCCCGAGGCCAGTAAAAATCACTAAGGGCCAGTAAATAACCTGTGATACTGGCCCTGGGGGCAACGAAAAAATTACACTCCCCTTGATACTGTGTACACTAAGGACTAGAACGAGAAGGCTAAGGGCAAGTAATTATCTAAAGTCACCGGCCCTTTGGGCTACTACCTGAAATCAGTTAGTGTCGATCCCTGAGGTACAACTTTTTTTTTATCACTTCCCACTAAAAATATTTACCTCATCAGGTAATGCAATTTTTACTCTTCAAAGTAACTATTTTCTTTTATGAAATTGTTTTCAAAGATTTCAATTGACATCCACATGGTAACTTTCAGTTTGTTTTCAATGCACTGTCATACAGTTTTGAAATATGTGATAAAATTATGCATACTATACTTGATTATGATCATAGATGCAAATCAGTGATGATATCAGGTACAACTTTTTTATAACTTCCTGCTAAAATATTTTTACCTCTTCAGGTAATTCAATTTTAGTATTCGAAGTAAACACTGTCTCCTGATTTCGGCTCTAAGTGTAAACTTGACATAGAATTCTGTATGGTCTTTTTTCAGTCTGTTCTCAATGCAATGTCATAAGGTTCTGAAATATATTAAATAAAAATAAGCATACTATACTCATATACTTGATTATGATCACAGTTGCACATAAGTGATCATATCAGGTACAACTTTTTTTTTATCACTTCCCACTAAAAATATTTACCTCGTCAGGTAATTCAATTTTTACTTTTGAAAGTAAACACTTTCTCGTATAAAATCGGCTCTAAGAGTACAATTGACATCTATATGGTCACTTTTAGTCTGTTGTCAATGTAATTACATAAGGTTTTGAAATAAGTGATAAAAATATGCATATTATACTTGATTATGATCATAGTTGCACATAAGTGATCATATCAGGCACAACATTTTTGTCACTTCCCACTAGAAATATTTACCGCATCAGGTTATGAAATTTTTACTCTTCAAAGTAAATATTTTCTAGAATGATCATAGTTGCAACTAAGTGATCATATCAGGTACAACTTTTTTATCACTTCCTGCTAAAAATATTTACCTCGTCAGGTAATTCAATTTTTAGTATTCAAAGTAAACACTTTCTCGCATGAAATCGGCTCTAAGAGTAAAATTGACATCTATACGGGCACTTTTCTCCTCTTCTCAATGCAATGTCATAAGGTTTTGAGATATGTGATGAAAATATGCATATTATACTTGATTATGATCATAGTTGCAACTAAGTGATCATATCAGGTAAAACTTTTTTTATCACTTCCTGCCGAAAATATTTACCTTGTTAGGTAATTCAGTTTTTACTATTTAAAGTAAACACTTTCTTGCGTGAAATCGGCTAAAAGAGTAAACTTGACATCTATATGGTCACTTTTAGTCTGTTGTAAACGCAATGTTATAAGGTTTTGAAATATGTGATAAAAATGTGCATTCCATACTTGATTTTGATCACTTAGTTGCACATAAGTGATTATCATATCAGGTACAATTTTTTTTTATCACTTCTCACTAAAATATTTACCTCATCAGGTAATGCAATTTGTACTCTTTAAAGTAAACATTTTTCGTATGAATTCTGTTCCAAGAGTAAAATATACATAGGTACTTGTAGTATGTTCTCTATAGTGTCATAAAATTTTGCAACATGATAAATATATGCAACCTCTACTTGGTTACGATCATAGTTGCACATATGTGAGCGGTATCAGGTCGTTTCGGCCTCTTACCTGTTCGGCCCCCTCCCGTTCGGCCCCTTACCCGTTCGGCCCCTTAACCGTTTGGCCCCCTAATATACAATGCTGGCCTGTCAGTCACTGAGTCAGCGTCGTCAGAGCGTTACCCGTTCGCCCCCCCCCCCCCACCGTGGTACATACAGCTATACTATAGGCCTACTACTACTACACTGAACCGCGTGACACAACTTCAAGTGGCTGAAAATTACTTGTCCGAACAGCCTGCTCATCTGCTTCTAGGCCTACATTGTGAAAACAGGCCGGAATAATACCAGATAACATATAACCTAATCATTAAAATTGTTTATCCTTAATTATGGGGTATCTCGAAAACCCCCTCGACCCACTCGCCCCTCGCCCCTCGACCCACGACCCTCGACCCTCGACTCAATTTTAAAAACAGTTTTTATTTGTTTAAATAATTATAACTTTTGTATAATAATAACATTCTAAAAATTATAATATAGGCCTACTGTGATGCTAACCTGGCTATCAAGTGATGTTGGCTGACCGTCTGCTACGCTGGTCCAGCATCCACCCGACGTTGGTTTAATGTATCTTGTTTAATGAGTGGCCATCGATTATATTTTTATCAATACACGTAGGCCTACAGCTGACCGAACACATTTTAATGTTGAGTCACTGTTTGGGACGCTTGTCTAACTTTAACTGTTATGTAGCCTATATTAACCCAAGCATGAGATTGAATGCCTCTTGTTTTTTTGGTGCGCAAAACAACACTTGCCAGTCATATCACCTGGCATTTCACTCGCCAGTTTCATTCAGTCACACGCTTTGGCACCGGCATCGCAAGCGGTGGGCCAGCGTTACAGACGTTGTGCCAGCAAAAATCCAACATTGGTTCAATGATAGTGCTTGCTGTGCTTAGCTATCATTGGACCGGAACACTGTTGGGCCAGCGTTAATTGAGGACAGTGGTGTGACTCAGATGGCAATCTATTATACGCCTAATCAAGTGCCCGCATATATTGCGTATCGTGCCTCTCCCAAAATATACAGGAGGCGTTCAGCCAATGTTAGGCCAGCGTCGCAGACGGTGAGCCAACATCGACCTGATATTGTTTCCCGAATTTAAAAAAAAGACTAGTCTATCCGAAAAAAAACAATAAAAAAATTAAAGTCGAGGGTCGAGGGGGTCGAGGGGGTTTCCGAGATATCCTTAATTATGTTCAGCCCCAGTCCTAGAACAATCTAGAACAAATCAGAAAGTCCAGAAATTACAGAAAAAATGCCGTAGTAAGTGAGTCAAAACGTCGTGAAGTTTTAGAACAACCCTTCCAATGTTAGTTCAATTTACTGTTATATTATTGATTCTTTGTACAACGAATTTAACATTTCTCTCCTTACGTTTGGCTCCCAAGCATTGCCTGTTCGGCCCCCAAGTAGGCCCCTACGTACATTCTACCCGTTCGGCCCCCTATGATAAACAGGTCTATCGCGTTGGAAACTAGAACTGATATAATATTATGAGCCTTTATATAGGCCTTCAACATATTTACTTATCTATGAATCCTTTAAAATTATTCAAAAATTCAGAATTTGTAAACAAATGAAGCAGGTCATTTCACCTTTAACATGTTTAAGAACGATCAGATTATCGCGTGTGTAGACATTGCCGCGGTTATTATCATTTCATATATTTTGAAACAACTAATTTTAAATATATTTCCGCTCTTTCTTACATTGATATTATAAAAATTATATTGATTTGAAGTACCCAGTTTTTATTGGTAAGCGAGTTCACAGCTTACCAATCTATCACTCACAGTTTCATTCTAAGCTTTCACTCCAGCCTTGACAACTGGTAACACTTACCTTCTCCGAGGTATCGTTAACAACTCAACTTGTGTCATCTGTACAGGGTTGGCCTACTGCTCACCGAGTGTATATTTATGTCTATTTATGTCAACTGTATATATGTCTATGCATGTCTGAGTAACACGGATGAAGTGAAAGCAAGTCGGTGACTAGGCCTATATAGTCTAATTTTAACAAAGTGTTTAATTTAACATAAGTCTATATAAAAATAATGTTATATTTAAGATCTATATTGAAATATTAGTTGAAATCTCACATGGTATCGCCCTACCCTAACACGATACACTGACCCAATGCTGGTTCAATGGCGGACCATAGTCTGCGACACTGGGCCAACATTAAGCCGACAATGCGTCAGTGTATCGTGTAAGGTATATCCCAGCAAACAGGATACGTTGACCCAATGCTGGGACAATTTCATATTGATGTATTTAATATTTTTTTCTGATATGCTTAAATAAAATAATGTTTTATATAAAATGTGGTTTTTTTCTAATCTTAGACATACACAAAATTTAATCAATGCCCGGCTGATTTTACTCATGCAAAATACCGGTACCGACTCTGAATCGTCAATAGCTAGCTTTATACATGATTAGTTGTCAGTAAATTAGACCTACCTTGCATTACGTCAGACTCTCAGTTGCCAGTTGCGATTTTCGCCATCTATACACATAGGGCCTATAGGCCTAAGTGCCGCATGACACTTTGTCTGCTGATTTACATATATAGCCTATTGGGTCAGATCCAAAAACTTGTTTTGCGTGACGGGACGGAATCGATACAAGCTCACACTGCAGAATCAAAAAGACGCATATTGGCGCAAAGTTAACGCTTCTTGGCGAAGGATGAACGCTTCTCGGCGCAAAATGTCAATTTAGAGCACCGACGACTCACAAAAAGTGTAAACAAAGACATAAAGTTCAATTACTTGGTGTAATGACCCCATCCACGGAACACTAGATTGCATAAGGACAACGCTGGTGTTTATTTTACTCGTATAGCGACTGTAGTTTGTTCAGACGAATGGAAACAGTTGGCTACCCATCCTGATATTCCGGATGTATAGTCCTTTTCAAACCCATTTTTGCTGATAAGTAGCTATAAGAACGTCATAATATAATCAAATAATAAAGATTAGAGTCCAGAATGTACAACTAAACAACTGGGTAGCAAACTGGTTGCTTTTTTTGTAATTATTCGCCAAAACTAGAGTTCTTGTCTGGTTGAACGCCTATTCGAGCAATGTGCACACGCCTATCGGTGCAAAAAAATTTACCGAAATAGAAAGCATGTTATTTTCAAACATTTTTTAGTGGCAGATCCACGTTCTGGATAAAGAGGGGGACGCAGGGGGTTTCAACGATCCCCCTCCCCCCTCCCCCCAAGATGTTTTTGTTATATTGCCTACACTGTTTTTTATCATGTATTATCGATAAATGTAGTAGGCCAACGTTATATTGCTAAGACCTGTCATATAGGCCTACGTCTACCAACATATTTAGACATGTATGTTAGATGATGAGGCCTATGTTAATTATCAAATCCCCACATCCCACACTTTCTATTAAAAACATTTACTTCAAAAAAATAAGATGGAGGAAGTCTTGTACATGTATATATATTTATTTGTAATATAAATAATATTTATCACTATAACCATGGTAATAAGGTACGATGGGGATTATCAGATGTCGGCTATATAAAATAAAATCAGGCCTGAATAAAGCTATTTTGACCAAGAGAAGTTCATGTAGCGTCACGTCCGGAGTGATGCATAAGAGGGGGGGGGGGGGCAGGCCTAACATCTGCCCCAACCTAGGTTGTTGGGCGGGGATATAATATTCAAAAGCGCAGAAGAATACTAAACAAACGTAATTTTAATTTTCAATGTCTAGGCCTATATTGCCATATAAAAAATATCCGGGGTAATTATAAAATAATTATAAAAATTAAAATAAGTAAGAAGGGGCAGATCCAAGGGGGGTGGTTTGGTCGAAAAAATTTAATCTTATTTAGGGGTCTCCTTATAAACTGGTTCCACACTCACTGGGGGACAAGCAGTGCCCAATATGCCTTAGTTTGCAGGATAAAGCCTTTGAAAATCAAAGACCCCGCGCTGCATTGAAATACATGTATTCCTTTGTTTTAAACCCCCCCCCCCCCCCCCCCCGTCAGTGAAAAGCTAGATCCGCCCATGACTAACAAGGCCTAAGCCTACAATGGTTTGTTCTAACTAGCCAGGACTGTCGTACCCAGCAAACATTAAGTTTACTGTTGAGCCAACGTCGTAGACGATAGGCTAACGGTAAACCAACGTTGGGCCAACGTCTCAAGTTCGCTGGGTAGTAAAAGTGTTTAGGTCATAATGCCTATGCGTAATGAAAAGATTTAGACCAAATGTATAGCCTTGTGTGGGCTACATATTAACCTCATCCTTGTCTCCCCATCTCCCAATGCATACATGTGAACTACATGTGCACTCGTGTGACCCTGTAGACCCTATAGTACACTTGGGTGACACAATAAGAAGGGGGTAAGTAGATGGCTTCCAATAAAAGATGTGTTAACCTACTTTCCATTTTGCCTTAATAATTATAAAATACTAAAATTGGCCTCGATTAATCAGGTCGATAATAGGACTGGTTGGTTAGAATCAGTGACATTACAGCTAGGCCCTATACACCCCATGCTCAGCTCATATGTTATAAACAACATTAAAAGTTATGTAGGCCTACTGTATCTTAAGTTGAAGTCGAGATCGCTCTCAGTCACCACCATATGTTAACTTGGATAAAAGGAGCACAACAATCCATGCTCCACGCCTTTACGGTGTAGTAAATCGCAGGTCTGGACTAATATCAGACCACCACGTGTAGACCTATAGGCCTACCTATCAACATATCAATGGCAGAACAGTGATAGTACCATTTTCTTCTATATGCATGGTCTAGCTTTTTTGCTTAGTTTTTGAGTTACGTGAATATCACAAAATTTCTCAAATTTAAAATGGCCGCTAAACGGCCATTTTAAAATCGTTTGCTACCAAAAGGTCATTGGCTGACATTGCTGTGCATATTAGCCAAATAAAATGAAGATCTGCTGGAAACTTTTTCCTGAAACGCGCTAAAGAGTATTTCTTTGTTAGTGGCCCTAGTAATTCAAGGGTTGATTGTATGGGAATCAAAATGTAACAAAAAATTATTCAGTGGTATGTGATGGATATGTGAAGTAGCCTATGAGAGAGCAGAAGTTCTTAGATCAACTATCATGCAAGATTTCCGAGATAATGAGGGACACAATATGAAATTGCCGACTGGCGGCCATTTTAGATTTTATTAGTGCGAAATTTGTCAAGGGTTATCATTGCGTGAGACCTTCCATTTTGTTTCATATTCATGGTCCAGCTAATTTACATTTTTTTGAGTCACTTAAATATCACAAAATCACTTACTCAAATTCAAAATGACCGCTAAACGGCCATTTTTAAGTTTTTGCTCCCAAAAGGGAATCAGGTCATTGGCTGACATAGCTGAGCATATTTGCCAGATTAAAAGAAGATCTGATGGAAACTGTTTCCTGAAACGCGATAACGAGCATTTCTTCGTTAGTGGCCATAGTAATTAAAGGGTTGATGATATGGAGATCAAAATGTCACCAAAACAATTTGCCAGCGGTATGGGGTGGCTATGTGAAGCATAGATAGATTATTCTGATAGATTAGTAGCTATCTTGAAAACAAATAACTGCGCTGGCGGCGGAGAATGCTTAATTATTAACGCACATTTTGTTAGGCTATATTCTAGACTATAGTATCAGGTTATACTATAAATATCTCTTAAATGTATTTATTCCAGCCGTAGGCTACATAGCACAATGATCTTAAGGCCTATCCCGTTTAAGAAAATAGCCGTAGATTATAAAACAAATTCGTACCTAATATAGCCATATAGGCCTACCAATAGGCCCCTACTGACAAAAGTATACATAGTTTCACCAATAGGCGTCTTCACATTGCTCCAATAGGCGTGCAACACTGATTTTACAACGTTACAACGATTTATTGTCTACGCAGGTCATTAGACAAATAAATGAGATATCAGGGGCGTAGAACAGACTTAATGTAACATAATCTAGCTTATTATAGAAGATTTATATGCAAATAAATTTAAAAAAATAACATTTGAATGGAATCGTGTCCAGTTTTGAGGTAGGGTACCAAATCTGTTTTTACTAGTCTGAGAAAGGTATTAAACTTTTCCATGTAAATTCCATGTGTGGAGGTTCGTAAGATGTACTATTGTTGTGCACACCTTTATTTAACATAAATTGAACATGTTGGCCTTTTGTCAGACGATATTTTGAAAAAAATTCTAAAAAAGTTGACAATTTGGCGCCGAGAAGCGTTGCACTTCGCCAATAGGCGTCTTTTTGATTTTGCAGTGTGAAACTTATGCTCTGTATTCAGGGTGAAGCAAATAAAAATAATTCTTAGTTTGACAACATATAGCACCCATCCCAGTAATTCAAAATATACTTTGAATAAAATAAAATCTTTCATTTTTATAAAAACTAAGCAAGTTGGAATTGCCGTGACGGGACGGAATGATAAAAGTAACATTTTCAGGACACTGGGATTCCCCGTATTATTTTATCAAAGTTACAGAAACAGTCAATCTAAATTTTAAGCATTTTTTTAATCACTTGTCTTATTTTTCTCAAATATGTCATACATTTTAGCTTGAAAATAATTGTTGATTTGATTTTAACAATGAAATTAATAATTGAAGTCTTTGTGACGGGACGGAAAGTGACGGTACGGAAAAAAATCCACAGCTTGTGATGGCTAATTTATTTAATTATTTCTTCACTTGCAGTTTTTAAATTTAATTTTCCAATATTTATTTCAATAAACTATTAGAATAAATTTAAAATTTAAATTAATTAAAATTTAAGCAAAATAATCTTGTTTTGAGGACATCCAATCATAAATCTGCTATCTTCACATTATTGTTAGGGGGATAGATCAAAACTTACAATCCTGCATGTGTTCGGTGAGACAAATAAGTTGGTATGTCTAGTGTAGAGCATATGGTGAAAGGCAGCAGTGCAGATAGCCTTAGTTTTCACAAGTTTTTTTTTTAAAGCAGATACCTTGATATAGATCATAGATCACAGATGTATGTCAGGCCCCTATCCGTTTTGTATAATATCTATGAATGGCTGCTTGTGGCAAGTTGGTATTGTTTTTACATAGTTTAATTTAAAAAAGAAAGTAGATTACACATGTCCTATGTAAACTATGAAGTTAAAAAAACATGCATTTTCAAAATATTATAACCTCGGGCAAACACATCTTCCCACACAAGGCTCGCTTCTCCCGAACTCGTAGACCAAGGCCTTGCTGAATCAGTGTTGAAACTATCTATTGGAGTGGGGACTTTCAAGAAAGATTTTTTCTGTTTGACCCAAGTTTGACCTCTGGCATGAGTGCTGCTTTAATGCAGGGCCACTGTCTACGACGCGGCCCTGCATTAAGCAGCACATGTCTGGTCACAGGAAGTATAACAGACAGCTCCCACCACATCTCACCAGACACGAGACGTTACATGCGGCAGGGTTGGATTAATGTTGAGCCAATGTCGCAGACAGTGGGCCAACATTAAGTTGGCATTTGGTTGAAAAATTAAGGAATATTTAGTATCTAAATCATCCTCCCTACCCCAATAGGTGGATAATAAACACTGATTCAGCAAGGCTCGGTCTGCGACCTCGAGAGCAGCGAGCCTGGCTGTTGACCCGGAAGATGGGCAAACAAGGCTTCTTTGGAAAGTGACCACTGTGACTATAACTGTGTTAGAATATTTACCTTTTAGATGTACATTATATAACAAGCTCTGATTTTCACCGTGTCTACTAGATGTGAAATAGAATGTGCTATGGAGTAGGTTTTCGTCCTGTAAGACTTCTGACCTTGTACTTTTAGAAAGAGTTAAACTTAGGTATTATTTACTTTTGAGTCTTATTTGAAAGGGGGAGGTTTACCTTGCAAGGTCACAGAAAGAATTGTAGAATCTTAGGTCATCTGGCCACCCACTTCATTTTTTGAATCGTATCTTCAGAACTACCACACTTCTTATTTGCGGCACATCTAGCTCTAGAAGTTATTTGGGTAATATAACTTTGTACTAGTTTTGGCAAAGTACTATAGGTCTAAGATGACATTTTTACATTAATTTTGTGTCTGAGATATACTCCCGAAACTACTACAGGTCTACTACCTAGGATTACAGCCATATGGCACTTTATGTGACTTATGGGACATCTCATAATCCCTAAATTGTCTATTTTCCTTATATTATATCAAGGCCTAGAACTTGGCTGGCTAATCAGTTTGACATAATATGTACTGTAACATAATCTATCAAATTATCTAAATTTTGGACAATCTTCTGCAAACTGTTGAAGATGTCTGTAGTTGACCGTAGGCCTAGGCCCCTATATAGAACAAAAAATGTGAGGTTTCAGGGAGGGATAGAAAATGGCTAGACAACAGCTTACCAACGGCTATTGTCTACTACATGTATGATATGCTTTGCTTTGTTTATTATTTTGTTTATTATTTATAATAAATAGAAAAAATAAAAGATGATTAATGAAAAGTTCAATAACATTTTTATTAAAGAAAAATAATAAAATACTTAGCTTAGGGTAATGTGATTTGGTTCGATCAAAGATAGAACACTAAATTTGAGCACGATTATTTAAAACTATTAAGTTACTATTTTAAGCATATTTCTTTAAAGAGATTAAACTAGCCAATTAGTATTAAAAAAATGGTGCTATCACTAAAAATTATTAACATTTTAAAGTTTTAAAATTATATAATTTATTGAACATTAAATCTTCGCAAAAACCTATCTAATTTGCTTTTATTTTCCGTCCCGCACAATATTCCGTCCCGTCACGGGCATGGGGACATCATGAAAGACAGAAGTGGTATCAGTATCAGTCTTTCAATTATTTTCTTTAGACTACTCATTTGAAATGTTGATATTGTGAAACAATTTTAAATTCCTAACCATTATTACCTTCACCAAAATTCACTAAACATATTAAAAAAGTGACGGGACGGAATATTTTTCAAAAAGTCTATAGCAAATACAAAAAAATTAAAGCAAGTATAATGTTAGCACATCTGTTCTTTTGTATGTCTCAGAGTCTATTGCATGTCAAAATATGAAATATTTTTGTCTGTTATTTCCAAGTTAGAATGCAACGAATGTCTTTCCGTCCCGTCACGGAATAATTTTGTTCAGCTGAGATAAAATGTCTTATTTAAAAAAAACAATGAGCTTTTTTGAAATAAACTATTTCGCTTATTGTCAGTCTGTATGTCTTCTTGAAACTAAAAAATAATTTGATTAGATACAGTTAATGTACATTTTTGTCAACAAGTGATGGCTTTTCTGGATCTGACCCTATTGTATTTAAATATTTCACATATTGATCATCACTATGAATAGTTGTGCTACTTATAATTGACATCACTAGATCTACGACAATGTTTTATAAATTTTAATATTTCAATTAGGGGGCCGAACAGGTTAACAAGAGTGTGCCAGACAGCTTAGCGCACTAACACACAGGGCTGGACTGAGGGGCGAACAGGCTATCGCTGATGGGGGGCGGACAGGTCATCTCACTTAGAAGAGGCTAGAGCGTGCTGGACAGCTTGTGTATTAGGCCTATTATTAGCGCACTTGTGAACTCACACTCACAGGCTCGTCCCAGTGAACACAAAACATTTGTATGACTTTATACAATGTTGGACCAACGTTGAAGACTTTGGGCCGACGTTGTATAATTGTTATACAAATGTTTTGTGTTTGCTGGATAACACAGGGCTGGGCAGGTGATCGTTGGTGGGGGCCGAACAGGTCAACATGCCATGTCACCCACGACACCTCTGACCTGATGACATATGTGAGCATATCAAAAACAACTTTTTTTGTCAATTCCTACTAAAAATATTCACCTCGTCAGGTAATTGATATGCAATTTATTCTAAGAGTACAGAATAATTTATCTGGTGTAGCGGGGCAGTTTGCTACCCAATTTTGGGTCATTTCTACACAATAATGTTGCCTTAGCAGTTTTTGGCACGGAGAAAAGTAGTTTTGACATTCGCAACTGTTATTTTTCTGCGGCAAATTATCCCCTGCAACAATAAAATTGACATCTTATGCATGCTACGGCTGATTTTGGCGATAGAATAAAATCCGATATGTTTCAAGTAGGACTCATCGATAAAAATAATTAAAAACAATAATTAAAAACATGTCGGGGTCTTAGTCTATTAACGGCCGATTATAACCCACGATGAATGACGAGATCTAGGACCCGAGGCGCGTTAGTGCAGGCCTATAGTGCGTGTACGCATGGCTGTCCACGGGAGACAATAATAATGTATACTACCAATAATAATTACTTAATAGCGCGCCAACCACGACAAGAGTAGTGTGGGTGCAATACGAGGATATTGAGAAGGTTGCACGTGTGAAATTTGACATGGGAAATGTAATCAGTTACGTTTTTCTAATATAAGTCTATGCATATTTCGCCGACTAATTATCTGATTATCATACCAGTGTATCTAAATACAAGCAACGTTTTGTTAATAAATAGCTGTTCCCATATGGGAACATTTGGTAGATAAAATGCAATGGTTAATCATTTAATAGGCAGGTTGATATCGTCTATCGGTTCGTGGCATTAAAACGTCACATCTGCAATAAAGCATTACCTGATAAACGAGTGGCGGTACCAGTTAAGAGTGAGGGCATGACGTGGCTATATGCAGCGTGTTCTCACCTGCTCACATCGACTGCTGACGGCCGAGTGGCGGCACGTCCATGAAATACAAATATCGTATTTTAGTAAAAAAATGAAATAAAATGAATAGGTTTTTAGGCTATCTTTGTGCAAATATAAGCTGAACCGGACCAGGAGAACCTTTTGAGGATGGTGAGATAAATGAAACTTATTGGCCAGAGGAGGGTTCGAACCTGCGATCTCCGACTTTCCAAGCAGGCAGATTTAACCACTGCACCAGGGCCCAAGCCATCGCATTTGAGAGACGGGTATCTTTGGCAGTAGGCCGGCCCGATGGCTCATTCGATTCGGTTGTGGTTTGAAACTCAAAAGTACTGGGTTAGAATCCCGGCCGGGTCGGATATTTGTCATCGGGGTTGTGCATATACAGTGCTCCAAACTGTTTAAAGGCCTGGAGTGTGCAGTGCTGTCTATGGTACTGTGCACTATAAGGAACTCTTGAATCCATTCGATAAGAGTAGGGCATAGTCTGGCTTCGGGCTTCCTACTGTCGCGATATTGCCATGATTGTGCAGAAAGCGACGTAAAGCAATATTAACATATTCACATCTACGTACGGCAGTTAGAAATTTAACCATGCGAAAAAAAATCCGATTTCAACAATGTATAGCCCCCATTCCTTATATAGCCCGCATCAGGCCTTATAATGAGTAAAACGTAGGGGGTTTTACACCCAAAAAATACGGTACATAGTAACTTTTAGTATGTTTTTAATGCAGGGTCATAAGTTTTGCCAATCATCAATATGATATTAATATGCAACCTGTAATTAATTATGAGGATAGTTGCACATAAGTGATTATACATGTTATATCAGGTATAAATTATTTTATCACATGTTATTAAAAGTATTTATTTGTCAGGTAAATAAAATGTCATTTTCACCCTTCAAAGTAAACACTTACCGGTATGAAATTGGTTCTAAAGATAAAATTGAGACCTATATTGTAACTTTTAGCCTGTTTAGAAAATGTTTACATTGAATAGTAAAAATGACATTTTAATTACCTGACAAGGTAATTTTTTTTAGTAGCAAGTGATGAAAAAAAGCCGCACCTGATATGATCCGATATGATCATTCATGTACAACTATGATCCTAACCAAGTAAGTTGTATAATGTTATCACATATTCCAAAACCATATGGCCTTCTAATTAGAACAGACTACAAGTTACAATATGGATGTCAATTGAACAATTGAACAAGCAATTGCATAGGAGAAAGTGTGAACTTTGAAGAGTAAAAATACTGCATTTTTAAAGCGACTGAATCAAGCTAAAATCATAAAAAATAAAATCGGTGATTTTATTTTGGCTTCTTATCATGACCATATGATGTAAACATGTCCATAGACTAGATCTGCAATTTTTTTTTAAATTTTTGTGCTGCGCATTGACCAGTTAGGCTAGATATAGAGACGAAATTCCTGATTTCCTTATTTCGGACATGCATGTCCAAAATAAGAAATACAGTAATTTTGTCTCTATATCTCGCTTAACCATGTTAACTGGAAAATACGCAGCACAAAAAATAAGAACTTTTTGCAGTTCTAGTCTATGGACATGTTTAAATCATATGGTCATATTAAGATGCCAAAATAAAATAACTTGATTTTTTGACGATTTTGGCCTGATTGAGTCGCTTTAATTACCTGACAAGGTAAATACTATGAGGTTGTAAAAAAATGGTACCTGATATGATCACCTATGTACAACTATGATCTTAACCAATTATAGGGAGCATATTTTTATCACATACACGTATTTCAAAACCTTTTGACAGCGCATTGCGAACAGACTAAAAGTTAACATATAGATGTAAATTTTACCCTTACTACTTTGAATAGTAAAATGACATTTTAATTACCTGTCGAGGTAAATATTTGTAGTATGAATTGATAAAGAAAAGTTGTACCTGATATGATCTTTTTATTGTGCAACTATAATCATAACCAAGTGTAGGTTGTATATTTTATCAAATATTTTCAAAACCTTATGACATTGCATTGAGAAGAGGATAGAAGTGACCATATAGATGTCAATTTTACTCTTAGAGCCGATTGCATGCGAGAAAGTGTTTACTTTGAATACTAAAAATTGAATTACCTGACGAGGTAAATATTTTTAGCAGGAAGTGATAAAAAACGTTGTGCCTGATATGATCACTTATGTGCAACTATGATCATCATCATAATCAAGTATAGTATGCATATTTTTATCACTTATTTCAAAACCTTATGTAATTACATTGACAACAGACCAAAAGTGACCATATAGATGTCAATTGTACTCTTAGAGCCCATTTCATGCAAGAAAGTGTTGACTTTTAATAGTATAAATTGAATTACCTGAAGAGGTAAATATTTGTAGTGGGAAGTGATAAAAAAAAAAGGTTGTACCCGATATGATCACTTATGTGCAACTGTGATCATAATCATAGTTGCAAATAAGTGATCATATCAGTATGCTTATTTTTATCACATATTTCAAAACCTATTGACATTGCATTGACAACAGACTAAAAGTGACCATATTGATGACAATTTTACTCTTATAGGCGATTTCGCGCAAGAAAGTGTTTATTTTAAATAGTAAAAATTGAATTACCTGACGAGGTAAATATTTTTAGCAGGAAGTGATTACAAAAATTGTGCCTGATATGATTACTTATGTGCAACTTCGATCATAATCAAGTATAGTATGCATATTTTTATCACTTACTTCGAATACTAAAAATTGAATTACCCGACCAGGTAAATATTTTTAGCAGGAATTTATAAAAAAAAGTTGTACCTGATATCAACACTCATTTGCAACTACGATTATAATCAAGCATAGTAGGCATAATTTTATCACATATTTCAAAACTGTATGACCGTGCATTGAAAATAGACTAAAAGTTACCATATGGATGTCAATTTCAATCTTTGAAACAATTTTGTAGGATCCTGACTTCGTTAAGTTTAGGTGGCAGTTATCCCCGGCTTCTCGGACGCGAGAAGCTGTGGACGACCGCTTCGTTTCCGTACCTTGGTGCCGGGCGCACACAATTGCAGCCCATGCGGTATTGGTACTTTTCCCGCACTTCAGACGTTAAACTCGGCGACTACGGGCGTGCCGTAGGTCGCTCTCTCTGAGTCAAACAGGACGTGCCGTGCGCAGGGGTTGTGCTTTGTTGTTGCCAGATGTCTAACGAATAAACATGACAAGTGGATTTATTTGGAACAGTCGACTCGACGGGGAAGGAAGTCTGTGTTGAAATGGTGAAGATTGGGCAGTTTCCCTCATTCGCCATTGCGACCCTACACTAAAGACTCCAGCGGTCACTTACAGGTACTTTCGGCGCGAGGGGCTCTCCATCCCACCATAATTTCATAAGACCTAATGGTTACTTTGAAGAGCAAAAAATGCATTACCTGATGAGGTAAATATTTTTAATAAGAAGTGATAGAAAAGTTGTACCTGATATGATCACTTATGTGCAACTGTAATCATTATCAAGTATAGTATGCTTATTTTTATCACATATTTCAAAACCTTATGGCATTGCATTGAAGACAGACTAAAAGTGACCATATAGATGTCAATTGTACTCTTAGAGCCGATTTCATGCAAGAAAGTGTTTATTTTAAATAGTAAAATTGAATTACCTGAAGAGGTAAATATGTTTAGTGGGAAGTGATAAAAAAAAGTTGTACCTGATATGATCACTTATGTTCAACTGTGATCATATTCAAATATCTGAGTATACTGGGCTCATTTTTATCACATATTTCAAAACCTTATTATATTGCATTGAAACAGACTAAAAGTGATCATATAGATGTAAATGTTACTCTGAGAGTCGATTTCATGCAAGAAAATGTTTACTTTGAATAGCGAAAATCGAATTACCTGAAGAGGTAAATATTTTTTGCAGGAAGTGATAAAAAAAAAGTTGTACCTGATATGATCACTTATGTGCAACTGTGATCATAATCATAGTTGCAAATAAGTGATCATATCAGTATGCTTATTTTTATCACATATTTTAAAACCTATTGACATTGCATTGACAACAGACTAAAAGTGACCATATTGATGACAATTTTACTCTTGTAGTCGATTTCGCGCAAGAAAGTGTTTGCTTTAAATAGTAAAAATTGAATTACCTGACGAGGTAAATATTTTTAGCAGGAAGTGATAAAAAAAATTGTGCCTGATATGATTACTTATGTGCACCTATGATCATAATAAGTATAGTATGCATATTTTTATCACTTACTTCGAATACTAAAAATTGGATTACCCGACAAGGTAAATATTTTTAGCAGAAATTTATTTTTTTTAAATTGTACTTGATATGATCACTTATTTGCAACTATGATCATAATCAAGTATAGTATATGCATAATTTTCGTCAAAGAAAGTGTTTACTTTCAATAGTAAAAATTGAATTACCGGAAGAGGTAAATATTTTTAGCAGAAAGTGATAAAAAAGTTGTACCTGATATGATCACTTAGTTGCAACTATGATCATTCTAGAAAATATTAACTTTGAAGAGTAGAAATTTCATTACCTGATGCGGTAAATATTTTTAGTGGGAAGTGACAAAAAAAGCTGTACCTGATATGATCACTTATATGCAACTAAGATCATAATCAAATAAAGTATGCATAATTTTATCACATACTCGTATTTAAAAACATTATGACAGTACATTGAAAACAGACTAAAAGTTACCATATGGATGTCAATTTTACTCTAAGAACAAATTTCATACAAGAAAGTGTTTAGTTTGAAGAGTAAAAATTGCATTACCTGACGAGGTAAATAATTTTAGAAGGAAGTGATCAATGAGTAAAAATCATGAAAATTGCATTACCTGACGAGGTAAATATACTATTTGTTCCCATACAGTAATCACACAACACCGCTATGGCCATCTGGTGACTGCAACTGAAACTATACGCTTCACCTGGTGAAGTAAATACAATATTTACCCGTGGGCATCACTTTCCCTAACTGGTATGAGAAATCTGAGCACACTTTCCCAAGCTACTTTTTTGCGAGCTTTCCAAAAATCATACTCCCATTTTTCTATCTCGAACGTACGAGATATTATTACGTAATTGTCTTTTTTGAAAACTTTAAAAGGCAATAACTCTGTCAATATCAAAGCCAGAGTTACCAAGGCATACCTACGTGACCAGCATGATCCAGCGATCAATTTGTACGAGTTTGAAGTCGATCAGTTCAAAACTGTCATCTAGAGGATAAAAAGACTGTATCCTCAAGCACACAGTTTATGAGATACGACCATTTAAAGAAAAAACTATGCCATCATAAAGAGGGCCCATCAGTGTTTTCTAGTACAGTAGGTCAACTTAGTCGAGAACCGAAATTTCGCTCCTTTTTCGTCTCAGACGCACGTTTTCGAGATATGACAGTTTAACGTTTTTGTAATGTATTGTCAGTGGGTTTTTTTGTGACCTTTAACCCCGCCGTACAGACACGCTATTGGTCGTATCGCTTAGAAAAGCTATAGACTAGCACACCAAGGTCTCTAGGCCTACCTGACTGCCCAAAGTCAAAGACCATCGTGTTTAAATCTCAAGTCGATTACGTCAAAACTGAGTGAGAAATAGATGCGCAAAAAACATCAGTAGAAAAATAAAAATAAAGTATCCACTTGAAAAACAATAGTTTGGACGAAGGTACGTCCAAACTATTAATCAATGATAATGGCGGGATGGTAGGCTAGGCCTATCATATTGCCGAAAGGCCCGGCCAGCCTGCATGCTGATTGCTGGCATGTGATGTGGGCTGGCTAAAGTAAAGAAAACAAACAAGCAAATTTTTATCATTTGATTTTGTGTAGATTTACGTTAGAGTCTATATTTCACAATTATTTTTAAATAAAAAAAACTTTGTAATCACTTGAAATAATTCAATTAGACTTTACACACCATAAAGGGTTTCCATCGCTCTTTATTGCAATGAAACGAATGTCATCTATCTGTGCCACTTGTTCTTGACGGTGCCATGTTCAACTGAATAAATGAATCAGTCAGCTATATGCAAGAACCCCTTTCCAGACATCTCGCATCATTGCCACTTCGCCCCCCTTTCACCAGAGGACGCTTCGCCGTCGCATTTGAATGAGACGTCTCGCATCATAGTCATTTCGCATCATAGTGATTTGAATGAGACATCTCGCATCATAGTCATTTCACATCATAGTCATCTCGCCCCCGTCGCATTGTAGCAGTATTAACCTCCCCACAGCTACAGGCCAATGAACATAGTAATTAGACTGGTCTTTCGCCGTCGCATAATAGTCATTTTGCATCATAGTCACTTCCCCGTCGCAATACGGTCGCATTATGACATGTTAAGTCTCCGCACAGGTATATTAAAATTAGTAAGAGCAGAGATATTTTATACTGGTAATGTTGACAAAGGACTCTTGTGTGGCAATATAAAGAATGATTTAACCAGAAGCACCAGATATAATTATATCGTTTATAGCTATGGGATAAGCCTAAGAAGGCAACTTTAATAAAACGTGAGCATAGTATTAATGTCCACATGTATATCTGTGGGCCCCTATGTCTGTCTGTCTGTATGTCTGTCTGCTGGTCTGTGATAATTTGTTATTTACACCTCAGGATAACACAGGATTACTGAAGTGAAACAATCTCCAGTCATTTAAAAACAATACAATATATAACTATGTACAGCCTATATAGGCCTACAGTAGGCCTATGCATAGTGACAAAGGCAAATGGTGTCTACATGCACTATAGTAGTGTGAATAAAACAGGTAAAAATGTTCATAATGTGTATACATATCAAATCATATCACCTAGTTCATTATTACCTACGTACTCAGCCAACACGTACGAGACGTTTATTCAATGTAGGTTTAATGTTGGTCCACCATCTGCGACCCTGGCCCAACATTAAACCAGCATTGGTTAAACGTTCGTGTCTGCTGTGTATTACCTGGTGAGGCGTGCACAAACACTGAAATAACACCACTGACATCGATCCATTTTAAACCCTATAGTCTGTGCAACAGAATAAAGTAACTGGAAAAAATAACTACATTAATAAACATATTTTTACTTGTTTGCAACTATTACCTATATAACTCACAAAAAATCGTCATTGCTGACTTATTGATCAGGCCTAAGTCATCGCTAAGTCATTGCTGAAAGATGTTATAATCACTAACTGTGAACATTCGCTTAAACGGTTGCCTACAGTTGATCCTCAAAGCTTAAGGTGTGCACAATTACTACGAAAACACCACTGCCACTGATCGACAGCGGTTACTTTAGGCGCTATGTCAACAGAGTACCAATATAATAATATTAACATGATCGATATTATCCACAATAATATTCTGCCAAATAATAGTGTAACATTTATTGCTGAGGGTAGCTACTTGAGCGTCTGCGACCATTAGGCCCCTATAGCCTCTTAACCCGCTAAGCGTTTTTAATCCATTTTATTAGCAGATCATATCGCTGTTATTGAGAATGAAACGAGCGTTTCAACATCATCATTAGCAAATATTAGGTCTCAAATTAAACAAATGTTTGTAATTTTCCCCGACTTGAAGCTATGGGTCGCGGCAGCGAGACACAGCTACAAGTGGGTGATACTAAATCTTCTAACGTAATTATAGCGCTATAATGTGTGAAAATCATCACACGATAATATAGGGATAGAATGATAGGGCATGGAATAAAATAGTGATGCATCAGTGTAGGCCTATTAATAGAATAACGACGGCGAAATGACTATGATGCGAGATGACTATCATGCGAAGCGTCCAATGACAGGGCGAAAAATCGATTCCCCCCCCCCCCCCCCCGGGCTGCAGAAACATAGCATTCTCCACACATAGGTGTCGCTCAGGTCAACCCTCGTTCTCTCTCTGTAACGTCTCACCACACATAATACCCGTCCCATAGACTTACATGTATTATGACCCATACGCTCAGGCCTCCCAGCACTCCTAAAATGGGGAAATGTAAATAACACTATATATCATTTTAACCATCCTGCTGTTCTCTTTCAAAATACAAAATAAAAAAGGTATGTGAATCTGCTTGCTTTTCTGCTATTATAGCCTAGAATAAGCTCTTGCCCCACACTCCCCCGGGCGACCTAGAAAAAAATTGACCTCGTTTTTTAGAAGAGCCTTGTTACAGCCAGCGCAAGGACTTCCTGTTCGATCTATCTTCTATAATTTCGATGCTTTTGCTACAACAAAACATCACAGAATCGATTTAAATTGGTATCAAAATGATATTTCCGTAATAATCACCACAGGAGCTGCTGCAAAGAGCCACAATTTTTAAAAAAAGACTAACTTTCTTATTCTTAAACTTTATAATGATATGCGCGAATGAATTTGTGTGGTGAGACCTTAGGGGAAATAAACATGTTTATGGAATATTTTTTTCCAAGTGATCTAGAAAATACATTCTATTCTGAAATCGAAAAAGAAAACCTTGTCCAATTCCGATGAGCAGAAGGCACACAAACGCAAAATGAAATTCCCCTGTTTTTTACTAGATCTCGAGAAATGGCCCGTTTTTCGATATTACAACATAATTTTCCATTTTCATGAAGCATCTGTATAGAATTGTCGATTTTTTCAGAGACTCGTCTTGAAATTAGGCAATGAATGATTTTTTGTCTTCAGAATTGTGATGTACGGACATTATACACACAAACAAAAGAGGTATAAATACCAAAGGACAAGAAAATCAATACTGGGAAGTGGAAGAACCAAGTTGAACTTACAACTGTTTCAGTGCTATATGGACGAACGCTTGGTTTATGGGCCATAATTGAACATTATCAAATTACTCTCGTTAAATTCGCTAGAAAACATGTCTATATTATATTTTTTCGCTGAATTGGCTGCCTGGTGATAATAAATTAGCAAAATTAATGGTCTAGTAGCAATAAAACATCCCACAGGCGCGAAAATGTGTTTTCTGGAACTATGGCCTTAACGTCTCACCACACATAATACCCGTCCCATAGACTTACATGTATTATGACCCATACGCTCAGGCCTCCCAGCACTCCTAAAATGGGGAAATGTAAATAACACTATATATCATTTTAACCATCCTGCTGTTCTCTTTCAAAATACAAAATAAAAAAGGTATGTGAATCTGCTTGCTTCTCTGCTATTTTAGCCTAGAATAAGCTCTTGCTCCACTCTCCCCCGGGCGACCTAGAAAAAAATTGACCTCGTTTTTTAGAAGAGCCTTGTTACAGCCAGCGCAAGGACTTCCTGTTCGATCTATCTTCTATAATTTCGATGCTTTTGCTACAACAAGACATCACAGAATCGATTTAAATTGGTATCAAAATGATATTTCCGTAATAATCACCACAGGAGCTGCTGCAAAGAGCCACAATTTTTAAAAAGAGACTAACTTTCTTATTCTTAAACTTTATAATGATATGCCCGAATGAATTTGTGTGGTGAGACCTTAAGGGAAATAAACATGTTTATGGAATATTTTTTTCCAAGTGATCTAGAAAATACATTCTATTCTGAAATCGAAAAAAAAAACTTTGTCCAATTCTGATGAGCAGAAGGCACACAAACGCAAAATGAAATTCCCCTGTTTTTTACTAGATCTCGAGAAATGGCCCGTTTTTCGATATTACAACATAATTTTTTCATTTTCATAAAGCATCTGTATAGAATTGTCGATTTTTTCAGAGACTCGTCTTGAAATTAAACAATGAATGATTTTATTTCTTCAGAATAGTGATGTACGGACATTATACACACAAACAAAAGAGGTATAAATACCAAAGGATAAGAAAATCAATACTGGGAAGTGGAAGAACCAAGTTGAACTTACAACTGTTTCAGTGCTATATGGACGAATGCTTGGTTTATGGGCCATAATTGAACATTATCAAATTAGTTTCGTTAAATTCGCTAGAAAACATGTCTATAATATATTTTTTCGCTGAATTGGCTGCCTGGTGATAATAAATGAGCAAAATTAATGGTCTAGTAGCAATAAAACATCCCACAGGCCCTCTAACATATCTATGAGTTTGGCATCCTAGAAACTTTAGTTCTTACTTTTCAGATGAGCAGTATTTGCATTTTATTTTCCCGAATGTATATTCTAACTTTTGCAAATAAAAAAAATACTTGCGGTGGACGCATCCATAATTCCATATGAAAATAAGGGGCTGCTCAACAATTATGTAACGCTTTTTTGAAAGATTTTTGATCCCCCCTCCCCCCTTCGTAACGCTTTTACCGTTGTGTTGACTATGTATACAGTCCGTAACGCATCGCTTAACCCCCCTCTATAGGCGTTACGTAGTTGTTGAACGGCCCCCAACTTTTAAGAACCTTCATTTAATTCACCCTTCAACCCTTTCCATGCCAAATAATTTAGCCCCTGCCAATTTATACAATGCCTAATTACGCTAGCATAATGGTAATTTTGGCAAAAAAACCCCATTAGGATTCATCAGTAGGTCTACTGAACATCATTCAAAGTGAACTCTCATATTTGTAACTGTAATGTATGGTGGGACGGGTTGGAGTTGCACTTTACTGGGGTTGAAGGCAAAGGTCATGCCGAGGTCGTATGAAGGTCGATCTCGATAAAAAATACAAAAAATACCATTTTATGTCTTCCAACCTTATTTATGCGTGAGCGAAGTGTTATATATGACTGTAGTTGAATCATTCAGGGTTAAGCACTATTTCAGCAGGTGTCTTAAGTGGTATTAGAGTAATAACAGTACCCGAGGAGTGATAGGCTCCTAGCCCCTTCGGATTCCCCTTATTTTCACCTCCGGATAAATTCCACTTCTCCAGAAAAGTTTGAATGCCAAAAGTGACCGAACATAGTAGTGCGCAACTTCAGCTATGCCATGAATTGCAACAAATTTACATATGACTGTATGGAGTTCCACTATACTGAGGTGGCGTGCAAAGGTCTTATCAAGGTCATATGAAGGTCAAACTCGATACAAAAAATGCAAAAAATATCAATTTTTGTGCCTTCCAACGTGTTTTATGTGTGAGCTAGGTGTAATAATGGCTGTATTTGAATCATTCAGGGTGAATGACCATTTCAGCAGGTGTCTTAAGTGGTTTTGGGGCAGTTAGGAGTGATATCCCCTTCGGGTTTGCTTCTCCAGTTCTGCTGTGCAATACAAAATCACGAAATCACCATCAAAATGTTCTAAGGACAATTAATTAAAGATAGTTGTATTTACTCCACATGTCCGTATACTGCCGTGCAAAGCCAAAATGCAGTATCCGATTACTTCACAAGTAAGCATATACTGACTTTTAGATTTGTAGGACAGTATAGCCCTACTACTCATACATGTCTCGATTGATATAGGCTAGGGGGGGTGGGCTACATTTATGCAGATCTTATGAAATAAAACTATTGTCTATTGTCTACCGCATACCGCATGCATTTCAACAGTGTGCAGCAGTAGTAATAATGAATCTTCTTTATAATTGATACATATATTAAATGGAATTCTTCATACTACCACTCATTCGTGCATTTCCACAATCTCTCATTATTCGTGCGGGACGAGATTCCGAAAGGCATAGTTGTTGCGCTACTCGGAAGCTCTCATAACACATATTCAGAACAAGAGGGCATGCCAGTGATATGAGTCAGAAGCTGAATAATGCTGAATAGTGAGCCTGCAAACTGATAAAATTTGTTTCCCACATTGAGGTGAAAATTATACGGCAACCAGAAATAGTGCAACGTGATCAGGTATAGCCTATCAGACATCATATAACGACGAGACGTGCAACAGACATGTGCACAGCCGTCGGGATAATTTGCACCAATGTTTGATTAATGCAGCAGTCAATGTATTCCCCGACCCACCCCACCGCGGGGCAGCCTGGGGGTTACCACGGGGGTTACCTGGGGGTTTGCTGTTTGTTCAAGCCCGTGGGGTGTGGTGGTTTTCTCAAGTTTTGTCCCCAGATTGGAATTAAGGGATTTGTCTATATTGATAATCATTCTGACTATTCAAGTGACTGCTATAAAATAAAAGTTTTAATTTTACAAAACATTGAAGCTGTCATGTTCAAGTTCAGTGGAGAGGTTGATGTGCGACAGTCATATATGTTCAAGGTGATGGGGGGGGGGGGGGGGTGAGGGGCGTCAGCTATGTTCAAGGTGATGGGAGGGGGTTGAGGGGCGTCAGCCATGTTCAAGGTGATGGGGGTGTTTCAGGGACGTCAGCCGTGTTCAAGGTGATGGGGGGCTGAGGGGCGTCAGCCATGTTAAACGTGATAACAAGGGGGTGAGGGGCGTCAGCCATGTTCAAGGTGATGGCAGAGGCTAAGGCGCGTCAGCCATATTCAAAGTGATGGGAGGGGGGTGAGGGGCGTCAGCCATGTTCAAGGTGATGGGAGGGGGTGAGGGGCGTCAGCCATGTTCAAGGTGATGGGAGGGGTTGCAGGGGTGTCAGTCATGTTCAAGGTGATGTAAGGGGCGTCAGCCATGTTCAAGGTGATGACAGGGGGGGGGGGGAGGGACATCAGTCATGTTCAAGGTGATGGGAGGGGGTGAGGGGCATCAGCTATGTTCAAGGTGATGGGGGGGGGGTGAGTGGCGTCAGCCATGTTCAAGGTGATGGGAGGGGGTTGAAGTGCGTCAGCCATGTTCAAGGTGATGGGGGGGGGGTGAGGGGCGTTAGCCATGTTCAAGGTGATGGGGGGGGAAGGTTCAGGGGCGTCAGCCATGTTCAAGGTGATGGGAGGGGGGGTGAGGGGCGTTAGCCATGTTCAAGGTGATGGGAGGGGGTGAGGGGCGTCAGCCATGTTCAAGGTGATGGGGGGGGGGAGGGGTGAGGGGCGTCAGCCATGTTAAACTTGATAACAAGGGGGTGGGGGGCGTCAGGCATGTTCAAGGTGATGGCAGAGGCTAAGGGGCGTCAGCCATATTCAAAGTGATGGGAGGGGGGTGAGGGGCGTCAGCCATGTTCAAGGTGATGGGAGGGGGTGAGGGGCGTCAGCCATGTTCAAGGTGATAGGAGGGGTTGCAGGGGCGTCAGCCATGTTCAAGCCGATGGGAGGAGTGAGGGGCGTCAGCCATGTTCCAGGTGATGGGGATGAGGGGCGTCAGCCATGTTCAAGGTGATGACAAGGGGGGTGAGGGGCGTCAGCCATGTTCAAGGTGATGGCCGTCAGCCATGTTAAAGGTGATGACAGGGGGGTGGGAGTGAGGGGCATCAGCCATGTTCAATGTGATGGAGGGGGTGAGGGGAGTCAGCCATGTTCAAGGTGATAGGAGGGGGTGAGGGGCGTCAGCCATGTTCAAGGTAATGGGGTTGAGGGGCGTCAGCCATGTTAAAGGTGATCACAAGGGGGGGGGGGGGAGTGGTTGAGGGGCGTCAGCCATGTTCAAGGTGATGGCAGAGGCTAAGGGGCGTCAGCCATGTTCAAGCTGATGGGGGTGAGGGGCGTCAGCCATGTTCAAGGTGATGACAAGGGGGGTGAGGGGCGTCGGCCATGTTCAAGGTGATAGACGTCAGCCATGTTCAAGGTGATGACAGGGGGGTGGGAATGAGGGGCATCAGCCATGTTCAAGGTGATGGAGGGGGGTGAGGGGCGTCAGCCATAATAAAACTGATGGGAGGGGAGTTGGGGGTGTCAACCATGTTCAAGGTGATGGGAGGGGGTGAGAAGCGTCAGCTATGTTCAAGGTGATAACAAAGGGGGGGGTGAGGGGCGTCAGCCATGATCAAGGTGATGGCAGAGGCTAAGGGGCATCAGCCATGTTCAAAGTGATGGGAGGGGGTGAGGGGCGTCAGCCATGTTAAAGGTGATGAGGGTGAGGGGCGTCAGCCATGTTCAAGGTGATCGGAGGGGGTGCAGGGGCGTCAGTTATGTTCAAGGTGATGTGAGGGGAGCCATGCTCAATGTGATGGCAGAGGGTGAGGGGCGTCAGCCATGTTCAAGGTGATGTGAGGGGCGTCAGCCATGTTCAATGTGATGACAGGAGGTGAGGGGCGTTAATAGCCATGTAATAAATTGTCATAAAAATTGGGGTTAATTGGTAGGCCACATAACAAGTACCGGTAGGCCTAACACAATATAACTGCACATAGCAAGACTGTGATCATGCGACTACAGAAACCATGCAACACGGCCATTATATGATTATTGTTATTCATCATGGATGCAGTATAGAGTCTACATGGTATACTCGAGGTAACATAATTATATTATACTCATGTTTCCAAGCAATATCATACCAAAAGGTGTGTTCAGCTCTGGAAACCTTAAATCACATGCTAAAATAAATTATCGTTTCTCCCTTTCTCTATTTAACCCTTGAAGCGCTGGAATATTTATATTCAAAATAAGTGATCACGGGGATTTTCACTTTGAAACCATTTTAAATGTCTTAGTTTAGAGGTCTTTTCGCGTCATTTCAATACCTACGTTAAAGGCGTTACGTTACGTCTACGGCCATTATACTTTTTATTTTTTTTCAGTGCCGGGATATACTTCAGACGTCAGAATTTGAGGCGTGGCACAACACTTATAGTGTCAAGACGAACCGTGTCTGTAGAGCATGAAATGTTGATTCATCATCAGACACTCACTAGCAACTAAAGCCGAGTCCACACAGTAGGCCTACGATTTATCTTTAGGATTTTGTGCGGTACCGATTCAACATATTTATTAGGATTTCCAAATTGCAGTAGTAGGCCTATGTAGCAAGTTTAGATGTTTCCGTGGTGTCGTCAATATGCCATTTCCCTACCAAAATCAACGCCAGCGACTATTGTATCTTAGTGAAAGCCTACTGTTCTACTATTGTAGGCCTACTGTATATAAAGTATATCCTTTGTATAATAATTTGTACTTTTTGATGTAGAAATAAATAATTATTCTGAGACAACAGATTATTCCTGGATGTAAGCCCATAAATAATATTTTATCCGTCGCGTGATTTCATTTTGCCGAAAATAACTAGGCCCCATACAGTTTCTGGCGTAAACATACCATTTAATAGGGCTATACAGATTCGGATAATAACACATGTCCTTTCTTGCCAAAAATAACTAGGCCCCATACAGTTTCTGGCGTAAACATAGGCCTACCATTTAATAGGGCTATACAGATTTGGACAATAACACATTCTTTCTGAATAGACACAATGCTCGAGATAGCCAAAAAGTTTTAACAAACTATCTGTCACTGTCAAAAACACGAAAACCTTTTTTTTGCACAGCACACTAATCTAGGCCCAATGTTCGACACACAAAGCAGCCTTTGAATGAACACATAATACAGCTGGGTGATTTTATTGACTCTTGAATATGCAGTACGTGTGATTTTCATACCCTTAGATATGCCACAATTGTCACCTCTTGAAAATACAGAAATCGTTACAGCTCTAATACACCATGTACACGGAAAGTTAATTAGGCCTATCCTGGTCCAGTTTAGTCATAATTTATATGTGCAAAAAAGTGTCCGAATACCCCAATTATTCGTTCTTTTATTCGCCCATTTATTCCCCCTCCCCCCTGATGATATATATTATCAACGAATGTCTGAAATATTATTAAGTAATTACCATTTTTTTAATATTACATAAACATTCTCTTCAATGCAAGGAAATACCAAAGGCAGCTACTAAAATTACATTCTGGCACAGAGTAAACTTCGGTTTGCAAAATAAATGTGTTTTTTGATGACAATATATAACGATAGTGTGGAAGTTTAAAAAAATCTTTGATTCAAACTTCAATATCACATTTTTGAACCTCCACTCGAGTCGGGACCTCAAACATTTCGAACATGAAGTTATATAATCATATTATTAAGAATGCTGCCACAAAAAAAAACACGTAAAGGTTACAATTTTGGTTTTAATTTTAGCAGTCAAAGACTGTAATATGACAAAACTTATTAAACTGTTATGCTCACCACTTCTAAAACATGTAACTTGATTTATTTTATGTTAATAGCATCATTATGCATTGCATTAATTTATCTGATATAACAATACCAGTCAGAATTATTATTATATTGCTGCTTATATTTTCGGAACTATCCTTTCTCTAAATATATATCGAAGAAGAAGTCAATTAAAAACAAAGTTGTGTTTCTGAGAGTGATTCTCTGGCCCAACTCTTAAAAAAGGCTTCGACTTTGGATTCACGTTTCACACACGTTTTGCCATTACAAAAATAACTGCATCTCTATATCTATCTTGTATTATTTGTTAGTCTATTACTGAGGTATCATTGAATTAAATGTACCGATAACAGTTTTCATAAGGTTATTAACATAACGTATATCACATAATTATATGACAAAAATAAATTGATGGATAACGACTTTACACAATCGTGATAGCTATAATAGCTCTTTAGATAATAATTTTCTTTCATTTCAGCTTAATTTTCTTTCATTTCAGATTTACTCATTTAATTCTCATTCAAATTGTATAATGTACCGTACATTTATTTATTATGAAAATTATTCTGCAATATATTAATATGAGTTATCGTAGTGGGGCAGTAACTCTAACGCTAAGTAACTCAAGGCCAGACCATACACGGTTAAGGTCATCTTAATTTCCAACACACTTAATGTTGAGTAAATTTTTCAGACATACGTGCCACAAGGATACATTAGGCCTGCTCTTAACTTACATTCCAGGAATTTAACAACAGCAATGCAAGATCCAGATGGTACTGCCGCCTTTTGCCATCACCATAATATTATGACCAATGTTAGTTTCAACTCTCCCAAATTGGAAGAAAAATATAGGCCTAGCTGCAAGAATGAATTGATGCTACAAATGGATAAAGTATCATTTGCGGAGGATAATTTAGATTTCATAACAACTAAATGCCAGGATTGCGTAATATTTGTTTTATGTACGAAGAACTATTATTGGACTTTGCAATGACCTTAGGTTGTCCTTGGTATGGTATGTGTTTGTTACTGTAAAGGCCAAACCTGCAACCCGAACCGATATAAATCTTTATTTTCTTTAGCATACCCCTTTCCATTAATGTGTAAAACATTACATTTTTACGTCAAATTGTGCAAGTGCTTGAGGACGGGTGTGAAAACAGTACGATATGACCTTGTTCTTGACCTTTTGCTAATAATCTATATATAACACCGAGTTAATAATACCCATAGGCATATATACCTATATATATATATATATATACCTGTGTAAATATCTAAATATGACAAATATTTCAGATCAGTTATTCTTCTATTTTTCTAATTTAGTATGTAACACATGACATCATTTAGCATTTTTGGCCTCCAGAAGTGTTAGTTGCGCATTTGACGTCTTGCAATTCAGAATTATGCGCAGAATATACCAGATTGGAATTAATTTCTTAAGATTTCTTTTGATTTGGAATTGAAATGACATTATGAAGCACCCATCGGGAAAGGGACCCTCAGTGTATCTGAACAATTACGCTTGGTTCATATTTTAACCTATCATGCAGTTAGTTATGTTTATGGGTGATGTGTAGGCTTACTACACGCATATAATGAATAGATGTGCCGGATGTAATTTACTTGGGAATATATATAATAAAGCTTATCGTAGCATTTTAGGCAATATAATGATGTCGAATGATGGTAGGATTTGTTTTATTGTAGTTTCTGATAAAAAATATTATGGAAAATATGACTTCAGTGATTTCATGGCAGCCATTTTGAATTTCATGTCTTACAAAAAAACATCCACATGGATAAGAGCTCCACAACCGCCCATATATCTCCATAGGGGAACCAGCCAAGCATGATCAAAACAGGAAAAAAACTATCAGCCAAAACAATGTTAGCCGCAGTTTCACTGCGATATCCGCTTGTTTTTTTTCATATTTGCATAAATATAGACTTTACAATATTTTTTTCTAAAAACTAATGAAAGAATTGGCTTTCTTATACCTGAAAACATAAGAATAGACATATTATTTATGTCTCAAGCGTATGTAGTTGCAAAATTATTCGTAAATATGTTTAATTTTATATACTTTGGCGGCCATTTTTGATTTCGCCATTTGAGACCTTTTATCGACCTATAAAAAAATGCAATCCCTTTTTTTCCTGATTTTTATGATATTTTGAATCAGAATCAAGTGAAAAATCAATTTTAACAGACAAATTGCACGAAAGTGTTATATGTGACATATGAGCCTACACTATAGGAACGTTTGTTTTAAGCATAATTCAGATATGAGGATTTAGCCGGCCATGTTCTCAATGCATTAAAAAATAAGTTTATTTGACTTGAAATGACATTGAAATGACCTTGGTGTCATCTTACATCTATGCCACATTAAAACTCTGAGGGTTATACAGCTATGTGCCAAGTTTTATGAAGCCGCTTCTAATGGTTGCTTATGAGGGTCTACTTGAAATATTACATTACGATTTTTGTTAAATAAACTCATGTTCCAGGGGTATGTCTTTGTGGGGAATTTGAACAAAAAAGAGTTTTACCTATTTTCCTCGAAATATTTTACGGGAGATTTATGCCCATACACATGGGGTGTCTTATGGTGGTATTTTAGAAAAAAACGACTGCGATGTTCCGAGTCATCCCCAAAACGGGGCAAATAGGAACATTAACATTTTGTCTACCGCAGTCCCTTATGGGCATAACCCAAACATGGGGTGAACAGAAACAAACAAGTATATTTAAAACAAACAATTACTGAACATTTCCCACAAAAATATGGAATCTTCATAATAAAATAGAATGGGATGAATAGGAACGGTGGAGTGACTAGGAACGAACAGCAGAAAGAATGGAAGCTGCTAACAAGGCTTTAAAATGTAACTGCGCCGATTTGTTATGCATTGTTTCAATGGACCGGTTTGTAGTGGCGCAGTATCTTGGTGGTGCGCCACAGCAATGCATTCATATTAACCCCGTTTTTCATCGAAAAATATCACCTGAAACACAAACAAGTTGCCTTTTTGAGGGATTAATGTCAGGGAGCCACACATTTTCACAATAAATACCCGGCAAGATACTAGTTATCAAATCTTTCTCTTGTAGCTACTTAGTGTAGGCCTATAGTATCCCGAGATATGGAAAAGTGATGTTTCTCAAAATGTAACACTTGCAGACGATGTCAAAACGTGATCAGTGACCAAAACATAGTTTCAGAATGCATAATACTATTAACAAAGCGTCTTGTTACAAGCAGGATACCTAAGTTATGTGAGTTCCATATTGATATTTTTAATACTACGGTAGGCCTAATATAATCAGGAGAAATCTTCAGCCGTATATTGAAGTAGGAGGTGACATGATCCTTTTTCTGAAAAAAATCTGATATTTCGGCGGCCATTTTGTTCATGCTAATTATAAAAAATTCTCAAGACTTATGCAGAGTCAGCAACCGAATATTCAATCTTTGTCATCTCTACCAGCATAATCCACCAAGAAAAAAACTATAGACCATATTGCAAGGTCAACCCTAGTGGCTGCCGGACTATGATTTAAAATTATCTGTTTATTGAAATAATTATATTAAAGCGACAGAATGAAGCCAAAATTATCAAAATTTTTTTTTTCCTTGATATGACAATATATGTCAACATGTGCATAAATCGACCAGAATTGCATCAGTTTTTTTATCCCCCGCCCGTAGGAGAAGGGGGATTTTAGTCCCGCCAGGATTCTGTCCAGGGTCTGGCGTCCGGTTTCACGTTTTCTTGTGGGCGCAAAAACTCAAAAACTGCTGGTCAAATCATTTTGAAATTTTAACATGACATTCGTAGCAACATGGGGATGTGCAAGTGATTTTTTAGAGATGCTACCAAAAATCAAAATGGCCGCCAGAGGGCAACTCTAAAAATTTTTGTGGGTGCAAAAATTCTAAAACTTAAAGTCAGAAATTATTCAAATTTTACTATCACATTCCCCATGATATGGAGATGTGCAGGTGAATTTTTCAAAGTTTTACTGAAATTCAAAATGGCCGCCACAGATCAACTTTAATTTTTTGGGGGTGTAAAAACTCTTCATAATAAAATAGAATGGGATGAATAGGAACGGTGGAGTGACTAGGAACGAACAGCAGAAAGAATGGAAGCTGCTAACAAGGCTTTAAAATGTAACTGCGCCGATTTGTTATGCATTGTTTCAATGGACCGGTTTGTAGTGGCGCAGTATCTTGGTGGTGCGCCACAGCAATGCATTCATATTAACCCCGTTTTTCATCGAAAAATATCACCTGAAACACAAACAAGTTGCCTTTTTGAGGGATTAATGTCAGGGAGCCACACATTTTCACAATAACTACCCGGCAAGATACTAGTTATCAAATCTTTCTCTTGTAGCTACTTAGTGTAGGCCTATAGTATCCCGAGATATGGAAAAGTGATGTTTGTCAAAATGTAACACTTGCAGACGATGTCAAAACGTGATCAGTGACCAAAACATAGTTTCAGAATGCATAATACTATTAACAAAGCGTCTTGTTACAAGCAGGATACCTAAGTTATGTGAGTTCCATATTGATATTTTTAATACTACGGTAGGCCTAATATAATCAGGAGAAATCTTCAGCCGTATATTGAAGTAGGAGGTGACATGATCCTTTTTCTGAAAAAAATCTGATATTTCGGCGGCCATTTTGTTTATGCTAATTATAAAAAATGCTCAAGACTTATGCAGAGTCAGCAACCGAATATTCAATCTTTGTCATCTCTACCAGCATAATCCACCAAGAAAAAAACTATAGACCATATTGCAAGGTCAACCCTAGTGGCTGCCGGACTATGATTTAAAATTATCTGTTTATTGAAATAATTATATTAAAGCGACAGAATGAAGCCAAAATTATCAAAATTTTTTTTTTCCTTGATATGACAATATATGTCAACATGTGCATAAATCGACCAGAATTGCATCAGTTTTTTTATCCCCCGCCCGTAGGAGAAGGGGGATTTTAGTCCCGCCAGGATTCTGTCCAGCGTCTGGCGTCCGGTTTCACGTTTTCTTGTGGGCGCAAAAACTCAAAAACTGCTGGTCAAATCTTTTTGAAATTTTAACATGACATTCGTAGCAACATGGGGATGTGCAAGTGATTTTTTAGAGATGCTACCAAAAATCAAAATGGCCGCCAGAGGGCAACTCTAAAAATTTTTGTGGGTGCAAAAATTCTAAAACTTAAAGTCAGAAATTATTCAAATTTTACTATCACATTCCCCATGATATGGAGATGTGCAGGTGATTTTTTCAAAGTTTTACTGAAATTCAAAATGGCCGCCACAGATCAACTTTAATTTTTTGGGGGTGTAAAAACTCGAAATTTGTTTGGTATTTTTTTTTTTAATTTCAACATCACATTCCTAGCAACATGGGGATGTGCAAGTGATATTTTAAAGATGCTACAAAATTTCAAAATGGCCGCCAGAGGTCAACCCCAAAATTTTTTGTGGGCGCAAAAACTACAAAATTTAAAGAAAGAAATTATTCAAATTTTACTATCACATTTCCCACGATATGGAGATGTGCAAGTGGTTTTTTTAAGGTTTTACTGAAATTCAAAATGGCCGCCATGGATAAACTTCATATTTTCTTGTGGGCGCAAAAGCTAAAAAATTGAAATCAGTAATAATTCACATTGTACAATCACATTACCCACCATCTGGAAATGTGCATGTGATTTTACTGAAATTTAAAATGGCCACCACAAATCAACTTTTTAAATATTTGTGACCGCAAAAAGTCGAACCTAATTTATGGCGGGGGATGATATAGGACTTTAGTCCTCTTGTTAAAATCTTGTATTATGCTTATACCAGCTAAACGAGAAATAAGGACAATTTTATTCTCAGACATGCATGTCCAAAATAAGAAAATGACCTAAAATAAATAGGGTTTTCGACACAGGTGCTAGACTATTATTTTTATAGGCCTATATACAATAGCCTACCACAGCGAACGAAAATTTAAAAGACAATTCTAGTTTAGGCCTATGGCTTGTTCACATAAACTGGTCCAGTAGATTTTGACAAAAGCGTGTTTCGCGGTATGGACGATGTTTTATGATTGATTTTGATAGCATGGGATGTCCCCATAAAAAATCAGCCGGGTGCCACTTTGGCATCCTTGGGCGGAATTTTTTAAGGGCAAAAACAAAATGGCCACCATAGGCCCTATATTTCAAGGTCAAATATGATTTTTTAACAAATGAAGCGCCAGGGACAAGTGTAATACGTCATTTTCATGTGATTTTGACTAGGCAATCTATTTATTGTATTGTTTTTATGTCACAAGGTCATCTTCAAGGTCAAATGAGCAAAATACCAATTTTAACAAATAAAGCTAGGAACATGTGTAATATCTCTTTTTCATGGGATTTTGTCTGAAAAATCCATTTATGGTAATATTTTGTTGATCCAAGGTAATCTTCAAGGTCAAGAGGTCATTTCAAAGGTCAAAGACAAAATGTCCGTCAGATATTTCAAGGTCAAATATGATTTTTCAACAAATGAAGCCAGGAACAAGTGTAATACCTTATTTTCATGTGATTTTGACTGGGAAATCCATTTCTTCTACTATTTTTATGACTCAAGGTCTTGCCCCTTCACCCGTTTCTTTCTCATTCGTTCAGTTCCTTTGGAAACTTTTATTTAGTGTCTTACACAATTTTACGTGAACTTCGCTATTATATATAATGTTCTCAACTTGCAAATCGCCTTTATTGGCGATTTTACATTACCTTGCCCCTTCAGCCGTATTTGCTGATGAAATTTAAGCGGGGGCCCTAGGATAGTGGTTAGCACCGCTGCCTTTCACGCCAGAGCTCGGGGTTCGGTTCCCGGTCTCAGCGGTGTGAAAGAAACAAAAAATGTTTCTTCCCCATCCACGTGTGAAAGTTAGTATTGTGGGGAGCCTCCGTGACCGAGAGGTAGCGTGCTCGGCCTCAGACCGCCAGGGCTCGAATTTCGAATCCTGTGTCTGGAGGACAGTGTCATCTCAATCATCTCACCATCCTCAGGAGGTTCTCCTGTCCCAGTTTAGCCTATATGTGCACAAAGGTGGCCTAAAGCCCGATTCATTTCATTTTGCTGATGCAATTTATGCCAATTTCAGTGTCTCTCTCATTTTTTATTAATGATTATGATTCAGATTTTGCAGTTTTTAGAATGCAAATCCCTTCTGTTGACGCCTTGATATTTCCTTGTCCCTCCAAATATATTTCCTCGTGCAATTTATACCCATCTCTGTACCTCTGTAATCTGTATAATGTATTTCCTATTTTTATAGAATTTTATATGAGATAAAGGCATTTGCAATTATACCTAATTGCCTCCGTGTTATTCTAGCATGAAAACAGCTTTTATTCGCACTTTTAATTTCCCTTGCCCCTTAAGCCGTATTTTGTCATGCAATATATTCCCACTTCATAATAATTTAATGTCTGTATTTTATTGATACCTTACATGAGATATATCTCTTAAAATTACGTGTAATAATCACACAGGTTTTCATTTTTTTTTTTTAAACTAAAGCTATATTTTAATGATGCCTGATAACTATCTTGCCCCTTCAGCCGTTTCTTTCTGATTCGTTCAGTTCCTCTGGTAACATTTATTTAATGTCTTACAACATTTTTCGTGAACTACGCAATTATGTCTAATTACTTGCTGGTTTTGGTCCAAAAATTGCTTTTATTTGAGATTTAAAATTCCTTTCCCCATCAGCCATAATTGCTTATGCAATCAATACCCGTTTCAGTTTCTATGTAATTTTTAAACTTCATTTCCTATTTAACGTAAACAGGTAAATTTACGTAAACTAACGGCTTTTGCAATTATATCTAATTAGGGCATATGTTCTTAACACGCAAATCGCTTTTATTGGTGATTTCACATTTACTTGCCCCTTCAGCCGTATTTTCTGATGCAATATGTGCCAATTTCAGCGTCTCTCTAATTTTTCCCTTGTATTTCCCATTTTTCATAATTTTACATGAAATAAGGGCATTTGCAATTTTATCTAATTACTTTCGTTTTATTCTATTTTGTTCGAAAATAGCTGTTATTGAAAATTTTAAAATCCCTTGCCCTTTGAGCTGTATTTTGTCATACAATTAATACTCAGTTCATAATATTTTAAAAATATATATTTTGTTGATCAGGTTAAATTTAAATGCAACATTTCCATAAGTTTGCTTTCTGTTTCTTTTAATAAAAGGTATTTTAATGACACCTATGCCCCTTTTATTTACCATGTTTACCTTTTATTTCTAATTTCATCGGTTACTCTGGTACTATTATATTTTAATTTTGCTTACTATTTTACATGAACTGAGAGCCTTTGCAATTATATCTCATTATTTTAGTTTTTTCGTCTTTTATTTTAGCATGAAAATAGCTGGTATTAACTATTCAATTTATCTTGCCCCTTCAGCTGTATTTTGCAATGTAATCATTTCCGATTCAATTCCACTGTAATTTTAATTTATTAAATAGGGTCACTGTAATTATATATAATTAAGCAGCTATCGTCGACGCGGGCTGATTACTGTATTCCACATGGTCCGCCGCCGCAGTTATTTGTTTTCAAGATAGCTACTAATCTATCAACTTCTGCTTACTCATACTTCACATAGCCATCACATACCTCTGGGGAATTGTTTTGGTGACATTTTGATCCCCATATCATCAACCCTTTAATTATTATGGCCACTAACGAAGAAATGCTCGTTAGCGCATTTTAGGAAAAAGTTGCTATCAGATCTTCTTTTAATATGGCAAATATGTTCAGCTATGTCAGCCAATGACCTGACTCACTTTTGGATCAAACAATTTCAAAATGCATTTTCAATTTGGTAATATTTACTTAACTCAAGAAATGCAAAATGATTGGACCATGAATATAAAACAAAATGTAATGTCTCACACAAGGATAATTAACCCATGACAAATTTCACTCTAAAAAATCCAAAATGGACGCCAGTCGGCCCTTTTTTTTTCACTATCTCAGAAATCTTGATTGATAGCTGATCTACGAATTTCTGTTTCCTCATACTTCACATAGCCATCATATACCACTGGGGATTTGTTTTGACATTTTGATCCCCATATAATCAACCCTTTAATTACTAGGGCCACGAACAAAGGAATACTTGTTAACGCGTTTCAGGAAAAAGTTTCCAGCAGATCTTCTTCTTATTTGGCAAATATGCACAGCAATGTCAGCCAATGACCTGATTAACTTTTGGGAGCAAACAATTTTAAAATAGTGGTCGAGCGATAATGGAGGGCTGCTTTCGTGTTCGTTTCCGAACAACTCTTTCTAGTTACTTCCATTTTTCTGTTTTAGTATCGATTTAAATATTTGTTGCCCCTTCAACGTTTTTTTCTAGTATAATCTGTCCCCATTTTATAATAATTGAAAATTCTACATTTCATTGTTTTTTTACATGAGATATACATCTTAAAATAAAATGTAATAATACGTTTTGTTTCAATGACTTCAAAAAATAACTGTTTTGTATGCGTTTGGTCATTTCTTCTGGTCATTATTTGCCTTAATATTTTACATAAAATACGTTTCTTTAAAATTGTATGTAATTACTTCCGTTTTAGGGGTCACAAAGCCGAAATTGGCTCCCCTTTTTGGTGAATTATTTTAAAAGCCCCCTAATTTGGCCAAAATATGCCAAAAAAATCTTGGGGCAGGCCTCCGCAGCCCCGGCACATATTCTGAATCCGCCCATGGCTTATGCGTGACTGAGTGAGTGAATATTGCTTCACGTCGCTTTTTGCACGATCATAGTAACATCGCGACAGAAGGAAGCCAGAGGCCGGGACTATCAATCAATCAATCAATCAATCAATCAATCAATCAATCAATCAATCAATCAATCAATCAATCAATCAATCAATCAATCAATCAATCAATCAATCAATCAATCAATCAATCAATCAATCAATCAATCAATTAATCAATCAATCAATCAATCAATCAATGCATCAATCAATCAATCAATCAATCAATCAATCAATCAATCAATCAATCAATCAATCAATCAATCAATCAATCAATCAATCAATCAATCAATCAATCAATCAATCAATCAATCAATCAATCAATCAAACTTCTATAGCGCCATATCCTCAGCGGACCGAGCTCAGAGGCGCATACATCCTTAGCGTGATCATGTGTCATAATCGAGGCCAAAGCAGGTTCGTCAACAGGGAGCCAGGCTGCTGAGGGGCTAGGGTGGGAAAGCCAGGTCAAATAGGTGAGATTTAAGTAATTTTCAGAATGTTAAGATTGTTTTAGCATTACGTATTGGTCCATAAGGCTGGCCCAGATATAGAGGAAGCGCTTAACTCAGTCTTAGTCTTTATACGAGAAACAACAAATCTATTTGAATTTGTGGAGCATAGATATTTTGAGCATTTTGGCCGAACAAGTAAGTCATAGTGCGATCATACTAAAATTTCAGGTGGAAAAAATTGATACAAAAGGTTTCTCAACGGTTTTAGTGTCTACAGGCACCCCCGGATCTGATAATAAAATGCTAACAGAATCCACCTTTGGAATATACATAAAATCCAAGATGGCCGCCAAGAGCCATAATACGCCATGTTAAAAACTAACTTGTTTGTATTTTGGACTAAAATTATAAGTAATACCACTTTTCCGACTAAATTTGGGTCCAGGAATCCATTTGTTTATTTATTTATTTGATCCAAGGTGTATTTGACATTGAAAATTCAAAATGGCCGCCAAAATGGTTGGTGAGCATGTATATTATTGTAGACAATCATATAAATGTACGGTTAATGCCTGCACAAAAAACAATATCATGATACAAGCTGATTTATTTGGTTTATTGAAGTTAGCAATACAAATAGGCTTATTGGGCTGAGTCATCACCAATTTATGCATCGTCATGATCATTGTCTTGTATGTTTTCACATCCGACACTTTGAGAATCATCGGATTGTGATGGATTAGAGCAGCAAATTCCTTTGCAATCACCACATGCTAACGAGCACTTGATACCATGCTTCATGCAGGTACACGAGAGCGTGCTGCAGGTAGTCTTACAGTTGCACCTTATCACCTTCAGCAGATACTCTGGAGCAGCTGAATCGACCATGCGCACCGCTCTCAAATGACCACCTTCGAGCTCATATCCCCATTCGTTAGGGTTAAGAGTGATGTTGCCGAGCCAAGCCTGCACTTGGAGGAAGACTCTGGCAGAATGTAGCTTTGCTGATGCTTCTGTTGGGGGTAGATTTTCTGCTATCAGTTTTATTTTATTGCTATCAGTAATCGCAGAAATACATAACCATGGCTATGTATTTCTGGTAATAGCCTTTGGAAGAGAACCTTGGGATCAATCTGAACTCCCCCCCCCCCACTGCTACACGGAGTTTGGAATTCAGATTGATGACTTGGTCGGCCTGCTTAAATGAGTGATCTTTTACTGATTTATTAGCCATGCGCATTAGGATAGCCTCACCAACCATCTTACTTTCGTGAACATTTATTGTTGCACCAGCGATAATGCCAGAAGAAAGACTATGGAGTTCAGTGGTGACCATTGAAAAAGGATCTCGCTCTATAAAGTATTCAAGGATAGTTTGTGTATCTGTGAGATCTCGAGCAATGGTGGATTTGGATATGTCTTGATGAGTATCTTTAGATGTATTGTCAAGGCCCACCAGGCTATGCATAGATTTGATAACAGATGCGCATATCGGGGTTGATAATAACCATACTAGGCGAGTAACTTCATCAAATCCACGCACACGTGACAGTCCGCCAGTTTTCTTCACAGATCCCATCAAACCCTGCTCAATACAGAGATCAGGAAATATTCCCGCCCATGTCTTAGCACTCCTTCTTACAACACAATAGCCCTCATTAAACTTTGTGTGTATTTCTGGGTGAGTTTTGGATAGTTTTTCCATTTTGGCGAGAAACAACACAAGTGATTTAGTGTAATTATTATGCCCTGAGCTCGCTAAAAAAGGTAACATTTCTTGAAGTGAATGAAGGTATAAGGCCCAGTTTCCGGTGCGAGCAGAACGGATGAAATCTCTTAAAATTCGCACCATTTCCATGTACTGAAGCCATAACTTAGCTGTCTTGTATCCTTCCATACTCTGTTTCCATCCATTTATTTTGTTATTAAGCTTGACAAACACATCATCCTTCAGGACATCATCCAAAGTCAACTATCCATTTTTAATCATAATAGTTAGCCTTTCAGCTTCACGCAACAGACAGTATGCTTCTGAAACAGGACCGGATTGTTACGATATGTATGCACTGTACTACAGTGTACTATCGTATTTTTACTGTACACGTATGTGATTATGTTGAACTAAAATACAATGCAAAAAAGATACGACCAAATCATAGAAATGGTCTGTATTATTAAGAATATCAATTAAATACCTTAATTATTAAATGAATCACTTTGATCATTTGGACTTTCCATCTCTATGTTCAAAGACACCCCAGCATGTTTTCCAGTGCTATTATTGTCAACATAATCTGCATAATCAGCGCATATTATATGTGCAGTGAAGCCATGGTGATGGAATTTGAAACATAATGGAACTAGTAGACGGTTTTCGTTAAATATAGGGTAAATATGTGAGTAAGAGAATATTGCCTTACGTCGCTTTCTGCACAATTATGACAATATCATGACAGAAGGCAGCCTAAATTCGGGACTATGCCTTACTCTTATCGAATGACCTCAAACAATTTTTTATAGTGCATAGTGCCATAGACAACGCTGCATACTGCAGACCTTGCAAAAGTGTGAAACACTATATAACAAAACCTTGACGACAAACATCCAACTCCGCCAGGATTCCAACCCAGTACCTCTGCGGCTCGAACCACAACTGGATCGAATGAGGCAGCAAAAAAGGTTATGTTGGCTTAACTATTTACAGACCTGAGGAGACGTCAACAGGAGGAGCATCAATGCGGGGAACAGGTAAACCAAGTGCCCTTGCAGTTATGATAGCAAGAAGAGCATTATCAACCAGGATGTGGGAACGAGCTGCACGTGAGATTGCTTTACCGCTCAGCATCCTATCCACGCTTCCTTCAGCATAGACAGTTGTGATGGCTTTTTTGAGGCCAGCTTCATCCATTGTAGGTCCTATGGTTCCAAGGAAACTAGCTTCTGCATTGAAATCCCGAAGTAATAAAATGATTTGATGGAGGGGGTGTGTGGATGGTTCTGACGCTATGATCATATACGCCAGCCACCAGAGTTGTTGATCAAATGTTATGACCGCAGAAGTATCATACTTGTGAGCTTGTTCAATTAGATATTCCAGTGTAGATCTAATACACACAGGGTCAGTGGGTTCCAGGTCCAGCATTGGGAGAACATAGAAGCACCATTACTATATCATATATATACAACAAAGTTAGCCTATTGTTTTTTAAGCGACAGAAAGTTTTATCTATAATAGCTGGTGGGGAAGAAAGTCAAAAGCCTATAATGTTTTCATTTTTTTTTGGCGGCCATCCGGGTTTAGAAAGCAGGATTTCAGTTTAATCACCGAATTAGGTCAAAAAATGAATTTTCTGACCCAAAATCTATTAGAAATGTGCTATTACATATAATTCTGGGTCGAAAAGTGAATAAGTCATTTTTTGTTATGTAAAGTGAGGACGCTTGGCGGCCATCTTGAATTTCGGATAGATTCCATGGATGGATTATGTTAGCATTTTACTGTGTGATCAGACAGCTTATACATACTCTAAATCCGTTGAGACACCTTTTGTATCAATTTTTTCCAGTTTCACTTAGAACAGGATTTTAGGATGATCGTACTATCAGCCAGATATACAGGTTGGTTGTCTTTTAGGGTTCGGAAAGTTATTGCGCATATTTTAAAATGAATGTGAAAGTTGACAGGAGCCAATGTGATCGTTTTAGAATTGGAACGGAACGACTAAATCGTGGGGGGCCTTGGTTACCACTCTTGCAAGGCAGTTCTGAACACGTTGTTATCTAGCGATATCCTTTTCTGGCATATTGTGAAAAAGTGAGTTACAATAATCTAACTTACTACTCACCAGGGTCACTGCTATTTGCTTGGCAAGATCTAAGGATAGTCTTTTTCGAATTCGACACAGGTCACGGATATGATAGAAGCATAGTAAGTAAGTAAAATATTTGCTTTACTTCACTTTTCGGCCAGTATGGCCATTTAAGTGAAAAGTCCTAGTATTACAATATCCCATATTGTATAGTTAAAGTAGTAAAGGAAAAACAAAGCTAATAAAAGCATGTTCGTACTAAAATATTCAGTTTAAAATGTTTGATATGATAATATGACGATGCTCCTGGCACCTATATGTAACGAGTCTGATGACATGTTGTAGCGCCTGCACTACAACACAGTTTAATGAGTATACAAATGGCAATATAAATAATATAAAATATGAAGTGATTATAAAATGAAAGACTTATCAAGTCACTATATGTCCATGAAATTGGAGTGATTGTGGAAGATTTAAAGGTCAAATAATAGGCACTCCACACCCACCCCTCCCTCCCTCCAATATAGCGCAACTTTTTTATATATATCCACACTTACAATAATTTCATAAATGGGCCCTTTCAGAATTTCAGTATGTACATTATATTTATGTGGAATCACGGTGGAATTGATAAAATATGCATGTTACTAAACATAACGAATTACATACGTTTTCAAATATAACTTGTAAATTGAAAAAAGTTGATTGTTATTGCTCTTTATAGAAATCTCTTTTATGTTAACTGAAAAATTGTATTTGTGTGTAATGAGACCGTAAAATGGTCAATTCTCGTTGTAACGGCTGACTTAGATATCACCTAGTGACTACTAGAAGTATAGGACCGGCCCTCAACATGTTAAGGGCCGATACGGCGGAAGGTCCGCGACATACGTGGCCACTCAGGTCGCACTCGAGCTGCGCTGGCCCGCCTGGGAGTCTCTAGGATCATCAGACGCATGCACTAGTCGGTGTGCTATATTTCAAAAGGGGCCTAAATAACAAAGTTCGCCTAACTCTCATGACAATTATGTTTCTTGGTCTCATTTTAAAGATAAATATATTACCTTTCATTTGAGACCGGGTAACCCTTTGAAAAGTTGTCCGAAAGAAGTAATTTAGAGGCGAATAGGCACCTACCCTCTGGTACCTGAATCTGACTGAAAAAGTGTTTGAGAATTGTTCACAAGATGAAATTTGAGTTTATTTCAATAATAATTTATTAATTGTAACATACATTGATTTACAATCGAAAAAATAGGGTGTAATATTTTAAATAATGTTGAATTGTATTTTTTACACCTTTAACGTCTAGAAGTTTGATATTTTTGATTACTTAAAAATAACCGTCTTACCATAGCACATCAAATTGAAGGGATCGTTCAGATAACACCGTGTAATGTCATACCTTCTCATTTATGCCTTGTCAAATATATGTTGCATAGTTAGACTAGGTAAAATTGACAAAAATTGCTCGAAAAGGTTAATATGGAACAAAATATCATCGTAGGACAAAAATTAGTTGGGGTAAAATAGCCTAACTTTTACTGTAAATTTTGAAACTGCTAATATTGCAAATGACAGTATTGTGATATATTATATGTTGTGCTGCACAAGTGTTGATAAAAGTGAATTTAGTATATTTAAATATAAATATATATAAATAAATGTAAATTAACCCTTTAAGCACAAAGTCTAATTTAAAGTTGAACCTGCTTTAAGTTATTTCTGGTTACTTCAAAACACATCATTAAGTGTGCTGTTATTTTTTTACAGTTATGTGTGCTGATCAAAATTAAAAATGATTAAATAGATTGACGATCAAAGGGTTAAATTATTGTGAAAAATGTGTGTAAAATAACTAGCTTGGAGCCAAATAGATACCGTCGATCCTCTGGTATCTGAATCAAAAAATGATATTTAAATTTAATTCAAAAATAGTTTTATAAATATTAATGCTGATTAGAAGAAAAGGTGTCATTTTTTAAATAAGATTTAATTTTATTTTCCAGACCCTTTAAAATCTAGGGGTGTGATATTTAATATTTTCTAACACCAGGCTTAAATTTTTGTCCAAATAGAACCACTTGTAATGACTAACGTTACTTGAACGATCATTACTCAAACCATTTTCACATAAATCGGTGTATGTCAGATATTCCATTTAGTCTGCTTGTGCCCACTTTGCTCAAGAATAACATGAAAATAAGTTTAAATGGTGGCACGTACAATCCAAATTATTAAACCAGATGAGGCTTCCCGGAACTAAGGGTGATGGTTAAAAAACGTTACCCCCTTCATGCGCTTCGTCGCTAGTTTGCAAGGAGGTACAATATTCCCTGGTACTACCGGGGAATATTAGAGGTACCAGGCTGGTAGCTCTAAAAATCGTGCACCGGCCCGGAGAAAATAGAAGAACAAGCCGACAAGTACATAGCCTAGCGTTAATTCAGTTTTCAAGAATAAAATTAGTCAATATAAAAAAAAAGATAAACCCAAAACATATGGTTATTAATTTAACCGTGCACACATATGTAGGCCTATCCAAATGCATCAGAAACGGGGCAATAATATATTAATCGTTTGTTTTCTTGGAAAAAACACTCATGTTTACAAATACCGTGGAAAAAAAGAAAAGAAAGATTGTAATTTGTGTAAAACAATTACATTGAAGTGAAAAGGGTAATCTAGGATGTAAAATAGCTCATCAGGGGGATATCATGATTCGGCCTACCAAAGAATTGCCTTTTCCGTTAATAACCATAGTCGCTGAACCGCAACACAGAGATACGTAGTATTTAAAGGGTGTGCGTAATGTATTTCTCACGCTTATAGAAAATCCTATTTCGGATTAACAGAATCTACATAACAGATCACGACATAGTCCCACACGGACTCTAGCACAACATCTTGGCATATTGTGCTGCAATTATGATATATCCCAACAATACAAAATGTTATCTTGACAAAATAATGCCATATCCTGAAATCATATCGCCATATGCATGATAAACTGTCATTATGGTGCGATGTATGGATATCATGATACATACTTGTAATTTTATATTTGTATATTGCGCTGTCATATCTAAATATTATAATGTCATGCTTTGGGATTAGTTCCATATTTTGAAAATATGCTTCCAAATCCTAACCTTTTTATGACATGTGAATATTAAAATGTAATTAAAATGGCATATACTGACATCATTGTCATATGTTGGACATGAGTAATATGCCATATCGTAGATAGAATATCCCTCAGAGCCGAGTACTACCAAATAGGCTATTCAGGACATCTTTATATTGTCATATCCTGACATTCCAGTGATTTTAAAATAATGTACCTATATCCTGTCTTGCAAAACATAGGCCTATACTGACATTAAAATATCACACCCTGACTTTAAATGACACATAAAAAGTCATATCCTGACAATGAAGATAATCTTGACAACATGATGTTATATATTCTGACATTATTGTGTAATATCCGCTCATTTAATGCTTTAATTATTATAAAATTATAATATGCTGTATTGGCATTACCAGATCCTGATATTATACTGTATACATTATCACAAAATTAAAATTAAATATTTCTAGATATATAATTACCTATCATAACATTCCATTTTCAAATTTTAAAAATACATGTACAATGTAATATATCAAAATGCTATTCCAGCATATTGATGCAATTATTTAAGTTTTCTTCCCATTTATTCTATATTATACTGTCATGTCCCTATATAAAGATGTCATATCCTGACTTATGAGTTTGATGGCATATATTACAATATGGCATATATTACAATATTGTGCCGCATCCTGACATTAAAATGAAACATCCTGAAAAGTAAACTTTATTTCCTGACATTGTGATGTCATATATTATTACCATAATGTCATACCCTGACATTGTAATTGCACATTTTGACATTATAATGTATTATGCCGACAGCATATTGTCATATTCCTGATATTATATTGCAATATACTGACACTATATGGTCATATCAGAGCACTCTGCGATATAACTTGTCATTAAATAGCTTTATTTATTCTATCCTAAATATGCCATATCCCAAAATTGTAATGCCAAATCCTGACATAACAATCCATTTGGCAAACAATAGTCAGAGTATTATCATGTCTTAGCAGTATCATCCCATATGCTGTCATCCCAATATCACCTTTGGAAAATATGAAACTTTATCCTGGCATTATATTGTCTTTTTCCATAATTATTATGCATTATAATAAACGATAATATTATATTCTGTCGATTTAATGCCATTACCTAACATTGTAGCACACAATTTTGTTGGTAAAATGACATAATTGTTCTCACTTAAAGATAGGTAGTAGTATAGTAAATTATTTCTTTGCGTCATTGTTTGGCACAAATGGTAATTTAAGTGGCATTGTAACGCAGAAATGCCAGTGGGTCATTGGAAAAAATCCGGATTTACTTTTTTCGAAGTCGAAAAAAGCCATTTTAAGTCGAAAAAAATACATTTTTAGGGCATACAGTAGGCATTAAAAATCTGAAAAAATCTGAAAATCTTGTAGTCAATTTAATGCTGAAACTCCGTGGCACTTCTCACAGCTCCGCTATCCTCGGGTCAGATAGTCCCCAGAGTAACAATACCTAAGGGTTATTTTCTTCATTCATCCCACGTAAGACACATAATGTCTAACACTCTATTGCCGGTTGCTTCAAGGTTACCATGGCCAACATCAGTGCCTGCACTGCTGATAGTCCCTGCACTGAAATGGAAACTGCATTAGCACCATTGTCGAGCGGAGGAACCAGGGTAAGCCACTGGCAATCGGCCCGAAGATTATGGCAAGACTCGTGGAGGCATGCTGTAAAGCATGCGACAGACAAAACAAATCCCTGTGACCTTCCCCGTATGGGGGTGAAAAGTACTACTATTAGCAATCATCCCAATACTTAAGCATAGGGTGTCATGTCCTCACAAAACAGTCCATATTCTCACATTAAAACATGATACCTCTTGAGTTCCAAATGCCGTTAGTTGTGTTTTTTAATTTACTTTTTAAAATAATGTAACCCATTGATCATAAATCACGACTATTATTATTGTTTTTATTTTTTATCAACGCACATTATGTAAAAATTAAAAAAAACACCTAATGTTGAGTTTTCAGATAGCGGGATATTACTTCAAGTGGGTACAAATTCCCATCCGACTTGGCGCTTAAAGGGTTAATTTATATTTATTTATATAAATGTATACATAAATATATCAAATGTAATGTTATCAATACATATGAGCTCATGCATAAACATGTAATTTGCAGTATTACCATTTTCAAATAAGCAATAAACATTTTTGTCCGATGTAATAATGTAACAAATATGACATGGTATATGACAAGGTATGACATTGCATGGGGTTATCTGAAAAATCCCTTGAATTTGACGTGGTATACGTTTTTTTTTAATTAATCAAAAATATCAAACCACTAGGAGTTAAACGGTTCATATAGTAAAATTTAAGCTAACTTTAAAAAATTGCACCATATTTTTATGGTTCAGCATCAAATTATGTGAGAATTAATATATTTTGTTTGCATTAAACCCGAATTTCGCCTTGTGAAAAAATTATAAAACACTATTTTTCATTACTTTCAGATACCAGAGGGTAGGTATCTATTTGGCTTCAAAATACTTCTTTTGGACAATTTTTTAGAAGGTTACCCGGTCTCAAATGAAAGGTGATATATTTATCTTCAAAATGAGTCCAAGAAACATAATTTTCATGAGAGTTTGGCGAAATTCAAATTTATAGATATCAGCCCACCGACTACACCGCCATCGGGCATCGTAATCGTGGCAAGCCCTGCCTGAAGGATGCATCCTGGATGACGCGACAAGAAGGGTCATACATACGCTATTAATCCAGAAGCTAGGCACACTGCATGTACCGTCACGCTTTAAGTGCTGAGACACCCAATCCTGTAGGCCTACATTCGTTGCCCTGTAAATAAACAGCCCATATCAACTTATATATATGATGTGTTGTCTTTAATTCACTGATCACTAGTCCTCGTGAACACACCGTAACCCCGGCCACATAGAGACACGCGGCAAGTAATTAAATGAATGTTGACCAGCACAGGCGATGGTGGTGGAAGGAATACACGTTGAAGATATATTTTAACTTGTCTCCTAATTGGTTCTTCCCTTATTTTATATCCTGGGCATTTAGGATTCTGACCCATGAGTAAGACCAATATTGTTATGTTTACAAAATATTAAAGGGACATGCCCATAGTTTGAAATCATAAAAAAATCGGTGATTTTATTTTACCTTATTGATATGACCATATGATGTAAACATGTCCATAGACTAAAACTGCAGATGTTTTGTAATTTTTGTGCTGCGCACTAACCAGTTAGGCTAGATATAGAGACGAAATGAATTCCTGATTTCTAATTATTGACAACCATGTCAAAAATAAGACATACGGGAATTTCACTGATTTTTTAATGATATTAGACCTGGGAATGTCCCTTTAAGTCGATTTTTTGTCCATATCACTCAAACAGACTAAAACCCGGCCTCTGAGCTCGATAACTCTTGTTCTAGTGTCACATTTAATCAGGTGTCAATAAGTGATCTATCATTAAATTTCATTCGGATCTGCGAATTTGAACATAGTCCGATACAATCTGTCAAAACGCATCGATCTATAAACTATATAATTTGTAGCAGAAACAGGTTAAAAGCTGTTAATAGTTTGATTTATTTCATATTAAACACAGAAGGTTTCAATGCTTATAATTTCTAATTATTCTAAATTTCTAAAATCAGTTTTCCACCAATATAATTAGTCTGAATTATCTGTAGCCTACTAAACTTAAATGTTTTTTTTTTAAATCACTCCAGATAGATAAAAGTGCTTCAAGATACATATGTTTGAACTTTGTATATTTTGATCTTCATTGGATTTGAAGATATCGAAGTTACTTATTAATATGTTTTTTTGTTGTTCTATGGGGGGGGGGGGCTATAAACAAAGTTTTTTTAGAAATTTATATCTTCTGATCCTGGCCATTAAAGTTATATTTAGACACACAAATTTTATTATAACTGGATTGTGAGTGAGTGAATATTGCTTTACGTCGCTTTCTGCACAGTCATGGCAGTATAGCGACAGAAGAAAGCCGGAAATCGGGACTATGACCTATGCCTACTCTTATCAAATAACCTCAAGGGTTCTTTATAGTACATCGTATCAGCAACTGGATTGTAACTATTTATTAATCCAATGTATTGATTACACTGTTACTGAGTGTAGAGTGAAGTGTTTATGATCTACTTTTTGCAATCTTTGCCCTCGAATATGTGACACTGTTGACACTTATAAATATCCATAAAATTAGGCATTTTGTAAAATGGCCGCTACTGTGGTCAGTAAAGAATATTTTTTTTTATGTTGGATTCATGTGTTTAAAAATACTTTTGTTGTTACATAATGCCCTTGAAAGTGTAGGCATATATATATTTAGATACAAATATTTTGAATCTAAATGGATTATTAGCTGCGATCGGTCATTTTGTAAAATGGCTGACATTAAAGTCATTAAAATGTTGTTGTTGGATTAAAGTGTTTAAAAATATATTTTTAATCAGTGCCCCTGAAAACGTATATTAAGATACAAATATTTTGCTTCTAAGTGGATTAGAAGCTGAGATACTGATACGTATATACAATGGCCAACACTGGCCACCACTGGAGTTTATTTGCTGGCCTAATAATATCGTTTTTTCACCAGTGTCTCTGAAAATTCACATTTTTTTTAGATTTAATTGGGATTAGAAGATGACGTAAAATTATAGACAATTATATATTTGGTCAGCCATTTTGTAAAATAGCTGCCAAGTCATTAATATATTTTGTGTTGGATTGAAGAGCTCAAAAATACCTTTTTTGTTATCAGTGCCTCTGAAAATATATACATATTTAGATAAAAATATTTCGATTCTAAGTGGATTGGATGTTAAGATATTGACACTTATGGTCTCACCAGAGTGAGTCACGATCTCTTTTTAGAATGTGGCGATTTACAACAGGCTTTGGGTTAAATATTACTTTTATATCATTTTGATACCAGGAATAAAATTTAGTCCATACGCTGGTAGTAACAGCATGCTGCAATCGGTAGTTCCCGTGTATTGGCAATTCTAAACTGTTGAATGCTGTGTACGGCATTCTACGGAAGCACTAGTCTACAGCAATCATCCAAGGGCAGCTGCAGCCTCCTCGTATCTGGCCATAATCTTCGGGCGGATTGCCAGTGGCGTACCCTGCTTCCTCCGCTCAACAGCGGAGCCAATGCAGCACCCGCATCAGTGCTGGCGCTGATGTAGGCCGTGGTAGCCTTAAAGCCATGGTCAACTGATGATTATTTGCGGGACAACTACACTCCCACAATTCAAAGTGACCCAGTCCTGATCAACAGTCATGAAACAAGATCATATCGAGCTCTTAAATCACAGTGAGCCTATATACTTGAGCGACATCTATGGGTAATATTTCAAAAAATAGTCAGCTACTATCAGATGATATTTCTATTAGTTATGCTCTTTGGCGACATCAGGTCCCAATATCTATGTAGTACACCTGTTGTGTTGACATGACAACCGATACGACCAGCTGCCCATGCAGGCAGAATCAGGCCACTTTTGATAGTTTTGCGGCCTGTACCCTGCCAATTGCAGGTGATTTTGAATATATATTTTAGGCCAAGTGTGAATCAACCTGTAGCCTAGTGTATCATAGGCCTACACATGATACAATGTACAGTTGATGTATAGACAACTGACAGTCTTGACACTGGTCACGCATGCGCGTTTGCGAGCTGACCACTAGTTTAAACAACCGGCAATAGCGTGTTTGACATTAGGTCTCTCATATCGGATGAATGGAGTTACCCAGAGGGTGTTATCCTTCCTATTGTTACTCTGGGGACTATCCGACCCGAGGATAGCGGAGTTGCGCGAAATGCCACGGTGTTTCAGCATTAAATTGCACAGCTCTCAATAACCCACCATGCCCTATCACCCTCACATCATCATCTGTACATCATTTCATCTCATCAATTGACTACAACGTTTTTATCGTATTACAATGTCACTTAAAAGAACTTTTGTGCCGAAAAGTGACGTAAAGCAATGAGTTACTACTAATACTACTACTTGGCAATTCTCAAGGAGTGGACTAGGACTTAACATTTCCATGTGAAAATAGAAAAAATGCCCGACGTTTAAGTACTCTTTTTTATTTTTTATATTGATAGAGCATATCTTGATGATTAAAAAAATATAGTGGTTTATATATATATTTTCACCTAAAGAATGCTGAGAGGCCCAAGCGTATGGGCCATAATACATGTACGTCTATGGGAGTGGTATTATGTGTGGTGAGACGTTAAATACATTTGGTCGGCCATTTTGTAAAATGGCCGTCATTAAGGCCACAAGTCAATTTTTAGATGGCCTATAGCTAAAAACATTTTTCAGGGTGTTCTCTAACAGCATGTAAAATTTCATGCTTTTATCATTAATGAACAATTCCTTCATATATATAACCACCAGTCAGCCTAACTATAGGTGTTATCATGTATTGCTTTGGAAGTAAGCAGATATACGCCTTCTGCCTTCTGGCTATGCAGAGCAGAATATATCCCAGCCGACATGCGACATCGAGCCATTGTTGGTACGACGCTGGCCCAACATTGAACCGACCATGGCTCAATGTCACGTGTTTGCTGGGATACTACTTGAGCCACCAAAGTCTATATATTATACTGTCCCCTCCTTGCTATAACCAACCATGAACCAACCAAGGATCAGGTGTGGCGACCTCGTGGGTGATTTAGCTAATCACCGGCGCAGCAAATCGCCATCATGCCATATATATATAGTCTGTGACGCCCAACATAAAAGTTTATTACAATACGGGAAGGGATAAACAACATCAACTCTTTGAGTGCCAAACAAAGAAAAATGGTACTCACTTATGGTTGTGTATCGCCACAACTCGATCAAGTGAGTAAATATTATTTAGGCCCAACGTTATAATTACTTGTTTGAGTTCAGAGAACAAAATGCAATGTTTATATAATGGGGGATAGCCGTTCAAAGGTTTATGATGGTGCTACGGAAATCAATATATTTTATGTGCACGGCCGGATTAGGAAATAAATTATTAGAGTTGTCTATTTCGCCAATACAAATTATTTCATAATCATTAAAAGTGGACATTTTGCTACAATTTCCTGCTTGAAATTAATAAGAAATAGAGTGATAAATAAAATGCAGCACCTTTAAAGCCTGCAGAATATATAGAGTTAAATTATGGGACAACCCGGCCCATACTAATATGCCCCTATGACATGTTGAATATATGCAAACAAACGAACAAACAAACAAACAAACAAACAAACAAACAAACAAACAAACAAACAAACAGACAGACAGACAGACAGACAGACAGACAGACAGACAGACAGACAGACAGACAGACAGACAGACAGACAGACAGACAGACAGACAGACAGACAGACAGACAGACAGACAGACAGACAGACAGACAGACAGACAGACAGACAGACAGACAGACAGACAGACAGACAGACAGACAGACAGACAGACAGACAGACAGACAGACAGACAGACAGACAGACAGACAGACAGACAGACAGACAGACAGACAGACAGACAGACGAACAAACGAACAAACAAAAGAACAAAAGAACGAACGAACGAACGAACGAACGAACGAACGAACGAACGAACGAACGAACGAACGAACGAACGAGCGAACGAAATACATGGGAAAAGCGGAAAAGCCTAGCTTGCTGTATGAAAGATGAGGCCCTGTTGTAACGTTTAGGGCCGAAAGCTAGTTTAATGCCGTCTAACCACTGGTTTAACATAAAACGGTATCCCGAAAGCAAGTTTATGCTTAACACGGTCCTTAACATACAGGTTTAAAACCAATAATATAAACCTGCTCAGGGGGTGGTTTAAGCATCGATTTAAGACTGTGGCGTCTTTAAAACTGACAAATTACGGCACTTATCCCGAATTATGATATGTATGTCCACATTTTGTTTAAACAAAGCAATTCGGGTTTGTCCAGTTTTACCTAGTACCTCTTAATAGTTTTCCTAGCCGATTACTAAATGATATCTCAAACAGAGACATACACTTTATTATTAATATAGGCCAATAAGCTAGGTTATAAAATGTGCATTGATACCTGTGTATACTTATAATTCATTATTCATATGTATCGCTATACCACACAACCCTGGGCCCGTATTCTCGTACAAGTTACGACATATCGTAGGCTTCTGATTGGTCGAGATGGCCATCTCGACCGATCAGAAGCCTACGATATATCGTAACTTGTACGAGAATACGGGCCCTGGCACTTAGTCATGTTAGTCTTCTCGCTGAAAGCTGCGACCGGTAATATAAATTAGGCTAGGGAAAAACAATTGGAAAAAAGATATAGCTGTTCAATTGTATTGTTGTTGCAAGAAAATAATGTTAATTAACCCAGTATCAGTAGGCCTAATATGCTCTCCATTTTATTTCTGAACGTATTATGTGTATTTTGAATTGCACGCCACTGGGATTAGTTATTTACGGCAAATGTTTCACCAATAATTATTGATATGGTGGTGGATAACACTACCACGGCGATTCACAGGAGGCAGCATAGTTTGGGGTATGTTGTCTTCATTATCATCGTGGGGCGGGGGCACTGGTGCAGTAGTCAAAACTGCCTGCATGGAAAGTCGGAAATCGCGGGTTCGAATCCCACTCTGGCCTCCAAGTTTCAAAGAAACAAAATGTTTTTCCACGCTCACTGGTAAAGATTCAATATTGTGGGGAGCCTCCTTGACATAGAGGTAGCGTGATCGACCTCAGACTTCCAGGGCTCGAATTTCGAATCCTGTCCTTGGAGGGCTGTGTCATCTCATTCATCTCACCATCTTGAGGAGATTCTCCTGGCCGTTGAAGTCGTCGATGAGAGTTTTCGACTTTATCACCCCTACACTTAACAGCGATGTTATCTAAACACAACATGCTACAATGAAAGTGAGGTTGGTGCTCATTTTTAGTCTTGAACCAAAATGAAGACATGTAAAGCGGCGCTTGATAGGCCTATATCCAAACATCCCCACAATAACATTTCGCGTGAGTATGTGTGCTCCATTATAGTGCTCCTCATTCTCATACGCTGGGCGAGCTATTGACGTCATCATATAGGGCAAGCAATCATATCCAACATCAACAATCAAGACCCATTGTGCCTGTCTGCTAACAAAGTTATCATTGAGCCTGAATTCTTTAAAAATACGCGAATCATGAGTGCCACCTGACCAACGTGCCACAACATTAGTTATCATCATATTAGCCGAGCACGTCGATTGGCAATTAATAGAGAAGAAGCCTTTTCGATTCATGACTCAAAGAATCTTCACATCTTGGATTAGAAATTTGAATGTGGGTGCAATCGATTGCTCCCACAAGGTGTAGAAATTCAGCTATAGCATAGAAGTCGGCTACTGTATATAACAACTGCGTTAGAGACAAGGAATTTTACCAAATGTGGATTTGTCTCGGCAATGGCTTTTGAAATCTGTCTTACTACCCGTGAGACAGTGCTTTGTCTGACATAATATCACCAACTGTATTTTGGAAAGTCTCAGTAGCCTAAAATTCCAGATCTCTCAATACTATCGTCGATCGCTCTGACGGTCGTTGACGGACATTGATGCGAAGCAGGTGTCGCGTTGTCTCATGGGCCGTGTATGTGTGAGCGGAGGATGAAGTGACGATAAATCTGTCTTGAACTTGTTTATTGTGGTATATAATAGCTTACATCTTGGTGTACTGGTAGAACTGAGTTAACTCGCGCCAAAACGCGGGTTTTTGCTTAAATAGTGAGAGGGGGGTACAGGGTGGCCTATAAAACTAACCAATCACAGTGGTTTCCTCCAAACTTCCTGCTGATACATTTTGGCCAGAAAATGAGAAACTACAGTTTGAGAATACTAAGATTAGATTAGAATTTATGGAATTATGAAATAACGATAGCGATCTGAGATATAACAAAAATACGAGCTTTCTCATCGGAAGATGCCCCAGATGGACATGTGAAATAATAAGGCACATTGGCCAAGATTACAAAATAACATGAGAAAGTTTAGTCAAATTCAGCAACTGAGAATGTCAAAATATACTATTTTGAATATAGAAAAATATTCGTAAAACACTTGGACTTTAAAATTAACATGTATAAACTACAATCCAGGATACAAAACTGCATATAAAAATCAGTATGAAATTCCAAAGATAAGGTAGTCAAAATGACAAGTTTAGCTCACCAAGAAACACAGATACATTTGCTACAGAGGGAGGGGGATACTTGAGTACAGTGAGTAACGTGGTGTATCAAAGCAGGCCTCATAGCCCGACCTGGTGGCGAAGCTTTATATTCAGCTTTACGATCCTGACGATATATGCCACCTATTCGAGAAAATTTCGACCTCGAAATTGGACTTTTAATAACTAACATATTTTACATTTATCTACTAACTAGATCATGAAATTACATACAAATAATGACAGTAAAGAAATAATAATGGAGACGGTCGCCAATATGAAATCAGGACATTAACCAAAAATCCTAAAAATTGTCAGCAATGCAAAGTATATGGGCAAAAACCGCAACATAAATATAAAAGCTCCAGAAACTGTGTTTGTAGTTTGGCCTTAGTGCCACAAAGTACTAACGAAATACATATAAAAAGATCTAGACCACTATCACTGGATTTAGGCCTTGGTGCAAACATTTCTTAGAAGACGATCCAGATTACTGTGACTAGAGACATGGGCCTTGGTGCAAATAAAAAAATAGGGACCTTGGCGCCAGTTCAATGCTCGTCAGAATATACATTACATTCAACAGTATAACATGCCATGCAAAAACAGTCAGCAAATTAAGTATACTCGTTAATGTTATAATACCAGCAATTAAAGCTAAAGAGCGGATAATATAGTCTGGTTATATATCCTGAAGCACATGACGAAGCAGTCTCTGGAACAGTTATAATAAGTGCCTTTGTCAAAACAAAAAGGCTGCTGACAAATTTAAAGTCTCTTGACAAATGTTCCGGATACACTATAGTGTCAATCTCATTATCATAATTACTAGACGTTACATATATGTAAACACATTCAAAAATACTTATGTATCAATTCAAACATTATCAGATTATGGAGAGTTCCGTAAAATCAATGATACGACGTTCTTCCAATATTGAGCATTCACCCCATGACGTAGATGACATATATTCAAAGAGACGCGGATGGTTGAGGTCGGGGGTGGGGTTATGGATACACACAGGAACACAAATCATCCCCACCATTCGCTATAACTTTCATTATATCTTATTAAGCATATTGACTCTCGGACATGTACATCTGGACACCTCTTGTACAACACTTGTACACTGGATTACGCATAACTGGATTTATTTTTCATATGTCGCAGCCACTGACCAAAGTCGATAATCTGGCGAGACATAAACTGGGGGACAAGTGGGCCATCATTCAATCTCCAGGGGGGGGGGGGGGGGTGGTGTAGTATTTTTAAAATAAATAATTTCGGGCAGATTCTACATGAAATAAATAATATATTTTACTTCATTACTATATAAGCTTGTAATAAAATTATAATTTTTCAACGCGGCGCTGAGCTGGGTTGAAATAAATAATTTTTCCTTGTCTGGAAATTGAATGGTAGCCCCCTGATGCCCGCATAGTGTAGGACTATACCTCGTACTGCCTGAACCTGATTTTTGGAGACGGGCGCCATGATCCATGCATGCAAAAAAAATGAAATGAATCGGGCTTTAGGCCACCTTTGTGCACATATAGGCTAAACTGGGCCAGGAGAATCTCCTGAGGATGGTGAGATGATTGAGATGACACTGTCCTCCAGACACAGGATTCGAAATTCGAACCCTGGCGGTCTGAGGCCGAGCACGCTACCTCTCGGTCACGGAGGTTCCCCACAATACTGACTTTCACACGTGGATGGGGAAGAAACATTTTTTGTTTCTTTCAAACCGCCGAGACCGGGAACCGAACCCCGAACTCTGGCGTGAAAGGCAGCGGTGCTAACCACTACCCTAGGGCCCCCGCCCGATCCATGCATGCATGTTTGACACAAACAATACTTTGCTACCTCGACGCAAATTGGCGATTGTTATGAGAACATAATCAATTTATATTGGACCTGCGTGGTCGATATTTAAATTTGGGTCTATTTATCACAGGAATAGATTTATATAGATAAAGTATATAGCCTAATACTGTAATTATAAATAAAAAAAATCCGTGCTTTATACCCAATAATCATGATTTGCTTTGTTTGAAATACGCCCCAAGTAATGCAAAAAAACTCGATTTAATTTATATTACAATTTGTATTGTTGAATGGACCCAATATAATGTTCTGGGGTACCCCATGTGCCCCGAAATGTGTAATTGTAAATCCATGTCACAAACATCGTTGAACATAAACATATATACTCGAGGCACAATGAGGTGTTTTTTGCAATATGTTTTGTTCAAAATCATAACGTTAGTTTCTGCTTTTCTAAAAAATAATATAATCTTGTTATAATATACCTCGATGGATGATAATCAATATGAATCGTCAAAGTATTTTTTCCTGCAAGTTATTGGGGGATTTTCGAATTTTTGTATCATGATGCTCTAGTCTCCCCTAAAGTTGATACAAAAGTTTAGGTTACCGTATGCTAAACCGCTTTTCTGGATAACATTTTAACCATAAGGTGGCTTAACCATGTGATTAGAGTTAAACATCAGTTTAGTAAACCGGGCTCTCAGGATACGTTCCCAAGGAGCTGCCTGCCTGTAAAGTCGGGGCTCGCGGGCTCGACCCCGCTCTGGCATTCAGTATTGTGGGGAGCATCACCTCACCGAGAGGTAGCGTATAGCCTGCCTCAAACTCACTGCAAGGGATCATGCATGGTCGATTTCACAAAAATGGTCACAATATCAGCATTTGGGGGGGGGGGGGGCAAGAAATAAACAGTTGGATAACAGATACACTAATTACTCTTTCTTCCTAATGCTTTTACTATTGGAAAGGCTAGATACGTTTCAGACACCAAAGGCGCGCCGGGCATCATAGGGATTGCAAGAACCTTTCACAGTTCGAAAGTAAAATAACACCCCCAAAATTCAATTTTTAAAACAAAAAGTTTTCTCGATAAATTTACAAGCGCATGCAATGGAATGAGACATGAAGTATTAATCGATAGCTAAAGAAAATGATTGATTTTAATTTGACATGTTGTTTATATGCTCATCCCATTTGAAAACAGTTTTTTTCACATTTAAAAAAGACAAACTTAGGGTGCCACGTGCAGATCTTGAACCCTATTGGAAAGCTTATTATCATATAAGATAAAACAATAGTTATTGTTTCATCAGTTAAATTTTCAGGTGGCTGATAATACTTTAAACGCTAAGAAATATAGTCCTAAAGAAGGACACCCTAGTGGTCAAATAAACGTCCTGTCCGATCTTAAATTTGTCACGATAGCACAATTTTAAAATGGCCACTGTGGGTGAGATAATTATTTGGTACAGTCCTTCTTCCCCCACAATAGAATCAGCAGAAAAAATTGTACCAGGAGCTTTAGTTCAGAACAAAAATCCCATGCCGAGTATTTTATGGTGAAGGACTTCCCAGACAGCAATATAATGGTGGGCCACCGGTGGCTCTCCACCTAATGCCACCAGTTGCCAGTGGTGGCCCACCACACCGATGTCCAGCTGATAGCGGGTGGCCCACCAGCTACATTGTTTGCCGGTGATGGACCACCTGTTGTCCAGCAGTGGCCATCAGTGGCAAATCCCACTCTCCGATTGCCGCCTGCGTGCCACCAGTGGTCCACCAGTGGCTTCTTTGCCGCTGATAGCCACTGTTGGACCACTGGAGTGATGTTTTCCGGGTTATTCCGTTCCGTCCTAAATTTTAAAATTGCTTTTTTGAAGTCACTATAGCAAATATGACACGATAGCAAGAAAGTATAGGCTATGTCACGATAGCAAACAAACCAATGTATCTGGTCAGTTTATCAAATGTCGAAATTTAAAATGAGCATGATGCTCTTGCAAAATCGCCCATATACTATTATAGTAAAATGATAAGGTGTCGTAAGTTTTATTGATTGTTTTGTATGACTGTTTCAAGTGCTTAATGTGCTATTGCGACCAAAAGACAAATTTTGACACTTGGGGCTTGCTCAAAAAAAAGTTTGAAAAAAAGATTATTTTTTTATATGATGAAGTTAGGAGACTTATATTTTTGTCCAGAAGTATTCAACTAGAGATGCTATTTTTAGCATACATTATTCTCAAATTGGAAGCACATAATTAAGAGTCAGAAAACCACTGTTCGAAAAAAACCACACCTGGGGTTAGTTTGAACATGGGATGGGGTGTGTGTGAAAAGTGTTGTATGTACCAGATATCTTGAGGGGTTAATCTGAACAGTCGAACTAGCCTTTATTTTATTTGTTCTTTGTTCGAATAAACCCCACATGGGCGGGTTTTTTAAGAAAAAATATATGGAGAGCCTTTAGAACTAACATCATTGAAGGCAACCTAACATATATAAAGGATTATCAACTTTAGTTCGGGCACTACAGCTATAGGAGTTGAAACTGTCAGGTTCAATGGCAAACATTGAGCAAAATGATATTTTGTGCGACAGCAAAAATGGAAAAAGTTTTTCTACTTTTTCATAAATTGTTTTGAAAAAACCTTCGAACATGAAGTCAAGGGTAGGGGAGAGTCGGGTTAGTTGAGCTACTTTTTACAATATTTTGTCTAGCGTTTTCCCAGTTTATCGCAGAATGGTTGGGATAGTTTTAAAACATGGCTATATATATATTACATTTATGCAACATCAATGAAAGATGAAAAAATTAATAATAATAAAATTATGGATACACAACTGAGAGTGGTGAAAGTGGCTCAATTAACCCGCTGTATGGGGTAAGTTGTGCCAAGCAAGGGGGCAGGTTGATTACCTATGGTAAAAATTCACAATTGACAAATGTACATGCCAACATGTTATTTTTTGTCCAGAAAATGCAAAAATAAAAAAATTAACACTTCTGTACATCACATAGGGGTCAAACTTGTTGACAAATCTCTTCCAAGTCCCAAGTAATACAATCGGCATTATAGCCTGTATTGATGCATGTATTGTTCTCTTGTATTTATTAAGAAGATATATACTATTATTATGTGCCTTTATTATATTGACCTAGTATATAGTGTCATTTGTTACACTATATCACATTCTATAATAATATATTATATTCCCACTGGGGTATGATGAGCCATGTCGAGTGGGGTTAGTTGGTCCACATTTTGTAATAATATATTTTACCTACTGGGGTAAGATGAGCCATGAATGGGGTTAATTGAGCCGGTTGATCAATTTACCCCATCTTATTTGGTTCAACTTACCCCACAACAGCCATATTGTAAAATTTTGTGACATTTCAATGATTCAAGTGTTACGTTGCCATATGCTATCTTTATTATTTGACTGCCTAACCCTATCGCAAAAATGTACAGAATCCCTATTGCTTCCGTAATATTAATGCAAACATTGTCCCAGCTAGCACAGAACGTTCAGATAACCTTTCCTTTAGGGTTAGTTATGGGTTTGTTAACTGGTAATCTTAAGCGAACGTTCTAGGAATATTCTCTCCTCACATAACCCTAGGCGAATGTTCGACGAACGTTTTGAGTAATCATTCCCTCAAAGTTAGTTATGGGTTTGTGAACTGGTAATCTTATGTGAACGTTCTAGGAATATTCTCTCCTCACATAACCCTAGGCGAATGTTCGACGAACGTTTCGAGTTTTCATGGTTTACAACTGAGGTCAATTAAACCCTGCGTATGCGTGGTGCCAATCAATCAACTGGTAATCTTATGCGAACTTTCTAGGAATATTCGCTCCTCACATAACCCTAGGCGAATGTTCGACGAGCGTTCCGAGTTTTTGCGGTAATTCATTGAGGTCAATTAAATCCTGCGCATGCGTGGTGCAATAAACCTTGCTGTTTCCGTTCGTTTATGAAGGTGAGTGTTGTGCATTTCTGGATCTGAATATTATCTCTTGTTTGTGTTGTCATCCATGTCATATCTTCTTAAAGTATGAGTAGCTGAATTCTTGAAGATACATAGACTAGCCTATAGGTGGCCTTCCGCAGTTGCTGCTATATTTGTGACATAGACTAATTCACATCCCCAGAGGTTGTTTGTTTGTATTTGTTTGTTTGTGATAGCTAGCCCTAAAGTGGGGCTGCCCGGGCCTTCCGACTTTGTAGATCGCTCTCTAACTCTGACAATGAATGGCGGCCTGCATGTCATGGTCGTCAACATGACTGACAGTGGCAGTGCCAGTGCGTAAGCCGTAGTCTGGACCAGGCAGTGACGATGCAGCCTTCCCGGCCCTGGCTGGGGAGACTACAGATTATACTGTCTCTATGCCGATATTTTTATGTTTAACTTTTTGCCTGGATTTTTATCTGAGACTAAGTTCTAACACGTCAATTTTCCTCACTCCTTGAACTGAAGGCTTGATTCTTGAAACCAGTGTGAGTGAATTTGTTGCCAAATAAATTATAATAGAGGTCTACCTTGAATTTTGATCATGTCCGCAGTTACGAAAAAAAGGTCTGTTGTAAATATAATTTTGATGGACAAGTTGAAATACTTGAATCTTTCCCAGCAAACACGAGACATCGACCCAATGTTGGACCAATGTTGGGCACCGTCTACGACGCTGACCCAACATTGGGTCGATGTCTCGTGTTTGCCAGGAATGGGTATCGATTTCCCTGCCCACACCTGCCCAGAAGTCAGAACGTTATATGAACATTCAGAGAACATTCTCTTCAGACTCCGTCATTTTACGGAGATCATCAGTGAAAATTACTTGAATTTGTGTCAAAATATTAGAATAGTACACTATAGTCTGTCCGACGGTGGAGGATGGTCCAAAATGAAAGTTAGCTTTTCGGTATCCATTTGGCATCGATCCTGAAAATTTCGTAAAAACATTCTATATTAGTTCAAAAGTCAGACCATTCGACATGTAGTAAATGTCTATTTATGACGCTCCTCTATAATAGTAGAGGAGGAAATCTGAAAATTTACGTTATTTAAGGAGTTAGTTGACATTTAAATAATATATCGCTGCAAATGTATGAACGTCTAGTTTTACAAAGCGTGAACGGTTTTTCATAAAACGTGCATTTGTGACGTCATGTCGTGATGGTTGTGACGTCAACTTTTCACCAATTTCCACTGGATATTTATAAATGTGGATCATTTATCAGCTGCCTAGGTTGTCACACAAAAATGACATACATGTTTTGTCCACATGCCATCACTTGATTTCCTGTTCTACTATGTATATAAAGTATATCCTTTGTATATTAATTTATATATTTTAAAGTAGAAATAATTAATTATAAATGATTCTGAGACAACAGATTATTCTTACATGTATAAATAATATTTTAGCCGTCGCGTGATTTAAACGTACTCGGAGAATTAACGTTTGCAGATAACATTTACACAAGCTAAGTCTACATGTAATGAACACGATGGATATATCAAAATATTTGAACCGCTTCTATGCTTAATTATCAGTTTATTTATATATTGAGGATAATGTATAGGCCTAGGCAAATAGATGGACTATAAATGTTCTAAAAACAATCCTGGTAGTGGACGTCCTCCATGTATGCGTATGTAACATCTTACCCTCATAATTATGCCATATTTTTTTCAGCTGATGCTTTTGAATGCTAATTTTACACTAAAAAAAACTATACTTTACACTATAGAAAAGTACGATCAATTTCATGATTTCAGGTGAGTATAGAGCCACTTTGGTAGATTGAGTTGGGAACGGGCGTACTCCAAGCTGATTTTTTTTCTCAAAAATATAGGCCTATTTCTTGACAGCCTCCAAAACGAAAATACCAGAAATCAGCTCGGTTGAACATCGTCGAATGGCCGCCATTTTACACATTAGGATCCCTTTATCGCACGCAGTTTAAATGTCAAATGTTAAATGTAATCGTATCAGGAACGTTTGTATATTTATAAGCATAATTCAGATATAGGATTTTAGAAAACAAATTGCTGACTTTGCACTCTAGTTTAGATCGTCCAACTACTCATCTTATACAGTAGATTGGTGTTAATCATGTTAAATAGAACGATACTGGCATATGACTGTGTAGGTATATAGTTGTGCTTAATCCTTCTCTGTCCAAGTTCGCAATAATGCGAATCCTCGGTAGACGGCAAGTTATCAACAATGCGATTTTCATACATTAAAAAAAAAGTTTATTTGACCTTGAAATGCCATCTTACATCTATTTCACATTAAAGCCCTGAGGGTTATGCAACTCTGTGCCAAGTTTTATGAAGCCGCGTCTAATGGTTGCTTGTGAGGGTCAGCTACTTTAAATATTACATCATGATTTTTGTTAAATAAACTCATGTTCCAGGGGTTCGTCTTTGTGGGGAGTTTTAACTATTTTCCTACAAATATTTTGCGGGACATTTATGCCCATACACATCAGGTGTTTTATAGTGGTATTAAAAAAACAACTGCGTGTTCCGAGTCACCCCCAAAAGGGGGTAAATAGGAACATCAACATCGTCTATCGCAGTCCCTTGTGGGCATAACCTAGCGCTATATCGGCCTACGGCTCGCTGCGCTCGCATAGGCCGTTGTAATACACGGCTAGGCATAACCCAACCATGGGGTGAACAGGAACAAACAAGTACATTTAAAACAAACAACTGAACAATAGAATGGGATGAATAGGAACGGTGGGGTGACTAGAAACGAAAAGTTAGAAAAATGTACAGAAAAATCTACGCAGAAAGAATGGAAGCTGGTAACTAGGCTTTAAAACGTAACTGCGCCGATTTGTTATAGGCCTACATTTTTCCCAGGGACCGGTTTGTAATAGCGCAGTATCTTGGCGGTGCGCCACAGCAATGCATTCATATTCACCCCGTTTTTCATCGAAAAAAGAATACTGAACACAAACATGTGAGAGAGCCACACATTTTCACAATCAATACCCGGCAAGATACTGGTATACGTTTTTTTCTTTTGTAGTTACTTATTGTAGGCCTAGTTATATAGATATAGATACATCTATAGATATAGATATAGAAAAGTGATATTTGCCAAAATGTAAGACTTGCAGACGATGTCAAAACGTGATCTTTAATCAGTGACCAAAAATAGTTTCAAGATGTATTATACTATTAACAAGGCGTCTTGTTGCAAGCAGGATTAGTTAGTGCAGTGGGCAAGTCTCTTGAATGTTCCTCAGATGGATACAAGTCCCAAATTTGGCACAGAGCAAGGTTTTAACATATTAAATACAATTCTGGTCTCAAACCCAAAAATTTCAGTCCGAGACCTCGTCGGTTGAGCAAATTCGAAATAGCCGCCAAAATGGCCGCTATCGAGAAATAAGAATGTCACAATTTTGCGAATAAAGTCACAAAGAATCATGTGATACCCCGTTTTTTCACGAATCTGCTGGGGGAGAATATTTTACGATTCAAGGTCAAGGTCACCCGAAAAAGTCATTTTTAAGGCTGAATATGACATAGAAATGTAACAAAAAAAGATATAATATAGTCATTTTCAATTTATGTAGGCCTATCCCAGATTGATACAAGTTTCAAATTTGGCACAAAGCAAGGTTTTGACAAATTAAATACAATTTTGGCCTCAAACTCACAAATTTGCGGGTTAATAAATTCAAAATGGCCGCCAAAATGGCCGCCATCAAGAAATGAGAATTTCAAAACTTTACAAATAAAAGTCACAAAGAATCATATAATACCTCGTTTTGTAGTGTTTTCGCGTCACGAAACAGTTCGGGAGGGATTTGTTTTGTACAAAGTCAAGGTCACCCAAAAAATCCTTTTCACGGTCAAATATGACTTAAAAAATGAAAAAAGGAAAACTCATAGTCATTTTAAACGTATTTATTATTTTTTTTTGTTTTTCTTTCCTCTTATTATGCATAGCTCATTTCTTAGTCACCCAGAGTGAAGTACCATAGCAAACACAGAGAGCCGAACAAACAAATCCCCAGATACAACAAGAACAGTTGCCTGCACAACGCTTCTGGCACTTCAATACTTAAAACATATATCAACACTAAAATGAAATAAATGAAAATAAATATTTCTGATAAACGTCACAGTATTTTACTGTATTACATCTAACCTTTATCTTATAAATTACCTGCTACATCATTATATAATGTGATATTTCCCCTTCATTTACTGTATTACACATACATACAATCATTTCTATATAGCTGGAATTGGTGACGTGATTGTCAGCTTTAAATGACGTCGCGTCAGTTTTTCAAACACATTATTTCATCATTGCCAAAACGTACCAGCGCGACGACGTACGCGAGCGCGATAGGCATCGCGACCATTTTCAAAACTGTTACATTTTCGTCACGCCGATTGTCGCAAATGAAATGGAATGAATCGGGCTTTAGGGCACCTTTGTGCACATATAGGTTAAACTGGGCCAGGAGAACCTCCTGAGGATGGTGAGATGATTGAGATGACACTGTCCTCCAGACACAGGGTTCGAAATTCGAGCCCTGGCGGTCTGAGGCCGAGCACGCTACCTCTCGGTCACGGAGGCTCCCCGCAATACTGACTTTCACACGTGGATGGGGAAGAAACATTTTTTGTTTCTTTCAAACCGCCGAGACCGGGAACCGAACCCCGAACTCTGGCGTGAAAGGCAGCGGTGCTAACCACTACCCTAGGGCCCCCGCCCGTCACGTGCCTAATCGCGCTGAAGTTTGCGTTGGTGTGTTTTGCTCTTAAAGTGGAGAAATATAAATAACCCTATATATTATTTTACCCATCAGTCTGTTCTCTTTCAATGTAAAACATTTTTTATTTGGGCCCATAGAAACCTCTTGCCCACTCCCCCCTGAGCGACCTAGCAAAAAAAATGAGTGCGGTTTTGAGAAGAGCCTAGTTACTGGTAGCGCAAGGACTGCCTGTTACCATATCTTTGCTTATTTCGATGCTTTTGCTACAGTAAATCATCACAAAATCGATTCTAATTGGTAGCAAAATGATATATCTGTAATATGTACCACCGAGGCTGCTGCAAAGAGTCACAAATTTTAAAAAAGGAACTATGCAAGAATGAATTTGTGTGGTGAAACCTTAACGCTCGATTATTTCACATTGAAACACATTTGCGATGCTGCCCCAACATTAATCCACTGCGACTTATCGCAAACTGTGTAAATGGGCTAAATATGTAACGTGTAACGTTCTGGTCTTTAACAGCTATCTGCACATTTGATTAATGTCGGTTGACGTGTTTTGGAAAACATTTCAACTTCGCCTTGAATCGATAAAATAGATTTTGACAGAAATATAAACGGTCATTTTAAATATTTTACTCTTTCAGTGCGAGGATCGACTTTAAACAATGAGCTCTGTATGAGCTCAACAAATATGACAAATAGATGACTATTTATTTCAATATTAAATATATTTGCAACGGAATGAAAAGAGGTAGCCAAAAATATCTGTAGGGCTGCCAACCTCTAAAAAAACCAACCCATTATTTTGTCTGCTTCTGTCTCTGCCATGTTAGGTGTGTGACGTGTGCAAAGGTATGAGTTAAGTGGAAATGAACGACTTCCAGCAAACATAACTATACTGGTTTAATGTTGGTTTAATGTTGGACCAGATATCCATAGAATGGTCCAACCAGGATGTGAACATAGGCCTATAAAATTGTACCTACGTACAAATTCTGACATAAAGAATGATAAAATAAAGTCAATTACCATCGTGCAGCGAGTGCTAGGAAAATCTTACTCAATATTATTATTTTTAATGATATGACAAAATAGAATTTTCGTATGAGCTGAATAAACTGATGAATATTTAATATTAATATTAAATGCTATTTTTACAGAAGAGAAACACGCCGGTTATTAATTCAAATACATGATCTATTTCTAATGTGATTTACTTTTACTAATAAATATTACCGCCGCCTTCAAATTGTATAGATGACATTCTACGTAGGTGAAATCTCGTGCCCGCGGACCATATAATAACTTTAACTGGCAAAACAACCTGATCAATCATCTCGAGCTAACGAGGTAACGAGTATGTAGTGGAGTCACTGTGGGGGGGGGGGGGGGAGTTGTTCAGGTCGACAGGTGCTATTTGGATCTAAATATATCAGTTGAAATGTATTCAAGGGTTAGAGGAGCTTTTATGTCAGGACGTGGCATTACAATATCATCATATAAAATTATATGGCAGTGTATGGTCGGGAGACGACATTCTAATATAAGTTAATGAAATTTTAATGTCAGGATATCACATTTGACTGTCAGGCTATGATATTATAAAGTCAATATTTGGAATTATATTATCAGGTTATGGCCATTTAACGTCTCGAAATGGCAATAATATTGCAGGAGATTGCACTATATAGTCAGGATATGGCATTGTAATATCAGGATATGCCACTTTGATGTCACAATATAGTCTTATATCATTAGATCATACCATTTTCGATATCATGTTTATACCAAGCTATGACATTCTATTTTCATTATGTGGCATATTAATGTCAGTATACATCATTATAATATCAGTAGCCTATATGACAGCTTAATGACACAATATGGCCTCATAATAGAAGGATGTGGCATTATAATATCAAGATCTGGTATATTACTGTGCCAATATAGCATTGTAATATAATGACATGACAGTATGGCGTCAGCATGTGGCATTTTGTTGTTAAGAAATTACATTTTTATGTCAGGATGTGGGGCAGTGTATGGTCAGGGAACGACATTTTTTATCAGGGTAAGTACTTTTTTTCATGATATGACAATGCAATGTCATGATGTTTGCATTATAATATGCATGGATATGCTAGGATATGCATGTTTGGCATCATTAAATGTCATCTTAATGTCCAGATATGGCACAATAATGTCCGAATATGCACTATAAAATCGAGATATAACTAACAGTTCATCGTCATTATTATATCAAGCTGCATGGCACTATGACTATGTTAAGATCAGGATGTGTATAACACTGTCGGGATACGGCAGTGTAAAGCCAGAATATGACATTTTATTTTTTCAGAATATGGCGTATATCGTTAGGACATGGTATTATGTGACTCATCACTTTAAAATCTGACGGGTCAGGCTGCGCTAACAACAGGTTAAAGTCGTCAAACCCTGCAATCGGAAATAAAATGAAATGAATCGGGCTTTAGGCCACCTTTGTGCACATATAGGCTAAACTGGGCCAGGAGAACCTCCTGAGGATGGTGAGATGATTGAGATGACACTGTCCTCCAGACACAGGATTCGAAATTCGAGCCCTGGCGGTCTGAGGGCGAGCACGCTACCTCTTTGTCACGGAGGCTCCCCACAATACTGACTTTCACACGTGGATGGGGGAAGAAACACTTTTTTTTCAAACCGCCGAGACCGGGAACCGAACTCTGGCATGAAAGGCAGCGGTGCTAACCACTACCCTAGGGCCTCCGCCCACCCTATAATTGGAATGTTGATGCCTAGCGACCTTTAACGCCATGTTATATGTCTGTCACAATAACCATGATAACTCATTTTTACTAGTAAATAACAATATTCTGGTCAGGGACCTCTACTGCGTCACAATGAATCGGTAGGATTATTACAATATGAGTTATATAATGTTCTAAGAGAATAATTAGACATTAATACTATTAGAAATACCGTACGGTTTCTGAATTTAATAGTACTCGTGGTACTACTGAACGAATCCACTGAAACTGATAATTTGAAAAAAATAACCTAGAATGGTGACCGCATAACAAGCAACATATGGTCTCCACCCCTACCACCCGTGTGTAGTATTACTTTTTTTTGAGAGACATCACACGTGACAGAATAACTTTGTTAGAGCGTGTGGTTGATCTTGGATATATATTAAGGCAAGAACTGATATTATTCCTTCTCGTACCTCAAATCCTGGGTAAACACACAATAAATTATTTTCAAATTGTAAAAGTGATGAAGTGCATGGAGTGTACCCTTGGTTTTTCGAAAAATGGCGTTACCGTGATGACGGCCATCTTGAATTAAAAACAGACACAAGGTGGATTTAAAGGATGTTTCAGCATTCGTATGGGTAGAAGCCCCGCTATAATTCCTGAAAACAGCTTTTTAGTATATTCGGTTACGTAAATTAACCATTTCTTGCTCAAGTTTGATTTTTTTTGGTTTAATTTATAACAGAATCCAATGGTTCCATTTTGTCAACAAGATCCTTATTAGCAAATTTCAAATAGCAAGATTATCACATAGCTCCCCCCCCCCCCCAGAACAGCGAAACAAGAGTGAGTATAACAGCCGTTCTATCTATTACTTATAGATACACAAGTAATGAGGTAATGTATTATATGAAAGCCAATTGAAAATAAATGTATGTTTTTGACATAATTGCACTGATTGACGGATCCAAGATTTGACTGACAGGAGGCGCCTATCATATATCTGACTCAGTCAGCCTTCTTGTATTACTGTCTAGAGGGGTCGGAGGCATGCTCTTCGAGAACTTGTTAAATTTAATTAAGACTTACATAATGCATTCTAGAGCATATTTCGCCCTAATAAGGCATTTTTTGTTATATTGGGGACATTGAACAGAGGGCATGGGTGACAGACTCAGCAAACAGGAGACGTTGAGCCAATGTTACATTAACGTTGACCCACCGTCTTTGTCGCTGGTCCAACATAAGGGCAACATTGGGTCAACGTGTTGTGTATGCTGGGGTGTGCTCAGCGAGTCGTGAAGATCCACCTAGTGATAAATGGTGGATAAATCAAAGGTAAGTTTGATAAATACGAAAAACTATGACGTCATAAAAGAGCGCTGTATTCACCATATGTCTATTTTGACGCTAGCTCCCGCAAATGTAGAGATTAATACCTTTCCAATGATATATTATAAGGGTTTCCGTAATCAGAATTAAAGATATAACACACAACTTTATTCTCTACAATATTTCGCGTGCCTATTTTTCTAAAACAATATATTCACTTGTATCAAAGACTTATGTAATTTTATGGTCATTAAAATGTGAATTTACCACATAATATATATATACAACTATTACCAGGTGTGCGTAGTATGTGCTGACACATTAAGAATCGCCACCGCATCATACTATATAATACTGAGCAGTGACTTAGACATGACCCCTTTTTCGTGGTTTGTTTGGCCAATTTGGTTCATAAAATGACGTCATTGCCATAGCGACATGACGTCACAAACGTACGTTTGAAAAAAATATCGACCACGTACGGCAAAAACGATATACGCCACCATAAACTAGAGACTTAAACCTTTCCCGTGATATATTTTTTATCTCTAGGAATTTAAGTATCAACTCAACTCCGAAAATGGGTCCATTCCTCTTGTACTATAACATGTATAAACCCATTAACTTCTCAGAATTGCGTTACATGTGACAATCGCTTGAGAATTGACGGACTGGATACCCAACAGCCAGCTTTCATTTTGGGACCATCCTATACACCGTCGAACAGACTTTAGTAGTGTCAGTTGTGCTTATACTCTAGGACACATGCGCTCCAGATAATTGTGTTTCCAGATAATTGGGGTGAACTGAAAGGGTTACAATATAGGCTAAGGGCCTACTAGTCTAGGGTAGGCTTGCCCAGCAAACACAAAAACATTTTAAGGATATTTAGAAAATGTCAGACTAAATGTTTTGGTAATCCCTTTAGAATAGCGGACACTATTGTTATGATGTCGGGACCACATATATGCCTCTCTATATAGCCAGGAAAATGACGTGGTCCCACTAAAACGGGAACACATTTATTATTAAAATAAACTACTTTTTTTTATCGTTGGAACCATAATCCCCCCGTATAGAGGCGACAATGTGGTCCCGGGACCACATTTTAAATCCGTGTTTTTGGCCATTTTCTTTCAGTGCTGAGCGCCCGTCTCGGGGGCATTATCACCACCTGAAAAAAAGTCCCTTGCTTTTTATCCCCCACCCGTAGGGGAAGGGGGATTTTAGTCGCGCCAGGATTCCGTCAGGCATCACGGTTTTTTGTGAACTCAAAAAACTAGCCACCTTGGGGTGTGCAAGTGATTTTTAGCCCGCCTTTCAATTTTTATTAATAAAGGTGGGCTATTGCAATTAAAGTTCGGCGTCGTCGGCGTTAACATTTACTTGTGGGCGAGATAACTTGAAAAGTTTCTCATGTATCCTTCCCAAATTTGTTACGCATGTTGCAAATGACCAGATCTCGGACAGTTTTCATGTATCCTGTTCAAATTTGTTATGCCTGTTACTAATAAGCAGTTCTCGCACAACTTCAATATTGGCTGAACAAAAATGCAAAATGGCCGATTTATTGTGATTTTTAGCATTTTACGTCAATAATGACCTTGTGGGCGCGATAACATGAAAAGTTTTTCATTTATCCTGCTCAAATTTGTTATGCATGTTACTAATAAGCAGTTCTCGGACAAGTTCGATAACGGCTGAATTTTTTTTAAATAAATAACTTTAACCCTTCTCCTGCTACACCCGTATATACACGGGTTGAAGCTAGTTTCAAACCAAATAAAATACCCCTGAAATTGATAAAATAGTTTGTGAAACATGCTCAGTTAATCAAATAACTCAACTCTATTTTTTATATAAAGATATATTTTTTATTCATTTGAAGCCGAAAATTGCGTCAGCAGTTCCACCTTTATATTAATGAAAAATATTAACAAAAATTCAGCAGGACAAGGATTAAGACAAGTTAATAACTTATTAAGTTCAATAATGGCGGCGGGCTATTGTTGAGTGTGCTCTTGTTTTAAGATGCTACCAAAATTCAAAATGGCTGCCAGAGTTCAACTCTAATTTGTTGTGGGCGCAAAAACTCTAAAACTTAGTCAGAAATTATTCAAATTTATTTCAATGGAGGTTTGCCATCTCTGCCTGACTGTCAGTTCTTATCTTGCTCTTAGACGGAGCCTCTTAGACCTAGTTGTCTTGCGTCTTGATTTTTTACCTAGCCTAGGACTACATTAATAACACTACACAATCGCTTCAATCAAATTCTAATTCAGAGCGGGAGCTCCTGGACTTATGTCTTGTTTCTTTGTAGCTGTGGATTGCAGTAATACAATTGAACAGTACACACCACAGATAAAACAAACATCATTGTGTTCTATGCTTTTGTTCTCCAGAGGCATGCGAAGGTTCATATAAGAACATAAAGACAAGGGACGTGCATGAGGAGCTAATCGAAAGAAGCACCTCACAGACCTGGGGGCTCCAAGTACAAGGTAAATTACCGCTCGTGCTCTGTGTGCACTTCTGAAAATGAAAGGTGCCTTCCTACATCATCCATGTATATGCATAAATGTTAACTAGCGCTTGGCAAACTGTCATAACTATGTTACATTTTGTTGTTGATTGAAGGGCTATACATTTCTGACAAAATAGTACATGTTTATATACGAACATTTATATATATGTAGTTAATGGTTTACAATTTAATACCCAATTTTATGGTATTAAATTTTGTGTATTACAGTAGAACCTGTTATGAGCAGCCACTCTTATTAGCAGCAGGGTTGGCAATATCACCCAACCCGGGCATTATTGCCCACCCCGGGAAAACCCGGGGTGGGCAATAATGCTTTTTTAGCCAAAGTGGGCAATAATGGGCAATAATAAAAAAAATAAAATAAAAAATACTAGAATATCACAAAGTGAAAAGTAAAAATATTATTGTCAAAGCACGCAATAATTGTCAATAATATTAGCCAATTGTAAAAGAAAAGGGATAAACCGAAAATAAATGATGAAGTGTGGCAGTCGAATTGGGCAATAATGCGTAAATATTTAAATAAGGGAGAAATAACTAAAAACAAAACATTTATTTTTATTATAAGCAAATGTGAATATGTCCAGCAAGTTGTTCACGATTGGGAGATTCATATCCAGGCCTAAGCAGTGAGATCATTTTTTTGAATTGGGGATGGTCAGGTACATTTATAATTGTGCAGCTCATTGGGTACTGAATGCGTGCCATGCACGACTGCTCATACCATGAAACCATTTGTGTTCTAAATGTGCAATTCTCTTGTTTCAGTCCTAAATTTTAATAATTGGTATCGATCTACAGTGCCTTTCAGTGAAATGTACAAATCAATCGTAAAAAAGGTAATTAAATATATTATTTTACTTGTTATAAGGGAAGTCGAATGTACTAAATGTGTTTTTCATAAATAATCTCAACATTCAATTTATAATTGTATAGTAACTAACCTTGGGTACTGAATGCGTGCCATGCACGCCTGCTCGTACCATGAAACCATGTGGGTTCTAAATGTGCAGTTCGCTAGTTTTAGTGCTATATTTAAATATTTGGTATCAATTTACAGTGCCTTTGAGTGAAACATACAAATCAATATTAAAAAAACGCATTCGGATATTATTTAAACAAGAAAAAACAGTTAGCGATGTACTGAATTGGGTTACGCAATCAAAGAGACGTTCACTCCGTAGCTGGGCTTATGGTTACGTAATGTGTAGACGCCTCCAGACGGTGAACTCTATTGACAAGAGATGTGATTGCAGCGCGCCTGAGAAACACCTAATTCGGCCGGCATCGGGTGAATACCCACTGTGCACAAGATTTTGACCCAATATTTATTTTATTGTTCCGCCAGCATCGCAGACTGTGGAACAACGTTAAGTCGACGTTGATTCAATGTATCGTGTTTGTAAGGTAAAAAACAACCATTGTCCAAGATGACCGCGCAGCTTTGATCTCAGAATGCGCCATGTGACACGGAAATTAGCGTTTGCGGTCTAGGGTTCGTCTTTATATTATTTAAAAGCCTGTCATTGTGGTCTTTCACAGTTTATAACAAATAATGATTTTCTTCCAAATTAAATTTGACAAGATCATTTATTAGTGGCAGTCGAGGCCTATTTCTTAATCCAATAATAAATAATATTTGATAAGAAATTAAATTAGATGAGAAATTATGTTACATTATGTACCTCCATAATAACCGAAAATACCAGCCTCAAAGGGTGCATCAGCTGCAGTGTTTGTTAATTTATGCCATTAACCACTTATATTATTCCCACACACAGATTTCATTTGAAATCATAACATACGTTGTTATTAATATGAATTATATATATATAAAATAAAAATAATATGACATCGTGACTGATATTAAATTAATATTTTTATTGTAAATAAAGCAAACATAGCTATCAGGGGGTCTGAAATAAAAATTGTATGAAATGGAGAATATAGGCAGCCGTCCAATATTGCCCATTATTGCCCATTAAAACCCGTATTTATCCATATTGCCCATTATTGCCCAGTGGGCCGGGTAATATTAATATTACCCGGATTTTTGCCAACCCTGATTAGCAGCCAACCTCCCATGGGAGGCAACTTGGCCATCCCCCAAAATGGCATTTTCCATACAAATGAGCATCTTATGAATAGCCACCCTGTGTTAAGAGGTCACTCTTCCTGTGTCACAAGGATAGCCACCCTGTGTCTAGAGGCCACTCTTTCTGTGTCACAAGGGTTGCTGCTCAAAGCAGGTTCTACTGTAGTTCGTATTTTTATATTTTTCCTGCAATTCAGTATTTTATCTCAATTGTGTAGGGTAGCAAATTCGTATCTCATTTACATTAGCCTAGAGCAAAATTCAACTATTCATTTCTCAGTAACCCCACTAGCCATTAAAATATTCCACTAACTACAGGCTACAGGATTTTTTGCAGGAGTTTCCATAGGCCCCCCCATGCATGATCTTCTTTTCAAAATAATCTGAGTTGCATTTAAACAAAACCTAATCATGTTACATTATGTTACTGCCTTTTTGCAAGACTGACTTTTGTTATTTTCATTGCAGGAAAAAGAAATAAGGCAATGGCACGAGAGGGAATCAGACAGAGGAATTTCTATAGCATGTACAAGAAATGTTTATAATAAAAACATAATCATATTCACTACTAGTTTTTTTCTTTCCAAAATAAATATTGAAATATACCTAACGTTCCCATAGCCTAACAAAAGTGACACAAGAGAAGGTTCCTATGACATTCCCAAAAAACATTCATAGAACGGTACTGAGAATGTTCTCCTAACGTTCTCGGAATGTTGAATGAACGTTCCCTTTATGTTCCATTGAAGTTTTTCCCTAACGTTCACACCTAACGTACTGGGAACGCTCTCCTAACGTTCTCAAAATGTTGAATGAACGTTCCCTTTATGTTCCATTAAAGTTTTTCCCTAACGTTCACACCTAACGTACTGGGAACGTTCTCCTAACGTTCGCAGAATGTTGAATGAACGTTCCCTTTATGTTCCATTAAAGTCTTTTTTAAAGAACGTTCCCATAACATTCCCAGAGAACGTTCTTATAACCTTACGGGGAATGTTCTCCTAACGTTCTTAGAATGTTAAATTGTTAGCTGGGGTAGGCCTAATATCTTAATTCTACTGACTACAGCGAAAAATGCATTTTTGAACCACAAAACTCCCTACCTGAAAAAAGATTTGTGCTCACAAAATGGCCATGTAAGAAATATCACAGTTAATCACCAGGTGGTGTTGAAACTTCCTTAAAATCCCATGTGTAGAAATGCGAGGGGGGTGGAACAACTAACCCTCTGGCTCAACTAACCCGACTCTCCCCTACAGATACAGTCCTTCACTAGGAGTCAGCACAGAACGAAAAAAACTTTTACTGACATATTATGGGCGCTGTAGGCCTACTGGCTAACCCCTGTGCGAACTAGCCCCGATCTCCCCTGTACAAATTTGTCAAAAAACGTGCATGACTTAAAACAAAATGGTATTTTGTCTTATCCTATCGACAGTTAGACTAGACCACTGGTTGTCTTGGACACGCTCGCCTGCGATTGAGAATCGAACGGGTCTTCTATGTTGTATGAGGAGACTGGAGAGTTGGTTGACTTGGCCACTAGGTGTCCCCGTTCTCAATCGCAGGCGAGGGTGGTCTTAGAGTACTGTTCATCAGGTCACATCACAGCCTGTACCAGAAAACACTGGATGTTTTGAATTTGATCGTACCAACTATGTATGCACTAACAGAGCAAATCTGTGGGCTGGTGTCACCTTAAGGAAAGCACCCAACAGTCTTGATGGAGTTTACTGTGGGAAAATTTGTGGTTTACAAACATCCAACTGAGCAATCGCAATTGCCCATTGCCACGAGCAGTTCAATTTTGTAGTCAAAGAAGTACTGACAATTGGATTACCCGAATATCCTGCAGCTTGGAGTCGCTGGTGGTGGCTGGCCTGAAGTCGACAAGAGTGAGAGGAAATCATTGTAGCTGAAGAACGTTGTCACTAGGGAGCAGGGAAACACCATGAACAATGTAGCCTACAGGAAGTAATACCACTAGCAACCATTCCAGTACTCCATCTACAATAATGTACTACTGGATGTCTGCTACACGTATGAATACAAAAAATATTATTGATGATGACCAAAGTGAGATGGCCCGAAAATTTACTGTGATTTGATGTCTAGTGTCTCTCTTCAAAATTAGTAAAGTCATACAACAGCCACATGACCTTGAATCTAGTTTCAAGGTCAACGTAATAAAAAACACTTAAATGCTACAAAGGTATTCTAAAGCTATAACTAATCATAACAAGTATCTTATAACTATATATGTCGTGAGTTGTATTGTGATATTTGATGTAGACTTTAAAGGTCACTCAACATTGTCTTTAAACCTCAAAGATGTAATGTGGAAAATGGCATGCTTTTATGAATTTTGCACAATCCTTATGATATCTCAGGTTGACAGCTCTACTAATATGAAGTGTCACGTTATCATGGCCTAGATCAGATTAATTAATAAAGTTGTTTTATTGACCTTTTATTACTACAATACACATACTATTATGGTGTACGTGTTATGTTCCATATAGTTCCTAAACTTAATTTATCATCTAAATATTTTTTATTTTATTTTGTATAATCTTTTTGAAATTACAAAGGTGTTACCAGTGTTTGAATTTCAAGTTGTAAGATAATGCATGGTGTCACCAGCTGCTGCGATTCCATTGACAAGAACATGCTTTATAATGGTTCTCAGAAGTTGAGCAATTGGTAAAAGAATACAATTACAATCGCCAAATGTTGCTCTTTCATTGTAAAAAATACATGTCATTGAACAGAAAATATATATTGCTTCTAAAAATTGCGAATAAACTCGCCAAAAAATATATTTTTCTATCAAACGTGACAAGTCAATTCATCAGGTTGCCTCAAATTCCAGTGATAACCAATGAGTTGTGTCACAAGACCTTGAACGTTCAGTGACGCTACAATGCATGTTGACACTAACGTTACACTTTAGCGACAATTTCGTTGTGTCATCTGAAGATGAACTTCAAGTGACAAGATAATGTTATATCAGAACACTAGAAAATGTACTTCAAATACAAATTCATTGCAGCACCACTAATAGCACTCATGTTGGCGCTAGAAAACAATACATGATGTCAACAGAAATTATATTTTCAATAACAAGATAATGCATGGTGCCGCACTATAAATGAAAAGACAATGCATACACATTCTTGTCACCAGAAGTCACACTTACCATGACGAAACAAGTGAAGGTGCCTCTGGAAATTACTCTTGCAATCAGAAGACAATGCAATTTATAGTAGCACCAAACGTTACAATTATACTGACAAAACATTTCATGGTGACCCCCAAAGCTATAACTTGCAATGACAAGTTGTGGCATTGGACCCTCAAATGCTGCATTTGCAATGACAAAATAATACACAACCACAAAATAGATTGTCAATGGCGCGACAATCCACAGTGTCATCATAAAGTACTGATACCATAACAAAAATAAGTTCATGGTGTCAAGTTAAACTTCCAATGATAAGACAATACATGACTCGATAAGCCTATGCTACCATCAGCGATTTTGTAGGCCTACCACCATATGACAATTCGTGGTCCCAAAGTTACAATTCCAATAACAAGACAATCCATATTGCCACCAAAACCTAGAGTCTGATGACAAAACAGTGCGAGTGGTGAATTCAGGAGGGGATGCGGCCTTCTCTCTGTATAGGCCCCACTCAAATATTAATAATTAGCAATAATTACCTAATATTAGCAATACTTCCAACTATATGGCAATTATAAGGCAGTCTAGAAGTTACACTGTCAATGCATGTTACTATATTATCAGAAAAAATAATCTGATGACAATAATGACAAGCAGATCCCAGCAAAATTTCACTTTTAATGACAAGGCAATCCATACTTCCAAAATAAGCCATGTTTCTACCAGAAAATGGTCTTCTCATGACAAGATAGCTCGTCACTCTATCTGTGAGAACACAATTCATGGTAACACCAGAAATTACCCTCCCAATGACAAGACTAACGATGGTGGGAACAAAAGGCTATAGAATAAATGATCTCGCATGAATTTAAATTTCAGTAACAATACAATATCTCGCGTCACGACGAGTTGAACCTCCAGTGAAGTGTAATATCAAGAGACAAAAAGATAAATGGTAAACATGGAAAAAAAAGAAGTTGCTATTTAATTTACAAAGCAACGCTCATGATGATGGACACTCTCAATGACAACAAAATTCCCGGTGTCAACTGACGCTAGATTTCCAAGAGCAACATATACAGACAGGCCTCGGAGATCCGTCCTCCGATGTTCCGTCTTCTTCTACATCCGTCTTGGTTTTGATGGGAACGGATCTGCCCAATGTATTTTTGCTTCTATGTTTCGTCATTCCGATGTCCGCCTCCGTCATCAAATTTCGGGAACGAAAGGGTTAAATCAATGAATAAGTGTCCCGTTGTTCCGTCACGTTGTTCGCCTCAGTCATCAAATCTCGATGACAAAAAGATTAAATCAATGCATGACGTAAGCGTCTCATTGTTCTGTCACGGTCAGTCACGCTAATTGTGTGAACGCCACTTCTTTGTATAGTGATTGTGGCATTGCTTATGTCCTTTTCAAAACATTTCCCCAATGCTGGCTAAATGCATCTAACGTGTTAGTGGGGGGCTAATGAGCAAATAAAACCCGGCAAACACATGTTCACGATGTGAGCATTGGTTTAATGCTGGGCCACTGCCTTTGACACCGTACCCCCAGCAAAGGAGGAACCGCTCGTTCTACATAACACTTCTTGACGGCAGTAATATGATACAGCCCAGCAAACACGAGACGTTCACCCAATGCTGGTACAATGTTGGGTCAGTGTCTGAGACGATGGGTTCACATTGTACCAACATTGGGTGAATGTTTCTTGGGTCAAAGCCAACGTCTGGCACAGTCGTAGGCCTGATTGGCACAATGTTTAATTTCGTGTGTATATAGCCGCTAGTTAAGCCGATAGAGATTAATTAATTCGACCTTCAATATGTCTGGTGTAGATATCAGTACCGAAATGTTTGATTTTGTTAACTAAATCTATAGGTATCTAAAAAAAAATTGAACAGATCGTAATTATTCATGCCATCATCTTAGTACGTTGAGGACATCACTTTTATAGATTAGGCCTATACTCTAAGCCGTGAATACTTTGTGTTTCGGTTAGCAGGAAGTGTCAACACCTATTTGAGCGTTGAATGGTTTACCATTGTGAAAAGAACAGTATGTAAAGCCCTACAATAACAGGAAGACAATAGTCGCACCTCCGGCAACATGAAAGTCGGAGCAGTAAGCCACACGCCCGAGTAATGACATGCACGGTGCTATACACAGTGAAATGTGTTAGATTTTACTGTGATAAACAGATTAAGTGTATAAAAAACACAATAGGCTTATGGTAGTCATTCAGTTTCACCATGGCTTCGAATCCATGCAAACGACGACGCACTGACCTCAATGGAGATAAAAAACGAGAAATTTGTGTTTACAAAGACGCTCATCCTAAAGCTACGTGCTCTGATATTGCTGCTCATTTTGCCAAAGAGTGGGACGTGACAGTGGGTCGCACAACAGAGGGTGATATTTTACGCAGCAAAAAAAAGTGGATGTCTCATGAGCGCTCTGGTAGACCAGCAAAATATGGCAAGCTTGAAGAAGCACTTATGTTGTAGTTTAATTAAAAAATTAATTAAAAAAAATCATGTAATTATATATTTGAAATAATAAAATCATGCAATTATATATTTGAAATAATAAAATTATATTTGTACCATATTTATGTTGTTATTTTGTTCGCACAACCAATACACGTACTAATATAATAACATTACAGTATGAATTGGTTATATAATATCCTCGGTTCAACACAGCTTAGAGGGGGATGGGGGAGCTGCTCCGAAACTCTGCCATATTCGAAGTTCCGTCATATTTCTTGGGAACAGAGGATGACGGAACATCGAGGTCTCTCTGTATTTTGTGTGAATAGAAACGAAGCTTCCAGTTACAATATAGACATGGCAAAGATAGTGTCATCAGAATGTGTACTACCAGATATAAGACAATGATGCATGTCGCATCAGGTTAATTTGCAAGTGACAAAAAAACGTGAAACCAGACGAGACATGATGCTAACGGAAAATATGATAGCATAATAATAATAATAATAATAATAATAATAATAATAATAATAATAATAATAATAATAATAATAATAATAATAATAATAATAATAATAATAATAATAATAATAATAATAATAATAACAATAATAATAATAATAATAATAATATTAATAATAATAATAATAATAATAATAATAATAATATTAATAATAATAATAATAAAAATTAATAATAATAATAATATTAACAACAACAACAACAACGACGACGACGACGACAACAACGACAACAACAACAATAATAATAATAATAATAATAATAAATAATAATAATAATAATAGATTTATTTTCGTACTCAGGGTACATGTACATGCAATTGAACAATCACATTTAAAGTGTAATTATGTGACTAAACATAGAAAACAAGAAAATGCATCGTGACACTTGGGTGTCATCCCATTTGGGCGACGTGTGATCTGAGCGTATGGTATTTTTGCGGGGTGATCTGGGCGAGGTGTATCGGGGCGTATGATGTGTATAACTATTATATGTATAATTAATTTATATTTCGATTTAATCTCTCCTCTTAATAGGTACATTGCATATAATAGTCAACCCAGACAATTTTTTTTTTACCAAAAAGTGACCTTTGATAGTCACTAAAATATCATTTCAATTGAGGAGCAGGTCGCTTTCCATCATACATACATTTAAGCTCACATAACTACATGAACGTAATGGATATTGTACTAAGTAATAACATGAATGGAATGGCTATTGCACTAAGTAATACAATATTGCTACTATAGTTACGTGTGTGTATTTTCGGGATGAATTACACATTATTACTCAATAATCAGATAATGTGAAATAATATGCTGAACGTTGAGCTTCGTTTATGCCTAATAAAGGGAAACAAGGCGATCATAACAATAAATCTTATAAGGGAAGGAAAAATACGTTCAAATATTACAATATCATTCTCTGACTATTTATTTAAAATTTATTATGAGCTAAACCCGTAAATAGTTGTTAAAGACTCTTCCAGTGACATGTCATTATGTTCATACAGATGTATGCTCTTTGTCTGCCTTATGCTCCTTAATATTTTGTTATTTCCTTCAGTAATTTTAACGATATCTTCTATAAAAACAAAGTAATTGAACTACAATGTATTTGTTAGCGGCGCCACGTTGTAAGTGTGCGATAATTATAATGATCTGTTCCTACTATTAAGTGTGAATGAATGAAGGTGTCATCATCCAATTAAGAGATGACTAGCGGGCGGTTTAAAACAACAACTTCAAAGATAACAACATAATTAGATTTGTTTTATGTAAACCCCTAAATATTGCAAAATATTCTATTGACATTATACCTGGATAATTATATTGAGCAGAACATGATTTGCCTACTGCCGACAAATCAAAAGAGAAAACATAAAAATAAAATAAACTAGAACAGGAGTTCCCGGCTTTAGTCTGTTTCAGTGCTATGGACAAAAAATTGGCCTAATATTTTCTAGACATAGAAGTGTATTGGTCTTCCTCATGGGCCAGAATCCTAAATGTCCAGGATAAAATTAAGGAAAGAACCAAGGAGACAAGTTAAAATATATCTTCAACGTGTAATATATCTTCACTTGCCTACGATGTACCTCGTACAGATGATGTAGGCATACCCACCAATTTTCGGTTCAATGTTGGGCCTGCGTCGCAGCCCATTGCTAGTTCAATGCCGGTCAATCGTCCACGACACTGGCCCAGCACTAATCCATCACAGCGTCTCCTGTATCATTTGCGCAAACACGTGGCATTCACCCAATGTTGTTTCAATGTTGACCCACAATCTTCGACGCTGGCCCGAGATTGAAACAGCATTGGGTGATTGTACCGTGTTTTCTGACTGCTGAATTGTTATGCGGGTGACGTTTTCTATCCCGGCGCCAGAAACACCAGGTAACACGATACATCGGCCCAATGCTAATGTAATGTTGGGCCACCGTCTGCGACGCTGGGCCAAAATAAATTATTCTAACCAAAACCCTTTAAGCTTTAATCACTATATTTAATCGTGAATGTATTTTCTCTGAACCCTTTCAAAGACGAAAGTACTTAACCTAGGGCATTAAACGTTATATTTGACATGTTCCTAAGGACTGATGTACGTAAATGTCAACCGTTTCCCACACACAGCATCCCTCTCTCCCCTAAAGAAGACACAAACTCGGGCAAAATAAACTTCATAATAATGTGTATATAGCATTGCATTGTGGTATAATACGTATGAACAATCCTGCGAATACAAGTCAAGAATTCTTCGATGGCAAGATGTCCCTCCTAAAAATTGTTCGTGATGCGATAGACCTCCTTAATCTTACGGATGTAGTCTAGTCTGCGAGCATAATAATATCTGTGCAACCCCCTCCCTCCCCCCCCCCAACCCACATACACACAGAGCTCAACTGCATTATTAAATTAAAACTAAAACCTATATAAAGTAATATTGTTATGCTGTAAAAAATGTAGATACTAATGACAGATAACATAACATAACGATAAACGCATAATAAAGACTATATGCCACATGTTTCAGTACAAATACATCTTTGGGAGTGAGAAATAAGAATAATTCATTCAACTTACAAGCGTAAACCATAAGAGTGTGGTTTACCAATATATCTACTCTATAATCTATTATATATAACATAATGGGCATATATAAAGTAAATATATATATGTTCAAATAATATATATGTATGTATAATATGTCAAGGTCTGTTGCCGTTATATTTCGCGTTTTTCGAAGTTATTAAAAGGTTATTTTTCAGTGCTAGTAATAGTACACAAAACGTGTGATTGGATGGTGCGGCGTACGTAGTAGGTGTGATTAAGCAATTCTTTGATCCACGGCCGGCAGATTATCTACTAGTAATGGTGCAAACCAATGAATTAAGAGTTTCATAGTCCATTTCGTTTGAAGTTTATGAGATTACAAAAATCGGAATTAAAATGTTCAAATATAATATTTGACAATTATAAATATAAAAGTAGGAATATTTACAGTAGCATGTCTAACAATAATCGTATTCTTGAAAAAGAGTTGACTCAGATATTGCATGGCTTTCCTTTAATAAGCATAGACGAAGTAGGCCTACTAAGCATTTCCTTCTTGGGTAATAATGTTCCATTTATAGCAGAAATACACACACGTAACTACAATAGCAAATATTATAGTATTTAATAAAATAGCCACTACGTTCATATGTATAGTTATATGTGCGCTTAATGATATCATAAAAGTATGTATAATGGTAAGCGCCCTGCTCCACATTTAATATGACATTTTCATGACAATCAAATGTCAATTTTTTATGGGTTTGCTATCATATGCAATCTACCTTTAAAGGGGATAGTTTAAATCGAAATATATATTAATTCTACGTAGTTATATATACATCATACGCCACTTCAAAAATATCATACGCCCACATCAACTGTGTCCAGACACCTGAACTTCAATTAACAGAACAATATATATTATTTCACCAGATAGGCGCGCCTGCAGGAATTTTCACGGCGGTACGCAAACATAATGATGAAAAAAGCATAAGCAATTAAACAAGAAAATCGGCATGGACTTTCATGTTTCATGCTGAACTTTCCTTGGCAAATTAGTGATTATTTGTAGTGAAAAGACAATGTATATAATCAGATACGTTGAGCTTCTGGCAACAATACATTATGTTGGCTCCAGTAATTTTACATCCAGATATATATTGCTTAATCTCTCCAAAAAATGTGTCACCAGAATTTCACTGTCGCTCTGTGACCTTGAAAAATATGTCAAGGTCAAACATTTTCGAACTATGTTTATCAATGGTGTAGATATAAAAGCGATATAATAAATTGCAGAATCATAGATATCACAAAGAAAAATTGTCCGCTTTCCTTGAAAATTAGATCATATAGTCCGAATATATATGCACCACTGATCCGGTCACTCCGATGACAATGGGATTCTAATTTTGGATTATGCGACCTTGAAACGTAGCTCAATGTTACCCATCTTCAAACTTGACCTTGAATTACAAGACATGCATTACTATAATCCTGTGGACTCCGTGACTTTAAAAAATAGATCAAGGTCACCAATTATTGGACATCTCCTACAGTTCTCGACCAGGGGAACGCATTTTGAGTCAATGGGTATACAACTGACCCAGCAGTCAAATGGACAATCAAATTATTTTTGTTTCTATTACCTTGAAAAATAGAGCAAGATCACCCATCTTCGGATTAATAATTGTAACCGTCAAATAATTGGGGTTCACTTTGACATGAAAATATGCCTACCAATGTTTTGGTACTTTACGCAATGTTTTTGGCAGCCATTTTGTTTTCCTGATGTCATGCACAAAGACCCGGATTCCGGCGTGACAGAAAGTTTCAGTAGAATCAGAAGATGTACATTATATAAATGGTCATATGCTCTTACATGTACTCAAAAATGCCTTCAGCAGTACATTTGTTTTAAATTAGCTCCAAATTATGTCATGAATATGCACGCAGATATAAAAATTTGTACATTTTCAATTGGTACATACATCATTTTAGGAATTTATACGTATTATCAGAAATGCATGATACATAATTATAATATGCATTTCTGGTATTATCAAAAAATATTTTAATAACGTGATTCGACAAATAGAAAATTAATTCTCATTCTAATTTAGCACACAACCTCTGTGTTTTTAAATTTGTCACACTTACATGTATATTGTATGACGCATAAGTCTGCTTAATATAGACTGTGGTCAATAATTATATATATTTTATCTATAATCACATTTGTGGGTGTTCACTCACCTAGAATATCTATAGGCTTGAATACCACACGCTTGTCCATAACAGCCACTCAATCAATACGTTTTCTAAACGAAAATCAGTATAGGCTTTACAATTACATCTCAACAATGACAATGACGGATTATTTTCAGTCTAGGTACGCAGTAAGCGCGTCTTCAGCTATATTCCGGTGGATATTTTAATTGCGGCCGAAATACAATAAAACACGATGCACAGGCTATAACAACATGCTTTATTACTTATATTAACGATTACTCAATGTTAGTGATGCGGGTGTTATTTTTCAATCCTGAGAACACAGAACAATAGCAAGCATCTTGCCAGAGAGTTAACCCTTTCAGCGCCATATTGAGTATAGACTAGGAATATAATAAAAAAAACAAAGTCAGTTGGGACGGGATGTTACGAGCTGTCAGCCATTTTTTTCCGTTCCAGGGATCCTGGTCAATTAAAGCCCATATGACACTTGATATTTTGATTTTTCCTATAATTATGACCTATTTTGTGAAAGCCGGTCAATACAAATTAGCCGATTATATGAAAAAAACACGAAATTGTAAATATTATTGAATCTAGAATTACTAGAGCCTTCATAAAAGTACAAAAATGTGCAGAATGATGAACCATATCATATTATTACACTTGATTTAATTTAATCATCAATATGTTTTCACTAAAATAGCTAAAACATTCATAAAGGTATGAAAATGTGCAGATTAGTGAACCACATCATATTATTACAATAAAGGCAAAACGATAACGACAGAAATAATTTTGAAATATCAAACTTTCATGTCTTACATGGTACCAAATATTAATGTTTTGTGCAAGGGCTCTTTCTTTAAAATGTAATACTTCGTCTCATATTTGATGGCTTTATGGCACAGAGTGGTGCGGACGTGTATTTTATGCAGCTGGAGTTATATCTGTTTTTACGCTGAAATATGTTTTTTATCAATTTACAACTTGTATTATATTGAAAGGGAATATATATAGATTCGATTGTGAGTATTTTTATCGCGGAAAAGTGATCGGCAAAGTGAAATTAGCATCATTTAATTTGTGGGGAAATAGCAGTGAAATCAGGTCAGGTCAGCGTGGGTCAGCGCACCTGTCATTTTCACCTGTATTGACATACCTGCCTTAACAGGAAAACACCTACACCTCGGAGAGGTGCGAAAACATATGTACTGTCAGTGTAGGTGTGCAATTAACAGTTTAAACTGCTGAACTTTTCAAAACACATACCGTCATGGCCGGGTGATTTTTGGTTGCTATCATTTTATAAGACAGCTATAAAGCCAAATATACACTGTCCAAGGCCGGGTATCAAGCTTCAAAATTCATATAACACTTACCGTCGTGGCCGGGTGATTTTTGGTTGCTATCATTTGTTAAGACAGCTATAAAGCCAAATATACACCGTCCAAGGCCGGGTATCAAGCTGCAAAATTCATATAACACTTACCGTCGTGGCCGGGTGATTTTTGGTTGCTGTCATTTTATAAAATAGCAATAAAGCCAAATATACACTGTCCAAGGCCGGGTATAAGACAGCATCGTGACAATGCAAACCAGATCTAAAGAAGCAAAGACCCGGGATGTGGATTTTATGTACAGCCCAGATCCCACAACTACAACTAGAACTAAAACTAGGAAAAACCACCGCAAAAACACAGCAGAAATGAAGAAACAGCCAGAACATGTATATTTTGAATATAAATATGAGAATCTAGACGGCTCCGGCATTCTGGCTCTGGAAGGCGAGCCCACCAACGCCAAGTTCTATACTGAAAAGCCAGTTTTGTGAAAGAATGCACTACTGAAACATCACATGAGTCTTTATCAACAGGATAAACACAGCCGAATGCCTCGATTCAGACCATCTGAGAATGGAGATCAGCTGCTAGTGAAAGGGAATTATTCAGACAACACAAAAGAATTCCTGGTCACTGTCTTTGTTTACAAGACTGGAGTAGTTTTAGTTCAAGGTAAAGATTTTGTTCAGTGGATAGAGACAGACTTTAAAAATGTTCGTGCTCTAGTAGAAGAGGATCAACATGCAGTGGATCGTTCACTAAATGAGTCCAGACAAAGACAAAGAAAAATATTACCGAAAATGACACCTATGATGTCTGCAACTAAGACCAAAAACCCTGCGCCAGGACCTATGATCAGTACTCCAGCATACACTGACAAGAATGCCACACCACCGGATTTACTGTTCTCTGCTGATGACAGTGCCAGCTCAATGGAAGCCCGTCAGGCTGAATTGAAAGACTTAGGTGTTTTGTGATATGATGCAACAATTGAGCGACATAGAATATGACAAAGTTCAAGGCAGCCGAAATAATGACACAACGGGTGATGCAAGCACTGATTGTGCCGGATGCAACGCATCCAGTGTCATTATTCATGAACTTAACAAAGAAATTGCCAAGTTAGAGGAACAGCTACAGAAAACTGCGTCATCTGGCGTCCTCATCGCGAAACTGAAAGATGCTGAGGCTGCTGCAGACAGACTACTTGAACGAAATAGATTCCTAGAAGCACAGCTCACACTCCCCTCCTCGGAAGGCGCAATCAACACATCATCCACGCCACAGAAAGAGCCGCACTCTGCCACAAAACCTCATAGAGCAACTAATAAAGTGGCAGAATCTAAAACAGTGACTACAAAGAACGACGCGGCTGAGGAAAACAACGTGAAGAAAACGCATGGAAAGACTGACACTATTCCACAAAATAAATCAACTCGTGCTATGATCATCAGCAGTTCAATGGGACGAGGACTAGCACGCGAGATTCATACACATCACAGAGACAACATAGACTGCTTCGGACTAGTTCACCCATCGGCCAAAGCTGAAGACCTAGAAAAAAGTGCCAAGGACATGTTGACGACTTACAAACCTGATGTTGTTACGCTGATGGGTGGTACAAACAATCTAGCTTGTGGAGAACGACCACGATCAGTCATAAGCAAAATTGAGCACCTTGTGAGAGTGTGTCAGCAAGCAAGTCCGTCAACAAAAGTAGTAGTTTCCGGTCTTATTGTAAGGAGTGACAGACCTGAACTGAATGACCACATTAAAACGATAAACGCTGTCTTGAAGAGAAATGCTTACAACAAAGATTTTTCATTCTTAGACAATAGCAGCATTGATTTCCAACACTTGAAGGACGGACTCCATCTCAATTACAACGGCAAGATCAAATTGGCTAGAAACATAGGCCAATTTATCTCTCATCATCCTTTTCACAACGGACACCAGAAAATCCATGCCTGAATATAGACCTGGATAGTGAAAACATATCCTACATAAATGATTCAAACATTCATGAACGGACTGATGCGGGTGTCATCAGTGATTTTACCGATTTTGAACATATATTATCCACCAACATTGAAAACACCAATGTCAAAAACGAACATATTGATGTATTAAGAACTAAAGATCTTAGTATTGTATGTCATAATATTAACAGACTATATTCTAAATTAGATGAAATACGATACCGTGTAAAGAATCATTTCCCAGTAGACATTTATGGTGTAGTAGAGACATTCTTGCATAAAAATGTTAATGATTCAGAAATTCTTATTGACAAGTATAACATAATTAGACGAGACCGCATCGGTAGTGGCGGTGGTGGCATTGTATTGTATTTAAAAGAACATTTAGTTTATAAACGAAGGATTGATTTGGAAATGCTGAATATTGAAACACTGTTTGTGGAACTTCAATTCAGTAATGGTAATTTTCTTGTTGGCTTTGTGTATAGACCACCTAATAATAACTTAGTTCATTACTCAGAATGGCTTCATTGTATGGATATATTACTTGAAAAACGTCACAATGAAAACAAGAGGTTTATTTTACTAGGAGATTTTAATATTGACCTGGTATCAACTGTTTGTCAGCGAAATTCATGGATTAATACATTTCAAAATTATAACTTGACTCAAATAATTAAAGAACCAACTAGAATTACTTCAGAGAGTAAAACATTAATAGACCATATATATGTATCTGACGATGTAAATGTTTCTAATTCTGGTGTGTTGTCCTGGTCTGTTAGTGATCACAAACCTTTATATATTACTGTTAAAAAGTCAAATTGTATAAAGAATTGCAACGGCATTGGAAATGATCACAAAACGATAAGTTATCGTAAATATACTGACCTAGATATACACTCCATAGGGGTAGATATGTTGCATAGACTAAGCTGTATAACAACTAAAGACAACATGAATATCGACAAAACAACAAATTCCTGGACATTGGAAATATAATAATATATTTATTTCGTACTCGGGGTACATGTACATGCAATAGAACAATAACATTTAAAGTGTAATTATGTGAATATATAGAAAAATCACTCGGTGCACAGAAGATCGATCCCAGATATTATGTCCTCTCGTGGTATGTTACCTAAATGTACATTGTTTCTTAGTGTCAATAATTGATTAATACAGGCTGATACAGCGACAACATCATCAGCAGGCATGTCAAATTGTAATGAATGTCTGGACGTAGGTACATTATGGCGTGATATATTATACAGAAAAGATATATGGCTGACACTATTTGAAACGGCGGAGCTGCTGCCTTGCATTGTAAGATTATGACATATTTTTATTATTTCATTTTCAGTCTGAGCATTCTTATTTACAAAATTTACAAAACGTTTATGGAGTTGAACATGTATGGGTTTAACATCCCACAATACAGGTAATATAATTTTATGAGTTTTATTAGGTAGCCCATCATTGCGCCTGAGACATTTCCTCCACGCGGTATAAAATGCCTCAGGAGCACTGGTGGAGTAGTCCCAAAGTTGGGAGCCGTACACTGTCATACAAAATGAATTAAAAAGTTTTCTTTTAACATTACCTTTGATAAAACCAAAGCTTGATAACAACTGATTCGTTCTCATATACAAATCATCAGTTGAGCGTTTTATACGTGAATTCATTATGTTAGGTCCTATAATATTTCCTAGGTGACATTCTATACTAGTATTCGTTAATGTTTTTCCATCGAAACATATTTGTAACTTTTCAGATTTAGATGAACTGCAGGGAAAATGTATAAATTTACTTTTATCAGCATTGAAAATCAAATCAAAAGTTTTTGTAAACTCGGAGCATATTTTCAGCATCAGCGACATAGCGTGTTTAGTGGGGGCCAACAAAACAACGTCATAATCTAAAATTTATCGATGTAGCGAAGAAGCTCTCGACTGGTTTACATCTTATTCATCAAAGCGTACCCAGAAAGTTGACATAAATGGCCAAATATCACATCCTTTAGAAAATATATGTGGTGTTCCACAAGGTTCTGTTTTGGGGCTATAAAGCCAAATATACACTGTCCAAGGCCGGGTATCAAGCTTCAAAATTCATATAACACTTACCGTCGTGGCCGGGTGATTTTTGGTTGCTATCATTTGTTAAGACAGCTATAAAGCCAAATATACACCGTCCAAGGCCGGGTATCAAGCTGCAAAATTCATATAACACTTACCGTCGTGGCCGGGTGATTTTTGGTTGCTGTCATTTTATAAAATAGCAATAAAGCCAAATATACACTGTCCAAGGCCGGGTATAAGACAGCATCGTGACAATGCAAACCAGATCTAAAGAAGCAAAGACCCGGGATGTGGATTTTATGTACAGCCCAGATCCCACAACTACAACTAGAACTAAAACTAGGAAAAACCACCGCAAAAACACAGCAGAAATGAAGAAACAGCCAGAACATGTATATTTTGAATATAAATATGAGAATCTAGACGGCTCCGGCATTCTGGCTCTGGAAGGCGAACCCACCAACGCCAAGTTCTATACTGAAAAGCCAGTTTTGTGAAAGAATGCACTACTGAAACATCACATGAGTCTTTATCAACAGGATAAACACAGCCGAATGCCTCGATTCAGACCATCTGAGAATGGAGATCAGCTGCTAGTGAAAGGGAATTATTCAGACAACACAAAAGAATTCCTGGTCACTGTCTTTGTTTACAAGACTGGAGTAGTTTTAGTTCAAGGTAAAGATTTTGTTCAGTGGATAGAGACAGACTTTAAAAATGTTCGTGCTCTAGTAGAAGAGGATCAACATGCAGTGGATCGTTCACTAAATGAGTCCAGACAAAGACAAAGAAAAATATTACCGAAAATGACACCTATGATGTCTGCAACTAAGACCAAAAACCCTGCGCCAGGACCTATGATCAGTACTCCAGCATACACTGACAAGAATGCCACACCACCGGATTTACTGTTCTCTGCTGATGACAGTGCCAGCTCAATGGAAGCCCGTCAGGCTGAATTGAAAGACTTAGGTGTTTTGTGATATGGTGCAACAATTGAGCGACATAGAATATGACAAAGTTCAAGGCAGCCGAAATAATGACACAACGGGTGATGCAAGCACTGATTGTGCCGGATGCAACGCATCCAGTGTCATTATTCATGAACTTAACAAAGAAATTGCCAAGTTAGAGGAACAGCTACAGAAAACTGCGTCATCTGGCGTCCTCATCGCGAAACTGAAAGATGCTGAGGCTGCTGCAGACAGACTACTTGAACGAAATAGATTCCTAGAAGCACAGCTCACACTCCCCTCCTCGGAAGGCGCAATCAACACATCATCCACGCCACAGAAAGAGCCGCACTCTGCCACAAAACCTCATAGAGCAACTAATAAAGTGGCAGAATCTAAAACAGTGACTACAAAGAACGACGCGGCTGAGGAAAACAACGTGAAGAAAACGCATGGAAAGACTGACACTATTCCACAAAATAAATCAACTCGTGCTATGATCATCAGCAGTTCAATGGGACGAGGACTAGCACGCGAGATTCATACACATCACAGAGACAACATAGACTGCTTCGGACTAGTTCACCCATCGGCCAAAGCTGAAGACCTAGAAAAAAGTGCCAAGGACATGTTGACGACTTACAAACCTGATGTTGTTACGCTGATGGGTGGTACAAACAATCCAGCTTGTGGAGAACGACCACGATCAGTCATAAGCAAAATTGAGCACCTTGTGAGAGTGTGTCAGCAAGCAAGTCCGTCAACAAAAGTAGTAGTTTCCGGTCTTATTGTAAGGAGTGACAGACCTGAACTGAATGACCACATTAAAACGATAAACGCTGTCTTGAAGAGAAATGCTTACAACAAAGATTTTTCATTCTTAGACAATAGCAGCATTGATTTCCAACACTTGAAGGACGGACTCCATCTCAATTACAACGGCAAGATCAAATTGGCTAGAAACATAGGCCAATTTATCTCTCATCATCCTTTTCACAACGGACACCAGAAAATCCATGCCTGAATATAGACCTGGATAGTGAAAACATATCCTACATAAATGATTCAAACATTCATGAACGGACTGATGCGGGTGTCATCAGTGATTTTACCGATTTTGAACATATATTATCCACCAACATTGAAAACACCAATGTCAAAAACGAACATATTGATGTATTAAGAACTAAAGATCTTAGTATTGTATGTCATAATATTAACAGACTATATTCTAAATTAGATGAAATACGATACCGTGTAAAGAATCATTTCCCAGTAGACATTTATGGTGTAGTAGAGACATTCTTGCATAAAAATGTTAATGATTCAGAAATTCTTATTGACAAGTATAACATAATTAGACGAGACCGCATCGGTAGTGGCGGTGGTGGCATTGTATTGTATTTAAAAGAACATTTAGTTTATAAACGAAGGATTGATTTGGAAATGCTGAATATTGAAACACTGTTTGTGGAACTTCTATTCAGTAATGGTAATTTTCTTGTTGGCTTTGTGTATAGACCACCCAATAATAACTTAGTTCATTACTCAGAATGGCTTCATTGTATGGATATATTACTTGAAAAACGTCACAATGAAAACAAGAGGTTTATTTTACTAGGAGATTTTAATATTGACCTGGTATCAACTGTTTGTCAGCGAAATTCATGGATTAATACATTTCAAAATTATAACTTGACTCAAATAATTAAAGAACCAACTAGAATTACTTCAGAGAGTAAAACATTAATAGACCATATATATGTATCTGACGATGTAAATGTTTCTAATTCTGGTGTGTTGTCCTGGTCTGTTAGTGATCACAAACCTTTATATATTACTGTTAAAAAGTCAAATTGTATAAAGAATTGCAACGGCATTGGAAATGATCACAAAACGATAAGTTATCGTAAATATACTGACCTAGATATACACTCCATAGGGGTAGATATGTTGCATAGACTAAGCTGTATAACAACTAAAGACAACATGAATATCGACAAAACAACAAATTCCTGGACATTGGAAATATAATAATATATTTATTTCGTACTCGGGGTACATGTACATGCAATAGAACAATAACGTTTAAAGTGTAATTATGTGAATATATAGAAAAATCACTCGGTGCACAGAAGATCGATCCCAGATATTATGTCCTCTCGTGGTATGTTACCTAAATGTACATTGTTTCTTAGTGTCAATAATTGATTAATACAGGCTGATACAGCGACAACATCATCAGCAGGCATGTCAAATTGTAATGAATGTCTGGACGTAGGTACATTATGGCGTGATATATTATACAGAAAAGATATATGGCTGACACTATTTGAAACGGCGGAGCTGCTGCCTTGCATTGTAAGATTATGACATATTTTTATTATTTCATTTTCAGTCTGAGCATTCTTATTTACAAAATTTACAAAACGTTTATGGAGTTGAACATGTATGGGTTTAACATCCCACAATACAGGTAATATAATTTTATGAGTTTTATTAAGTAGCCCATCATTGCGCCTGAGACATTTCCTCCACGCGGTATAAAATGCCTCAGGAGCATTGGTGGAGTAGTCCCAAAGTTGGGAGCCGTACACTGTCATACAAAATGAATTAAAAAGTTTTCTTTTAACATTACCTTTGATAAAACCAAAGCTTGATAACAACTGATTCGTTCTCATATACAAATCATCAGTTGAGCGTTTTATACGTGAATTCATTATGTTAGGTCCTATAATATTTCCTAGGTGACATTCTATACTAGTATTCGTTAATGTTTTTCCATCGAAACATATTTGTAACTTTTCAGATTTAGATGAACTGCAGGGAAAATGTATAAATTTACTTTTATCAGCATTGAAAATCAAATCAAAAGTTTTTGTAAACTCGGAGCATATTTTCAGCATCAGCGACATAGCGTGTTTAGTGGGGGCCAACAAAACAACGTCATCGGCATAGGCTAGAGCGCCTGTAAAAATGTTTCCTATGTGGCATCCAATTCCTGACTTTTTAAGCTTAAGTAGTAGCTCATCTAAGTATATTCCAAATAGTATTGGAGATAATACACCTCCCTGTTTCACACCATTAGATATATTAAAAGTTTCAGAATGACAATGATGCCATTTCGTACGGATACGCTGATTCAAATAGGATTTCAGAATAAATTTAGTGTATTTAGGGCACACATCTTTTTTCATCAGTATTTTAAAGAGATTAATATGGTTAACTCTATCAAAGGCTTTACTTGCATCTAAGAGAACTACATAAACGTCTGATTGTTTTTTGTTATAGTGATTAATAATTTCTTCACAAACATATGTACATTGAGAGGTAGAATGGTCCGCCTTGAAACCAAATTGCATATCCGTAGTGGTCAACTAAATCGAAAGCTTTACATAAATCTACCATTAAAACACCAGTCAATTCACCTTTATTCATAGCTTTGAGCCATTCTTCTGTCATCACCCTACATTCTATGCATTTCTGAATGAACAAAATCTTTTAAATCCAAAACAATCAGGTTTTCGCAGTCAACACTCATGTCAAACGGCACTGACTCTGATGACAGAAGAATGGCTCAAAGCTATGAATAAAGGTGAATTGACTGGTGTTTTAATGGTAGATTTATGTAAAGCTTTTGATTTAGTTGACCACTCCCTTTTGTTACACAAACTTAAAATTTATCGATGTAGCGAAGAAGCTCTCGACTGGTTTACATCTTATTCATCAAAGCGTACCCAGAAAGTTGACATAAATGGCCAAATATCACATCCTTTAGAAAATATATGTGGTGTTCCACAAGGTTCTGTTTTGGGGCCATTATTCTTTATAGTTTTCGTAAATGACATGTTTTTGTACCCAGAATTAGACAATTTATCACTTTTTGCCGATGATGCTACAGCACATCACAGTAGTAAATGCAGTCAAACTATTACACACAAACTCCAAGCTATGGCAACATCTGCTGATAACTGGTGTGAAGAAAATAAAATGAAATTGAGTATTATTAAAACTAAAATAGCCCTGGTTGGTTCAAGACAAAGATTAAATAAAATGACTGACACTGAAAAAAAAATCAATATTTTTATTAATTATATCCAACTTGAACAAATTACACATTGTAAACTTCTAGGTATTCATATAGACGAATCCTTGACATGGAATTTACAGGTAGCAAACATAAAAAAAATTGTGGTGTATAAATTGTTTCTGTTAAAACGTATACGAACCTTCCTTCCAACCCAAAGTCGAATCCAGTTTGATAACTATTATGTGAAACCTTATTTAGAATATTGTTGTAGTATATGGGGTAGCACATCTCAAGAAAACATTAATACAATTGTAAAACTTCAAAAAAGAGCAGCTCGATTAATCTTAGATGCCGATTTTTCTACTCCTAGCGCAATATTATTCCAGGAATTGAAATGGATATCCTTTTCTGACATTGTTAAATTTCACCAGCTCAGTTTAATTTTTAAGTGTATAAATAAAATTGCTCCCGTTTATTTACAAGATTTGTTTCACCAGAAATCCAATTCTCATTCCTATGTGTTGAGATCTTCCAACACTGACCGATTAGATGTACCAAGACAACACACCAGAAGTTTGTCGTTCAAAGGTCCTCAACTGTGGAATAAATTAAACAACGAAATACGCAATTGTACAACCCTAACTAGCTTTCAATCCAAACTCACACAGCTTCTTTTTATGCAATCTAACACTGAAGACGTTTTTTAATAGCTTTATTGAATTGTTACATTTTAATGTACTTTGTCATGATAATTCTTATTTGCACGTTTCTGTATATATGTTATTTTTATATCTATGTATAAAAAATTGATTATTTTGCCATGTATATATGTATGTATGGGTTTTTAAGAGGGCCCCATGGCAGATGAGCGAAAGCTCAATGGGTCACCCTCTATAAATAAAGATTATTATTATTATTATTATTATTATTTGTTGTGATAAAGGCAAAAACGTAGATAATATGCAAAAATGAGATATCAACATCACAACTATATCTGTGAATTTATGCTTGGCAGGCCTTATGATTAGACCGGTGTGTGTTGATGACTAATAGGATCCTGCAGAGGTTTTAGTGGATTCGCTTTAAGAGCTGGTGTGTATCCGATTGGCCGACATAATTTAACTACTTGTGTACTCGCTCAAGCAAGCGAATTGGTCAGAGAGACATCGAGTCTAGTGTGAGGTGCACCTGCTGGAATGAATGAATAAGACGTTGCTGTGCCTAAGAGAGTTGTGTTCCACTAACTGCTCAAGTAACTACTATTATCATCCGGTTACCCACCATCCCTGGACTTTTGAAACTATAGTCGGATTCACATTAACCGTCGTGAATGAATTTCGGCGATTTATCAGTCAATTCTCAACCAAATTTCATGAAATTGTACACACACTATTTTCCATTCATATCGCGACTGTTGCCCTCTTTAAACCCATCAGCTTCGTCACAGAATTTTATTACATGTCAAATGGTCTAACTTCTAAAATACTTTAAAAAAATTTCAGGGTAGTCACGACATCAATAGAAAATAGAGTGTGTAAAATTTCATGGAATTTGGTTGAGAATTGACTTAGAAATCTGCGAAATTCATTAATCCTGGTTGATGAATTTAATGTGAATCTGACTATATTCCTGGGAGTATTATCATAGGGCGAGCTCCCGACAGATTCAAATTTCTGTAAAATCAGTCACAATCAACTTTGGATACAGTTTGCCAGTCTCAGGACGCTCGTAGACCTACAAGCCATTTTGAATTGATGATTCCTGTCTGGGGCAAGCAATATCTGCTTGAAGCCACACACATGGCTGATATTGTGCTCCTCCAAACATCATTGTGTCGGTCCAACATTGAACTAACACGGGCTTAGAAAATCAGGCTGGGAGCGCTTTCTCACCAGTGTGACGTGGACACAGCCCAATAGATCGTCCATAAATTTGAAATAAATTTTGTTGGTTGAAAAAAAACATAGCTGCAGCAGATTTAAAACAGCAAAGCATATATCTGTCCAATTTTCCTCATCCTTTTGTTTGATTGTTAACATGGCATAGACTTCAGACAATCTATTGTTTTCTTTTGACACTGAGTGTTGCTTGTTGAAAGGAGTTGTATATGTCATCAGTTTCCAAGGCAAAGATGGGCGACGGACAAAAATAACTTGACATTGACTCAATGATGTTCTTGTTGCTTTATTAATATTGATCTATAACGCCGTGCACTGACTCAGATGGATAGTGATGGAATGTGGAACGCGGCGGCGGCCTCGGCCTCGTGGCTAGCTCTGTGTTACAAACGGGATTACCGTCTAGATTACAAATAATGAGTAATTCACCGAACTCATTGTAACACGCCACCCCGCAACGCGATCCAGCCACGCGCGGCTTGTCCTGTTTGATGGTGTCCCGGTAAGACAGATCAATGGTAGCATCATAGCTATGCATACTTTTACAATTTGAACAGTTATGTGTTTTTATACATTTTCTAGTAAACCTACAACTGTAGGCCTGTAGGATCCCTGCTTCGCTTGTTTACTGTGGCAGTCGTCCCCGCTCTCCCGGACGCGGTGAGACAGTAGATGACTGCCTCGTTCTGGTACTTTAGTGCCGTGTGCATGGGGCCGAATCCCATGCGGTTGTAGTACTCTTTCCGCACTTATGATATAACTCTCAGCGACTGCGGACGTGCCGCCGGACGCCCGCTCGGAGTTTGACTAAGACGTGTTGTGCACGGGGTTGTGCATTGCCGTTATTCGATGTCTAGACCAATAAACATGATAATCTGAAGAGAAGTTTTGTGAGTTAATCAGAACCGTTGATCCGACGGGGAAAGATGAAGTTTACGATATGTTGGTGAGTGTTAGGTGGCTTCTGCCGTTCACCCTTCGACGAGTCAACACACTACTCCCACACTGGTGACCACCTCACGCTCCCACACTGGTGACCCTGACGACTGATAGAGAACGCAACAGTATTTTCACCAAGCATCAAGTTGAAAACCGCTGTTTTCAAGGATAGTCTTTATTAAAATATTAAGGGATTTTTTGAAAAAAATCATGAGCATTTTTTTCGCCAAGGTACGTGAAAGCTGTAGGTCACACTAATATGCCAGTTTAAACTAGCTAGAAAGAGTTATCAGAGGAGAGGTACGTTTTTTTACGTCTAAAACGGCGTAATTTTGATATTTTTTGACAGAATTCCACGTGTTTGGCGCCTTTTCAAGATGGCAACCATGTCGGTTTTTCTAGAAGAACCGTAAAAACAATTTCTCATAGACCCTTTTAAAGTAAGAGTTTTTAAAATGCTTTCATCCTATTAATGCCACTGTAGGCGAGTAGGAAGTGGGTGTTTTCGAAAACTTCCGTTTTATCATTGATCGCCATAATTGGGTGACTCGATTTTAAAGTCCATAGACGAAGTCTCGTCATTTTTTTCGATTTTTCAGCAAAAAATCGAACAAAAATTATCCAAAAATATCACTTCAACTCAGATAACCTTTATTAGGATTATGGCCAAATAAAATTGTTCGCCTAAATGAATGTGAATAAACGGTCCTAGTTGGTCTGTAAAAGATATTTCCAGGACCGTAGGTCAATATTTTATTATTATAACAATATGTTATTTCAGAGAATGCTGATTGTCATAAATGTATTTGGTAAGTGAGCGCCATATTGGACGCTGGTTCCCCTTGCTTAGCTGATCGCCCGCCGTGGGCAAACACGTGTCCCGCCATAACCGGCATGCACCGGGACAGTGGACCTGTGTCGCGTCCTCACATTAGCATATTTAAGGCCGCCATTTTGATCTGGTAGAGCAGACTATTCACGTGTTCAAGTTATACACGGTCTAGTCTCAAATAAATTTTTTTGCATACATATAAATTTTCTTTTTCAAAACTGTTAAAAAAAAAAATGTAAATAAGCTGTTTCGGAAGGGAAATTATAGCACAAGTTGTGCGAGATTTTGATAAAGTCATAGTATATTTTTTTCATGTCGAAACGCCCCCTGGTGTTTGGCGTCGCTCTAGCCTACTCTTAGCGCCTTATTTGGGCACAGAGTAGATCATGAATATGCTAATGTGAGGCGAGACGCCCCTGCTGTTCAGTTTTGTACGTACACCCCGATACAGGCCCGCTGGCCCAAGCATACAGCAACGAGCTGCCTGCTGCACATGTTAGCAGTAACCGATCATACAGCATACACACACCCGCCACAAACCAAAAAAGCGCAACCGCTACGACGACAACCGACTTATACGTTAGTCAACGAAACGAAGCGAGCGATTGATTCGAACGTTATTAAGTATGACTCGGTGATGAACGTACCATATATATATAAAAAAAAAAAGTGGAATGTTCACCGCAGAATTCATTTTTCAGCGAAATGATATACTATATCATCAATCCGCATAAACAGCTGTCAGTCATGTTTTGAAATATTATTCTAAAAATAAATGTAGCTGTTTTTTTTTATCGCAGTCACATTTAGCCTATCAGTTTGAGAACGAAATTTTCTCATGATAGTCGATTTCTGTGGATCAAAAATTATATAAATAACGAAATATTCGACTTGACAGTTGCGCTATAGCGAAACATTGTCAATATTTGCATGTGTTTTTCGACTTGTGCGATTTTTTTTTTTTTTTCACCCAGGTTAATTTACTATATACTTTTATCATAGCTTAGCATAGCATGTAGTAATTATTTCTGGCATTTTATGTACAATTTTGACCTACAGTTTTCACTGAACAATTATATATGTGTGTGAATAAGTGAAAAGAAATTATGTGCAATCTCAGTGACGAGTATTCAAACATCTCAGCAACCCCTGTATCTCGCAACATGCGACATAGCATGGACAATTTCTACAGCCTACATTTCTAAGATTCAACATATACAGACATTTTTCATCAGGTCAATGTACACCTAACCCGCGCACGACACGTCACAAATAGTTGGTATGTGTTAATATGACATACCATTTTAACACCGTTTGAGATAGGCATAGAGCAAATAGGCCCGCAATCTCAAACATTTCACTAGTTAAATAATTTTACAAACATTTCACAATGTCGACACAACACGATAGTGAAGGTTTCATGTCTACGCCTCTGGAAGGTGAGGGTGCTCGCCGAAAAGATAACTACTATCAGGACAGCGAGGAGAACGAAGTTCGCTTCCGCGAGGCCGACGATGAGTACCAACGACTCAAAGAAGATTTTGCTCGAATTGCTCGAAATAGACATACGAGATATCACTCTAGGAGCGATTCGTCGAAGAGTCCTTCACCACGCAGAAGACAGCCTCCGAGACGTTCAACGAACCTACCTAAGTTCAAGATAGCAACATTTTACGCTGCGGACGTTGAACTTCGGTTTAACCAGGATAAAACTCAGTTCGATCTTCATCAGATCCACGACGATGACGAGCGATATAGTTTAACCTGCGCAGCACTCTCAGGCGAGGTCGCATCCGACGTGAGGGACGTTCTACTTCAACCTTTCAGGTCACATAAATATGAAGGGGGGGGGGGAAGGGTGTCACCTCCGCGTGGTCCCCCCTGGGCAACTTCTTAGAAGGCCAAGCACACCCAAACCTTTCATCGAACCAGATTTTTCTATTTTTTTGACGTGAAGTTTTTTTGTGTTTGCGTTCCTGTGGCTTAGGGTTTTTCACTGAGGTTGTTATGTTTATTTTCGAATAGTTTTCAGTTCAAATTCTTTATATATTCTTTCTATATTCATATTCATATTTATATATTTTATATATTTTTTCATTGTACTTGTGTACTTGTGGTGCCTTACAGTGCTCTCACGGATTATGATCGCTCTGTCATTATTTGTCATATCTATGATTTTTTTTTTGTGTGTTTTTTTTTGTGTTTGCAGTGGTTTCTCTTTGGCATCCTGGTGATGGACGGGATGTCCGAAGGAAACCATTGCCATATAATTATTTTTTCACTTCATTGTTTTAATGGTTTCTCTGTGGCATCCTGGCGGATAATGCAGCATGTCATAGAGAAGCCATTGCCGTACAATTAGCCTGTGGTGACTTACAGTGTCCTCACGGTTCGTGATCGCTCTGTGATGTTCTTCAATATCAGAGACCTTGTTACCGACTGTGGGGGCACTGTAAGTCTTTAATTTTTGAGAATTGTTTGTGGTTTAATGATTTCTCTGGCCATACTGGCCGAAAAGTGAAGTAAAGAAGACATTTTACTTACTAACTTAATGGTTTCTTTGTTCATTGTTTATGTCATTCATATTTATGTCTAAATGGGTTTACTTTTTTGATTATAGTATATAGTATTATAGTATATATTATATATTTGTTTTGACAATGACACTTTATTGAGAGGAGAATTGCGACCTATGTGCTGCAATACTCGTCTCACTGTAAGACATGTCCTTCTCAGTTGTGCGAAATATGCGCACATCAAAAGGAAGTATTTTGCATTTAATTCCCTATTTGAACTATTTGGGGACACCCCTGTAGGTTTTATTATTCAGTTCCTACGGGAATGTAACCTATATTACATGTTTTAATTATTAGACTTAGACTTGTAGTTTTTACACAATCACTCCAATTTCATGGAGATATAGTGACTTGATAAGTCGTTCATTTTATAATAACTTCTTATTTTACATTATTCATACTGATATTTTTATACCCATTAAACTATGTTGTAGTGCAGGCGCTACAACATGTCATCAGACTCGTTACATATAGGTGCCAGGAGCATCGTCATCTTATCATATCAAACACTTTAAACTGAATATTTTAGTACGAACATGCTTTTATTAGCTTTGTCTTTCCTTTACTACTTTAACTATACAATATGGGATATTGTAATTCCTGGAATTTTCACTTAAATGGCCATACTGGCCGAAAAGTGAAGTAAAGCAAATATTTTACTTACTTACTTACTTACATAAATATGAAAGCTTGAAAACCATTTTGATCGAGCGACGTGGTTTGACAACACCCGAACAAGTCAACAAAGTGATTTCCGGAGAAAGGATGGGCTAGGACATTCCCTCACGATTCTTAAGGCGCCTACAGAAGGCGGCTGGTTCCGGACCACGGGCAGTAGTTGGGAAGGCGGTCATACGCCAAGCATTCATTTGGCAGATGCCAGCTTCAATCCGCGCCCATTTGGCAACACAACCAGACAGCGCCACACTGGAAAGTTTGGCCATGTCGGCCGACAGGGCCCTTGCCTCCGAAGCGGACGTCGAAGAGAGTAAGCCGGGGGTTGCGGAGATAAAGGTCGACGAAACCACTAAGCTAGTGGGATTGCTTGAGGACTTATCAAAGAGGCTCAAAAAATTAGAGACCGCAACTGCAGCCGAGAAGAAGAGAAATAAAGGACTTGGACGTGTAAATAATCACTATGCACCTAGGCCTACAGATAGTCCAAATGTACAGGCCACAGAGTTTGTTTCTAACAAACCTGGTAGTTTTAATAATGCACAGGCCACAGAGTTTGTTCCTAACAAACCTGGTAATTGTAATAATGTAAAGCAAAATATTTGTCCTAACAAACCGCCGCCGCAAACGCCGCAAAATAATGTCGCGCAACCGACCGACACAGCCACTGCACAGGTTTGCTACTACCACCAGAATTTCGGTCAAAAGGCGCGTTTGTGCAGTGAACCCTGTTCGTACTATAGCACATTAGGTCAGCGCGAAGTAGCGAATATTGCGTTATCCCACTCTAAGTTATTGTACGTCGCAGACAAAAATCATAAATGTATGTACTTTATTGACACGGGTGCAGCTGTCAGCATTTTGCCGAAATCTTGCGCTAACAGGATTTTGGACGCAGACTGCCTTCCCCTGGTGGCCGCTAATAACACTACTATTGATACCTACGGCAACAGTAAACACGTCGTCGATGTCGGCTTAAAACGCGAATATCCGTGAACATTTATAGTAGCGGATGTGAAACAACCCATCATTGGGGCCGATTTTTTGATTCATTATAATTTACTAGTAGATTTGAGAAGTCGATGTCTTCGAGACATGAGAACAGGTTTAGCTATTGCCGCTTCACTGTCGTCAATCAGACCACTGTCGTTGAACAGAGTAGACAATGTTCAGAACGAGTATACTAAACTTCTCGGTCAGTTCCCGGAACTGACTCGCCCTACGACAAAGGGTGAGACCGTTAAACACGGTATAACGAAAGGACACCCGGTGTGCCGAAGGAATTTCGCCTTTACCCAGCGCCGTCGACGCCATTGTGAATTTCGTAAAGCCCAAAAAGCAACGAGCCTTGCGTAGATATTTAGGAATGGTAAATTACTACCACCGTTTTATACCGCAATGCGCAGCGAAGTTGACACCACTAAATAATTTATTGACAGCTGCCAACGAAGGCCATACAAGACTGTCACCGAAGTCAAATTTCGATTTGAAGTGGGACCAAAATGCAGAGTCAGCATTTTCCGATTCCAAACAAATATTGGCAAACGCTACCCTTCTGGTACACCCATACCTTATGGCTCAAATAAACATCACGTGTGACGCTAGTGATGTTGCCGTAGGTGGCGTTTTGCAGCAGTATTTGAATGGTATGTGGCAGCCACTTTCGTTTTTCAGCAAGAAGCTGAATCCAGCAGAGACACGCTATAGCGCGTTCGATCGTGAGCTTTTGGCAGTATATGCCACCATAAAACATTTCCGACATAATTTAGAAGGACGCAATTTTTTTGTAAACACTGATCATAAACCTTTGACATTTGTAATGTCATTTGTCACCGAACGCGCGTCCCTACGCCAAACACGACATTTAGCTTTCATAGCTGAATTTACAACCGACATTAGATATGTTAAAGGTGAGACAAATTTCGTCGCTGATGCGTTGTCACGACCATCAGTGTCCGTGATAGATGATGGACCAGTGATAAACTATAAGGAGTTAAGTATCGACCAAGCTAAGGACGCGGAATTCACGAGATTAAGACGCTCGACTACATCCACTATGAATTTCAAATTACCTAAATCATTCGATAATCAACTGATCTGGTGTGATGTGTCCACGGGACATAACTGGCCGTACCTTACCGCAAAATTTTGCAGAAAAGTTTTTTCAAACTTACACGGTTTAGGCCACCCATCTCATAAAGCTACAAAACCTTTGATCAACACACAATTTGTTTGGCATGGCATGAATATCGACATTGCTAAATGGTGTCAGTCCTGTAAAGGTTGTCAGACTGCCAAAGTTTCACGTCACAACACACCAGTTTTCGGAAAGTTCACTGAACCTACTTAGCGATTTGATCATGTCCACATCGATATAGTCGAACCTTTACCCTACGCTAATGGCTTTAGATATCTACTGACTTGCGTCGATCGTTTTACATGTTGGCCGGAAGCCATACCTATTGTAGATATTCGGGCCGAAACGATCACCGATGCCTTCTTCAGCAGGTGGATAGCACGTTATGGTACTCCCGCCACTATCACCAAATTGTGGGATAATTCATGTAACCAATTCGGGATAATATGGAATCGTACCACGAGTTATCACCCCCAGTCGAATGGCATGGTCGAACGTTTCCACCGCCAATTGAAAGCCGCCATTATGGCGCACGAATCGACGAACCCGTGGACTATTACTCTACCCGCTGTACTTTTAGGAGTTCGCTCCGCAGTTAAGGAGAGACTAGGCAGGTCGGCTGCCGAGATGATATACGGGACAACACTTAGACTCCCAGGAGAGTTTACGCAACAGTACACTGCCGATGCTAACACAGATTTGGAGAATTACTCAGACAAGCTACGCGTAGCCATGTCGCGTCTCCGACTATGTCCGCCACGTGACACACAACAGACTAACATTTTCCAATACAAGGAAATAGAAACATGCACACATGTATTCTTGCGACGAATCGCAATTGCGCCGCCTCTGACCGCCCCTTACGACGGCCCATATAAGGTTGTCGCGAGGAGTGGCAGAGTCATGAAAATCCTGATGAAAGGCAAGGTAGAAACGGTCTCCTTAGATCGAGTTAAACCAGCACATCTCGAGTGCGAGCCTACGACAGGTCCGAACACACAGCGTACTTCGTCAAACAAAAAACAGAGCTCGAAGACTACCAGGATCTCTAGTGGAATCCACAGGACCCACCTAGACCTAGTAGTGCAAACACTCAGACGTCCAACAGGACGAGTGTTAAAAAGACACAGTCGACGGCAGTCAGAAGCAGTACCAAATTGGCCACTGTCCCACATCAACTAGATGATAAAGTTAAATTGTCTAACAAAGGCAAAACTTATGTAGCGCCGCATTCGCGAGCCCCCGCCGTTTCCCGCGCTAACGGGAACGGCGGCGGTTTGCGATTGTATTCACGCATACCTTTACATCTACGGGGTGAAACCCCTGGTGCAGCTGACGCCGTAATCGACTCAAATACAAGAAATCGTTCGAATATTGTTAATCGCGACAAAATTTCGACGGACGCAACTGTGAGAAAAACTAGAGTCGGACGAACAATCCAGACTCCTGCCCGGTTCGTGCAGATGGTCCACGCCATAGTGGCGCCTAACGACATCTATGGCGGGCCCAACCGCATGTACCGTAATAATAATCATTTTAAATTGTAAATGAATGCGCCAGGCCTGGCAACATTGTTTAGAATATGCAAATTGTAATTACATTATTGAGCAAGATATTTGCTAACTTATAATGGAAATGTTAATCCAATGAATCGGTTGGTCGAAGCTAGCAGCATATGTAATTTATCGGACAATTGGTGTTAGGACAAATTGGTGTTACAAGGATGGGACAATTTTTTCAATTACGGACGCTGTATTAACGACAACCACCCACGCTGTATTAATGACAACCACCCACGCTGTATTAACAATAATCAACCAAGCTGTATTTTTTCACACCCTGATTAGTTATAAGAGGTTAGGTTATATACAACCCCCGCTACCTGCACGACGCAGTCTCCTACACGTCAGTTGGGTTCCTACGTTGTCACTAACCCGGGGGTAATGTAGGATCCCTGCTTCGCTTGTTTACTGTGGCAGTCGTCCCCGCTCTCCCAGACGCGGTGAGACAGGAGATGACTGCCTCGTTTTGGTACTTCAGTGCCGTGTGCATGGGGCCGAATCCCATGCGGTCGTAGTACTCTTCCCGCACTTATGATATAACTCTCAGCGACTGCGGACGTGCCGCCGGTCGCCCGCTCGGAGTTTGACTAAGACGTGTCGTGCGCGGGGTTGTGCATTGCTGTTATTCGATGTCTAGACCAATAAACATGATAATCTGAAGAGAAGTTTTGTGAGTTAATCAGAACCGTCGATCCGACGGGGAAAGATGAAGTTTACAATATGTTGGTGAGTGTTAGGTGGCTTCTGCCGTTCACCCTTCGACGAGTCAACACACTACTCCCACACTGGGGACCACCTCACGCTCTCACAGGCCTACCAATGTCAATAAACTGTTATTATCATTTTGAGCTAACATTCCCGACAAAACTACCAGTTTCAAATAAATATAAATTACTAACGCTACTTAATTTTTACTCCTGAAACGTATAAATGCTACGATTTATTTTACAATTTATTTTTTGCCCGAACGTTACGTTTTATATTTGTATCGGCGGTATATCCAATAGTTTAGTGTGACTGCCAAGTACCAAAATATCATGGTGAATTAGTCATTATATCAAATAATTTTTAACTGATTCGCTTTGTAGTCAAAAATAATAATGATCATCTTGCCAAAAATGTCTACTTTTCACTGCCCTTTTTTAAATCTAGAAACAAATCACGGTTAATTATATTATATTTTAGTGCGAGTTATTTCTTTCATTCGCTTCTCCTGGTGTAGACATCGTGTGCATCATTAGAAAAAAATCATTGCGTTTACTGAGCTCACCTCTGATTTTGTGTATGCCATTTTAATCGTTTTGATCGCCCGCCCTTTTTCACATCACAGTTTTCGCCTTTGAAGATGGAGTGTTGTTTCATAGTAGATCGGTATTTTATTTTCATCTTGACCAAGTTATGACAATCGTTTTAAATAATTAGTTAATTTTTATCTTCGGATCCCATTCTGGCCTTCAAGGTTCAAAGAAACTAAATGTTTCTTCCCCCTCACTCGTAAAAGTTCAATATTGTGGGGAGCCTCCGTGACCGAGAGGTAGCGTGCTCGGCCTCGGACTGCCAGGGCTCGAATTCGAATAGTTTTATGAATATGGTTTCTGTGCTAGTATAGGCCTGTTTTCAGTTAACCTTCCGTATTGTACTGTTTGATAAGAACTAAATGTATTCGCATCTACTTTGCATAGCGATTAAATAAATCCTATGTCTGGAGGGCATTGTCATCTCATTCATCTCACCATTCATAGGAGGTTCCCTAGCCCAGTTTAGCCTACATGTGCACAAAGGGGGCCTAAAACCCCATTCATTTCATTTTGATTTTTGTCACTGAGGTCAGCAGCAGGTCAGTCTCTGGGGCCCATCCCACAAAGAATCTTAAAATTAGAATTATCTTAACTTTCTCTTATTTGCATTAGAAAAATTAAGATCATCTTAGCTTTTCTAATGCAAATAAAAGAAAATTCGGATGATCTTAATTTTAAGATTATTTGTTGGATGGGCCCCGAGTCGTATTCTCGTACAAGTTACGATATATCGTAGGCTTTCTGATTGGTCGAGATGGCCATCTCGACCAATCAAAAGCCTAAGATATATCGTTACTTGTACGAGAATCAAGTCAACCAACTTGCTCAGTGGCATGGGGTATTAAAGCAAATTATGCGGGTTGTGACAACTGATGGTCATAGGGGTGGTCATGGATAGACACCCGTGGCTCACGGGACTGAGTAGAGGCTCATCTGAGTAATCAGATAGACGCCAGCGACTCAGACGATACTGAGCAGATTTTGGCTGTGAAAAAACGGCGGGTCATGATTTACACTTTTGTGGTTCACCAGCGTCCGCCGTTCTCAAGTCGTCATGTGGCAATAGGAATGTCCTGAGGGTGACAAGGCACTCATGTGAGAGTCGGCCGCACACGTCATGTATTCACCATAGACTGATCTGCACTTCATAGCCCCCCCTATGTGATTTCCTGGTAAGCAACTGGTCAGTCTCCGGTCAACCAATTTTCGGAGTGGAATGGGGGTATAATATAACCACAACTGCCGCGCATGGCATTGTGGGAACCGCTTCGGTTTCGTTCGCCAGGGGTCAGCACTTGACGAGGAGCTGCACCCCTGGCGGGCGCTACCGACGACACTCAGCCACGAGGCACGCTCCACCCACACACTTGTGATTCAACCAGCGGAGCGAGTGGTCGTCCCCACCCGCTTCCGCTGGAACAGCCACGAGGCTGCCGCCGCGTTCGACATTCCATTACCATCCTGGGGTCCATCTGAGACAGTTCACAGCGAAGTTGAAGTTATATCAATAAAGCATCAATAATCATCATCGAGTCAAATATTTATGTTATTTTATATTTATGTACCGTCGCCCAGACAGGAGTTAGAATAGGCAAGGAACTTCGCATCAAGATACTTCGTCCTCTTATTGGTTACCTCCAACGTTTGAGACGAATTCGCAACCTTCTACACTACACTCTACAGTCAGATCTACACGCATATTGCTTTCATTGAGCCAGAAAGGATAGTTTTTTTCTAAAATAGGGGATTTTTCAAAAAATGAAACATCATTTTTTGCAAGGTACGTGGTGATCGTAGGTCAAGAAACCTAATATGCCAGTGAGGTTAGCTAGAAAAGTTATCTGAACAGAGGTTTTCGAGTTAAAACAGCAAAAAATTTGATAGATTTTTCCAGAAACCCACGTGGTTTCGACATTTTCAAGATGGCGGATCTCGCAGACATCCAGCCTAGACCTAGATAAATTTATATTATCATTCATATTACTCTCATAAATTATAACAGATTTCAATGTTATTCTCCCAATTACGCCACTGTCGGCGACTGAGAGGATGATATTTTGAAATTCTAGTATATTAAACCGTTTTTGACACCTCATTCTGGTGACGCAGTTTTTATGAGAATACCTATAATTTTTAATGGTTATGCAAAATTTTCCACGGATCGAAATTATGCCTCGATTCAGATAGCTTTTAAATAGGATTAGATCCACTTACAACTGTTCGTCTGAAATATATGTGAATGAAAGGTCCTATTTGGTCTATAAAACATCATTGTTAGGACTGTAGGTCGATATTTCATGACTGTAATCATAACTTTTATTTCAGTGGTAGCAGTGTTATTTTAATGTGAATCGGTAAGTGGCCGCCATTTCGGCAGCCGGTGAAACCTTCATTTAGTGCTATTGGCTGCAAGATAGCCTCACGTGTTCCCGCCCACCCGTCATGCATTGCGGTATCACCCCATCTGCTCAGGTCGGCATAATTAGCATAAATTAGGCCGCCATTTTGAATTAGCGACACGAACGGCCAATCGCACATTGGGCGATATTTTTGTGAATGACAAATCAGTAGTCTACCTTTTCCAGACAGCCCTGAACTGCTATATATGTTAATGAGTCTTGAGCCGGTGCGGCACGCCAATCGACCACACGCACACCGCGTGCACAGTGCACGGTAGCTGAGACACATACCAACCGACCGCGTACTGCCATGCATACAACCCGCACATTATACGAGCGTACAGTCTAAATCGTTGGGTACTAGACTACAAGTACTGATACAAATCGAGGCGAGCGATCGATTCGGACGTCGATAAGAATAATTCTCATGGTAAACATTTAAAAAAAAAAGAGGAATGTTCATTACGGGAAATATTCATCAATATAATTATTTAGGCAGTCTTTATAGACATCTGTCAGTCAAAATTTCAATAAGTGATTCTATAAATTAAGACAAACTGTACACGCATAAGACATTCAGCCTATTTTTAACGAGAATGAAATTTTCTCGGGATGGGCATGATTTAATTATTTCTTATTAAATCTAAATTGAGACTTGACAGTTGAATTACGGCGACTACTTTGATATACTGTGTGTTTGTCAACTTGTGTGAAATTTTTTTCCACACAGGTCGAATTACCTAATATTATTACCCTATAGACCTAGCTTAGAATAGAAATTTAGCATTTATTCTGGCATTTTTGAGTACAATTCACGACCTACAATCATCACGTATGTATTATTTGTGAAATAATTTAATGCATCAGCATGATTCATACAGCAGCAGACAGCTTCTGAACCGAACATACAATCATCACAATTTCAATGTATTTGTATACTTATACCTAATAGTTCAATGTAATAGCCTACCCTGTAGCACGTTTTCTGCACAGCAGAGAACCTATTCAACTGAACTAATAGTCTACTCAGCATCCCAGCAGTCAACCAGACCCTAGTTCAACGAACCTACTTCAAGTGAGTCCTACTTTCTCAACTTCCCAACTTCCATCATATTTCAAGAACTTTTTCGCTGTGCACTGGTTTGATGGAATGTTGAACGCGGCGTCAGGCCATAGCAACCACATTGACATTGTGGCTAGGTGGCTGAGATGGTAAGAGAGGCGTCACTACAACGTTCAATAAATAATGGCGACGCCTCAGTAGACTACTGTCACTAGCTCACTGTCAGTACAACACAAGCGAATATTGTGTGAACATTAATTACCAGGCATAATATAAATGTATGTAGCATCAAACACGCTCGAATATGCACATTTAGCCACTTAGGCCGCAATTTGAGTGTTTTGCTATTTAATCATGTCAAATATAAACTGTTTTAATGTCAAAAGATTTTGACAGACTGTCAGACTCATAATTCTGCCAGGCTGGTATGATATATTGTAGACAGACGGCATACTGAACCTGCACCTGCTGCACAAGCATACAGGCATTCAGCACGGTCTACACCGCACATCTCGAGCACACAGTGTAGAGCCACACAGCTCACACTCAGCCTGTATACAATCGCCCATGCAGCCGACAGTGATTAACCACGGGAATTTCCCAGTTCAGCATCAACATTTCACGACACAGATTTTAAAACACAGACTCCAATAGACTACAGCCTTCAATAATTTAAGCAGTTATTTTAAATTACCTACCTGCACAGTTATGCAGTAGCCTACTAGGCTTGACGAACTTAAATAAATAATCATCCTGCATTTTTTGTTAATTTTAATGGTAACTAACCAGCTATTCGTTATTGGTGCTCTGAGAGTCTGATCAGCTTTCATTGTTACCACCTTCAAACCGATATTGGTTAATTTTTAGAACTGAATTTCAGGCTTAGGGCCTAATGATTTTCTATGATTCAAATTTCTGCCGACTTTTACGATATGCATATGTGTCTGCCTTTTCCCTGCACGCTCGGAGACGAAGCAGACATACATGTATGCGTGTATAACCTAATTTTAGTAATATAACTGTTTAGCCACCGCAAGAGGGCAACTCCTGCTCGTATCGCGACGGTCACTAGCCGGTCATGTTTTTCACATGACACTTCATGGGACGCCGCGTTCCATGTTACATTTCACCCCGCAACGTGTTCGAACATGTCTATTGCGACACATCACAATTATTATCACTTTAAATCCTTAGTACGGCACGGTTACGGTAGATGCACAGCGGACACCATCAAACAGGTACCCCGCCCGAGACAGGTACCCCACACTTGGCTTATAATGCAACCCTTGATACGGCTGATTACACTGTTTGACACCAGCTGTGATCTTCATATTAAAGGCACGGCCTGAGCACGATCACTAGCAATTATTATTCCTCGCGAAAACGGGGATTTGGGTTTAAATTGCATTAAAAAGCTATCGATAAACAAAACGAGCTCAGACGTTGAACTTAATTGCAGCTTCATTCAAGCATATTGTTGTCTCCAAACGACCACATAGACTAAGTCTTGTCCTATTATTTCACAAAGCAACCACACGAACGACGTTTGCTACAGTATTACATAAACTGCCTTTTTAACAATCACGCACTGCGGCTTTACATCGTTATTATATTTAGCATGTGTTGGACGACATATCCACACACCTGCTCAATACGTGTTGCTGGTTCTCGCTATATCAGTGCCAAAATTGCGAGACCAGTCACACGCATCGCACTAATATTACATTGTATCACATGCAATGTACTAAATGTACTATTTTTAAATGTGATTTACATAAGTAATTTGCCAAGCATATTATGTAAACGATTTAAAACACGATTGTATTAATTAAATATGAATAGATTTGGACGACATACGTAGCAGCAGCATAATTTCTGAGCACTGGTGTTATGAAGATGGGAACAGACTTTTAATATTTTTTCAGCTGCTCACGTGGTGTTCGCCACCCACCCACCCTGTATTTTTCGCACTCAGCTATTTTTGTATTAATGTTGTTTTGGTGCACTGCTCGGATGGGCTCGACGAAACCTCCCCTTTACCCACAAGTTAGCTAGGTTCAACATTGTCACTCAGCCCGGGGGTAATGTAGGGACCGCTTCGGTTTCGTTTGCCAGGGGTCAGCACTTGACGAGGAGCTGCACCCCCTGGCGGGCGCTACCGACGACACTCAGCCACGAGGCACGCTCCACCCACACACTTGTGATTCAACCAGCAGAGCGGGTGGTCGTCTCCACCCGCTTCTGCTGGAACAGCCACGAGGCTGTCGCCGCGTTCGACATTCCATCACCATCCTGGGGTCCATCTGAGACAGTGCACAGCGAAGTTGAAATTATATCAATAAAGCATCAATAATCATCATCAAGTCAAATACGAGTTATTTATGTACCGTCGCCCAGACGGGAGTTAGAATAGGCGGGGAACTTCGCATCAAGTTACTTCGTCCTATTAGCATTGTATCAAGTCACCATGTTGCTGGGCAGGCCTATCCACCTGCCGTTCCCGCTGTCAATCATGCTCCATTTTGATTCATTCACTGCATTTTGATCCATATGATAATATGACGAATTGGCCTCTGAGAACAACATGAATAAGGCAAATGAGATCCACAGAAAATTATTGCAGTTGTTAATACATAATAATATACTTAGTTATGAACAAAAACTAGCCAACAAATTGGGTGATTTGATGTGTGGTATACGTTATTGGCAATTAGGCCTATTAACCGATCCAATCCGGATAATGCACGGCATAGATGTGTTTTAACTTAATTTGAAACTAAATCTGTCAGATGCCAGCTTGAATTTTGTCACGAATCAATTTGGTTCGTACCAAGAATATTCTTGATTTACATTTTGTGTGCATTTGAGTCCACTTTTTCGGCATATTAGTGGTGGACACACATATGTCTACTGAAAGCACCTGCCTTTTACTGGGGTATTACTCCAAGGTCGGGTCAAGGTTATGTCAATGTCATTTCAAGGAATTTTCATAGGTATTCAAATAAATCGGAAAGAGCTGAGCAAGACATTTATGATGACGTCATATTGAAACAACCTAGTGGTCTCCGTGGTTTATACGAAAGTATTTCAGCGCTTAAAAGTGTAGTCAACTGTCAAAATATGCGGGACAATGTGGTCCCCAGAATGCAACAGTGGCCCCTGGACATTCCACAATGACATATCACCCCACATCCACTGTTATCAGCCAAGATAATAATACAATATGCGTTTCATACCCATTGCCGCATTATGAGCAAGTTACCAAGTCAGATAAACTCTATATACTTGAGCGACATCTATGAGGAAATAATTCACCACTTCTCTCATGTGGGTTTTGTGTTGTGACACAAAATGTTGTGTTACCGTGGGGGTTTGGAAACAGTTGACCTCCAGCATATTGACAGTGAGAGCTTTCCCAGCCAACACGGCACACTCACTAAATGTTGGGTCAATGTCGGCCAACGTCGCAGACGTTGGTCTAACATTAAAACAGCATTGGGCCCATTTCTCGTTGGAATAGTATCTTGTTTACAGTTCAGTAGCTGATATTAATGCTGTCAAAGTGTACTCTATAGGCTAATGTAGGCCTACACTTGACTGTCCCACACATGCGCATTTCACAGCTGTATAAGGGTTAACATTTTAAAGTTTAAAAGTTCACCATTCTTGTCGATCATCAATACTAGGCCTAAAACACACGTAAACAAACAATTCAACATGCAACATGACACAATGTAGGAAGCCGTTCTTTTGATCTCATAAGTCCTTCATACAACATTAGGTGGGGTTTTTCAATTCAAATTTGATATGGTGGAACCAGATGACCGATATACCAAATAAGGTCAACAGACATTAGCATGCTCATAATTAACCCTCCTCTCGCTGTTAAGTTATTTGGTATATCCTTGGTTTTCTACATGACAAAACATATCACATGAGTTGAAATTAAACTCAAAATAAAACTGTGAAGTTATTAAATAACTTACAGCGCATATACTGTGAAATATATACAAATAATTCTATAAAAAATGTGATACTGTCATAATTTTTTATAACAAATGAGTTATCATTTATGCCTTTCACTAGACCTGTTAAATAATTGTTTAACATCTAATTAATTATTTTATGTGAGTCCGGTCTTTTTATTTTGCGGTTTTTATTTGCTAATCTATGTTTATCCTTAGTGGATATAAAGTAATAAGGATTTTTTAGCGTGTGGCTACATACCACCTTAATTAAATTTATTTCTGTACGATTTATCAATGTCAACAGGTATTCAATTTGTTATAATTAATTGTGAAGATATCAGCCTTCCGCACTTAAAAAGTCAATGGAAGTAATCTCGGCTTCTTATCACACCTGCTAATTGGCGACAAGGCCCAGTGCAGTGCAGTGAAGCGCGTCCAACCAGCATTAACCAGCATTGGCACAACATATTGTGCTATTCGGGAGGGCCATAACGTGTCGTTCTAATCATTGTGTTCATAGTGATCACTGCACTTGCCCAGTAAAAGGTACTGACCAAATATTGCGTTATTGCTGGTCTACGGTCTACAACACTGGCCCGGAATTAAAAAAAAACCAAGATGTCCATGCCCTGTGTTTGACGGGTGATTACATAGAAGGGTGTTGTCACAGTGGTCTGCTCGATTTAATGACGATGGATGAAGGGTGAGGGAGTGACATTGCACAGCTCAGAGACTAATTCTGCAAATAACAACAGGAAAACAAGTATTTTTAATTAATATGCGCTAACTTCACACTACCTACTTACAATTTTAATAGATTATTTACATTCAAATGACAGTATTATCACGATGCCAAATTGACTTTATTGATCTGATAAAGAATGTTAGGTATTTAATGCTGTTATTATAATAAGTGGGACGGGGGCCCTAGGGTAGTGGTTAGCACCGCTGCCTTTCACGCTAGAGTTCGGGGTTCGGTTCCCGGTCTCGGCGGTTTGAAAGAAACAAAAATGTTTATTCCCCATCCACGTGTGATAGTCAGTATTGTGGGGAGCCTCCGTGACCGAGAGGTAGCGTGCTCGGCCTCAGATAGCCAGGGCTCGAATTTCGAATCCTGTGTCTGGAGGACAGTGTCATCTCAATCATCTCACCATCCTCAGGAGGTTCTCCTGGCCCAGTTCAGCCTATATGTGCACAAAGGTGGCTTCAAGCCCGATTCATTTCAAGCGGGACTGAAATGGTCTGGACGTTAAACTCACTAAGCTATGTGAGGGATGTCATACACCCCAACAAACACAAGACGTTAAATTAATGTATTGTATTTGTATTTGAACAAGTGTATTTGTATTTGTATTTGTATTTGAATATTTTCGAGCTCACATATTTGCATTTGTATCTGTATTTGATATTTTTTAGGACCTCGTATTTGTATTTGTATTTGACCTTGTGTATTTAACCCCATCCCTGCTCATAATCATACACATGTAGAGCAAGCGGAAAAGTTAGCATGAATGAGCTGATACAATTTCTAAATTTCTTATTAAAAGGGGTCGAAAAATGTAACTAGTGAGCTTACCTCATTCGGACTTTTGACCTTTTATTACTTCATGCAGCAAGGTAGTTTTTTTTTATAATTTCATATAGGGGTACCAGATGACAGATGTTTCAACTGATGTTAGCAGTCTTTTGAATGCTCATTATCAAACAAATGTACATAAAAAGGAAACGTTATTACATACTACTAACTGTGTTCAGTTTTTTGTAATATTGACTTTCAGCGCTCTAAGAGTGTGGCCAGAGTAGCATTTAAATTGTTTATAACTATATCAATGAGGAATATGTTAAGAGAAGGTGTCGAAAAAATGTAACTAGTGAGAGTACTCCATCTGCTATTTTGACCTCATAATTCATTCATACAACAAGGTGGGATTATTATAATTTGATATAGTGGTACCAGATGACCGATGTACCAAATGAAGTGCTTTATCATAATCATACAAATGTACAGGAAACGGCAAATTATATTCTACGAACTGTGTTAAGTTTCTTTAAATATTGACTTTCAGCGCCCTAAGGGTTGACTTACGTTTTGTGAAAAAAATATTATTTGTCCTATGTTTAAGGATCAATAGGATCGGCAGTGATTAAGAATAGTTACTAGTAATTGTGGTTTAGATATTTTAATAACCTAGGGTTAAAAACTGTACATGTCTTCCGAGCTCAAGGATACTCTTGAACATCCCTCATTTTAGGTACTTTTCTGCATCTGGAAACTTCTACACCCACCCCAACAACGTTTTGGAGATATTTCTCTAGCACATAAATGTAGCATACCTCTGCCACTTTTCGTATCAAGCAAACTTAAAAACTAGTAGTCTTTCGAAACTTGCTCCCATTTTGTCTCACACAATATGTCCTTTATCGCCAGTGTTCATAAATTAACAAGGTAATAACCGCTGCAATGATTGTATGTTATTATTTTTTGTATCATATTATAGCATTACTGTTGTAAAAATATTCTCTGGATATTTTTTAATGCTCATTCCCAAAAGTCAGCCAAGCAAAATGTTATATATACCCCCCGCCCACCCCCATATATTTCTGACTGCCAACATGTTTTTATTGATACTTGGGATGCCCTTGAGACATCTGGATGTGTGGCTTAGCATCATACAAAACTTTCCACGGGACTTAATAAGCTCCTCGACTAAGAGCTGTAATTTCTGAAGAATGTATGAAGAACTTCTGATGAACGCCTGAAGAATTTTGAAAGTTAATTTCGTAAATAACATGGCAGTTTGAAAGGGAACACATGCTGCTGTAATATCTTGTTTTACTTTTAGGCAATGTATTTTATAATTGTATCAATGAACGATTATTGAAAAGCTTCATTAATCATTTTGGGCATAGTGTAGCAAATTCACGTTTTAACAATTTCATTTTGGGAATTTCGAGATAGTGTTTATTACTCATGCTGTGACGGTGTCGCAAATAGGCATCCAGAAATTTAGAAAGCAGAGGAAAATAACAGTTACTATCTGTTGCCTTGATCCTGTCTCTTGATCTCGCCTGCTTGGCCAATGGCCAAGAGTATCAGGTGTATGGGCGGCAAACGGCCAAGTGTTTGTACCCTACTGTACCTTGGTCTATAAACGCGTGGATTTAACATGTTTAATGAGCACGAAATAACATTATAAATCACATTTTGGCAAGGCTATCTCCGAATGGACATGTTTCGTTTGATTTTATATTTATAATTTGAATCCTTAGAATAATTTATAACCTTACAAAATTGACATTTTTGAAATAAAAAATATGTTATTTTCAAAATAGGATCAGGATCTGAGGCAGTCAAAACAGATACACGTCAAGATCTAAATCGGGATCTTGTTATGTCTCGAAGAGTGTAGGATACGCAAATAGCGTTATGAATAACATATCTCAAGGAAATTATGCTGTTATACATACGCTTTAGTCATTGTTGAAAATCCTGTTTGGCCCACGGAGAATACAGCGTTGTTTGGTATTTCTTAGTGGTGCAACTAATCTACCGTAAATTAGCCTCTTTATTTGGATTGGGGATCTGTGGAGTGTTAAAGTAATATATCTTGTTTTGAAGAGGATGGTATGGAAAACAGGTTTGTTTTGCTGGGACAGGCGGAGATGATTTATTGAATTCAGAAGGTTCATTGTCATTCCATGCATGATACTTTTACCCAAAACAGATTATCCGGTGAAATGGCCGTCACAGCCTGAGCAAAGCAAACCAGGCTGCCTGTTCTCATTTATTACTCGATATATCACCGCCATGCCGCCTTGCCAGTACCGGTGGTAGAATCAATCAACATAACATCGTATCAACATTGACCCGACGTCGACTGACGTTGGGCCAATTTTGAGCCCGTGTATCCTTTGTCTTCCTTTGTGGTGAATGCTTGGGACAGTGAGTTGCTGTGTTTTTCATGAACGAGGAACTTAACCCTTTAACCGCCGGTGCCGCAAATATTCGGGTTTTCCTTTTTTATTAGCACATTAAGTACCACATTTTAAATATGTTAAAAATAAAATGTGACATCAGCCAGCAAGATTTGAAAAGAGTTGACCTCCATTTTGTCAAATCTGAATAATTTTCACTCACTTGAAGTTGTGGATCGCGTCAGCGAGACACAGCTTCAAGTGGGTGGAAATTCAAATTGAATAATTTGGCGGTTAAAGGGTTAAATGAGAAGTGACACGATTATACTTTTTGCATGAATTTTATATATATCCCTGTAAGTTGCATACCACTTCCATATTGACACATAAGTGAATAATGACTTTTATTTTCAAACAAAAAAGCACATTCACATTTAAACCTGTATTACTGTATCAACTAAAAAAATGTTTGGATTTGTCTTGGAGTTGTGTCTCGCTACCGTGACCTGCAACTTCAAGTGAGTGAAAATTACTCACTTTTGTTTAGCAGAGACCAACCACACATTTCGTTCCCAATAACAGTGATATGACCGGCAAATAAAAAAAAATAAATATATAATGAAGACAAAGTGTACTGTATATTATAATCTGCGTCAAACATTGCTTGATGATATTATAACGAATTGCCCATATTTTAAAGAGGCCACCATGATGACACAATTTTAAATTATGTATAATCCACGCGGACGAGTGGCTGTACATGTATCTATGTAGCAATGGGTATACCCTGAAGCATGTACGGATATAATGTGGAAATAAAATCTAAATTTGTATAGAGGTCAAACTAATAAAACCACCTGCCCCTACACCTAGAAAGGCAAAGGGGCAGACAAAAATACGTGTGTAATTCGGCGATTATATCCGGAGAACACGTCATGTGCAATAATCCTAACGTTACTGCTAACCTTTTTTAAAAATGTGGAAAGAGACTAGGCCTACATGATAACAATAATACATATGAGAATACTATGAATAGGAATCTCGGTATGCCTCTACAATTATTCATTATGATATAATGAAGGTCATGCAAGGACGCCTAAACAATGGATGTGTAGACATTAAATGTGTTTTAAAAACTCACATACACAAACAACTAAGCTGTAATCGATCCCGCTGATCAGAGATAGCAGTAAACGGCCTACAACGCCTGACAGGCAGCATACGCGGGCCAGTCTGACCAGCGATACGGTAGGTTGACGGTTCCCGCCAATTGCCACAAATATCGACAGCGTAGCGTTCACACGGTGACGTTGACAGGATCTGGTAACGGCACCACGTACGTGATGGTACGTTTCCTGGTACGTGACGAGATGCCAAATACGCAGCAAAATATTCAGTAATCACTTCCCGCTCATTCACCAGAGGGCTCTTATATGCATCAATATGGATCAAGTTGGGTGAAATATATGAAGGAGTTCAATGTAGCTAAATTTCACCATTTATTGATAAAAAGTCATAGTGAATTTGGTTCAGCTTGAATAAGTTTATAACCGCTGGTGATATACAGATAGATAGTTAGATAAATCACGCCAATACGATATATTGACAATAATATATATTATAGCCGTGTCGTGTGAAACATAAGAAATATGTGATATAATAATATATATTAACAGGAATTGATAATATATAAATTGCATGTATCATAATGACTTGCTAGGGCATTATTATAATACTAATACTGATGTTGAAATCATGAAATTGAAACATGAATAAAAGTTATACATCCCCCGCTTCGGAACCAGATATAAAATAACGTATTTTATCCCATAGCAATAGCGATTAATCTGAAATTAATGTCATTCTCGTATTTATTATAATAAATAATGTATTTAATTTTTTTCAATACGATTACCTATTTTCACAATATTTTTTGCTATCAAAAACAATCTGCCAAATATAATATAATCAGGGTAATCTTTATCTCTTACTAGTCACCATAACTTTGACTACCTCGTGTTTTAAGACGATACTAAAATTAGGCTGAGAGTTAAATTCATCTCATCTATAACATTATTGAAATAATCTCACGGATTAAACTATGTGCTGGGCATGTTTAGAGAAAAAACAGCTGTGCAACAATGCGTTTATTCTCAGTGGTGCCCCCTGGTGATTGTGCTGTAGAAGTCCAATGTATGTGTTAAAGAATGATAAGATACTTTGAGAGTCCCAAGATTGTTTGTGTAGTGATTTGTACAGGATGATTAGATATATTGTGAATCCTAAGATTGTGTGTGTATTGATTTGTTGTGAAAAAAACAAGATGTCAATTTGAATATTTTGTGTTCTATTTTGTCTACTACGGATCTTCTAGGCAATCCGTAACAGTATGCATCAACAGATGCTTACTATGGTCTACTATGTACCGGCAACGTTTTCCCCGTAGTCCAGTAGCCAGCCTATGGTACCCGGAAATTGTTGGTACTATCAGTTTTTTTGGTGGATTTGTATAGGGTCAAAACAGTAAAGTAGCAACAACTTTCGATATAATTCAGTTACAAGGACGATTTTGGTGTCTACAGAAAGGTATTTACACAGGGAATGTCATGCATTTTACAAAACAATTTTGTCCTGCTGGGCAGCCATAATTAAAAATAGCCGATATTTTGACCCGACGAAATATCCGGCTGGTTGTCGTTTTCGAGAAAACTGTGCTGAAAATGTTATGTTGGGTGTTCGAACATACTTTGTACATAGTCTACAATACATTTCTGAAAATGTGTAATAAAAAATATTTTATTGACAACATCAACTAATGAATACACGCAACTCCGGCAAAATCTACAAACAGAGTGATGCATATCTTTCAAATTAATGGCTGCATAGGCCTATTATTGAGTAGTAAGTTTATTTCTCATGACTAGTCCATCATATTATCATAGTGTGGCATTTTAACCTTTCGACTAGTATGATAGTATAATATATCTTATTTCTATGTAAAAACAAAAGGCAAGTGTCAATGACAATTCCATCATTTTAACACTGGTAACAATATATTCTTCATTTAAAACAACTCATTTTAGAAGATGATGGTATTCTCTTCATCAAGTAGTCTAACCAATATTTTTAATAACTAGGCTATATTGACTGGTCCATCATTCCACTAGATGATGACATTCTCTTTGTCTTCATCAACATGATAATCTTATCATATCCATTAATTACATCATTTATATTTATTATGTTTTCTGATGACTTTTCCATCATGTTGTCATAGTGTGATATTTTAACACATTATTGTCACTCTCTTGACTAGTACATCATATAAATACAATAATGCTATCATCTCCAATAATTAAATCATTTATCTCTAATGTGTGAAACATAATAGTGACTAGTAAATATTTTTTAATTTTTCATGACTCATATCATATTACCATAGTGTCACATTTTAACCTTTTGACTAGAATAATGGTATGTCATAGATAATTCTAGGCATGCTTCTAATACTCTGAATGTCATGTAACATGTGGGGATCCCAACACCGAGAACAATAATTCACCAGCAGAATATATATATCTGATGGGATGTTACAAACCATCTGTCTGCATATATGATGCGATGTTATTATGCAGGTTTGTGTCAAACATGGTATCTAATATTCAAGGAGATCAGTGTCAAAATCAGTGTGTTCCTCTTCGGCATCATTGATAGTTGCACTGTCCCCATGTTTGGCTGTCATTGGATTGTGACACTGCTCAAGGGAACCTTCGCACTGACAGTATGTTGTACAGGACAGACTTGCTGTCAAACAACTGCAGTTTGCTTGTGATCAAGCCTTCCCTGCAGCCCTGCACTGACAACTTACAATTTTCATTAGGTCAGGAGGTGCTGGTGGTCCACTTGCTGTTACAGGAGATGGGTTGTCGTTGAGCCACACACAGCCAAACTCAGTAATACAAAGTGATGGGGCATTCTGTTTATCTGCTGCCTTCCACAATAATGCTTGACAATGTGCTCGCAGCATGTGCAGGAGCAGATTTTTATCAGTGGGAGGCAGAGATTTCACAAGGGGTGGTTTATCCTTCTTCTTAGTATAAATTATATACCGGGCTGTATTCATACTGGAGCACTTTGGCTGACCATAAAGTGCAGCAAAAAAGTTCTGTCCAGTTCTCATTTAATCTTCGTGCGTGACTGTCTCCTCTAGAACGACAGACTATAATTCCGGAATGTCACCTTGTTGGAGTTTGCTGAGTGCTGTGAGCTTTCCCTTTTTGAAAAGGTAAGACACAGTGTCAGATCCTGTGACTGCATGCATTCCGAGGAGTTGAAGACTTTTATATCCCAGATCTGCTGCAATGTCGTTAACTTGCAGCACACTCCCATCCCACTTTTCCAGCTGAGCCAAAGAAGTGATCATAAGTTTCCTAACCCAGAAAACCAGAATAATGAAACGTATGTATCGTCACTGATGATACGAATGACCCTCTTGCCCTTTCTCACAGCCTCGATCATGTAGCTGATCATCAATACATCTGCCTCATCGTGGTTCAATAAACCTTCATCTTCTCCAACCATTAAAATATGTGAGTCCATTGTGCATGTGCAAAGTAAACGTGAGATAAGTCTCTTATTAGCTTTGCTTTTCTTTATAATCTCTCTGTTTGGAAGAAGAGATGTGAGTGTAAGGTTGTATTCAGCAGAAACAGCACCTCCGGCTCTGCGAGGTCGCTTATAGTCTTTAGCAGAGACATTGCCATACCTATCATAAATTATTTTAGTAGGAATTACACTTTAGTTCTATAATCTGGTCGCCAAACTTGTGGCTACTGTAGAGATGGTACCACCACAGGGCCAGACGATATGATACTCTTTATGTCCTCCACCCACGATCACTTCATCTGCTGGAGGACAGGGATCAGCTGCTTCGAGACCAGATCCTCTCATTAGCTTACCAATACACCCGAGAAATGACATAACACAGTGCATCCCACCTGGTGTTGCCCATTTCTCTGAGTCTGACCACTTCACTTGAATTGCAACCGTGTACAGTTGCATATACAGTGTTATATGTACTGTATTCATACCAAAACTCTGCAAGTAATTTTTACAGTAGTCCAAAGTTGTCACTATTGTATCAGGGTGAGATGGAGGGTGAATGGTTAGGGAGAGGTCACATGATGATCTCTGGCTAATGCTGTCATGTAACCAGACCACTCCAGAGGGTACTCGTCACCATCTGTGTTAAATAGTGTAAGAAGCCATTTCATATCAGCCGAATGAGCCTGATTGACACTTTCGTTTAGTTTGCACACATCTTTAAAAGGCTGCCCAATGTGATTTAATACGGACGGTGGGTTAACCTTTTTGGGTTCATTATAATGTGACATTGTAACTGAAGATATATCTGTGAGACTCAATTTAGCAGCTGCAAATTTTTGAAGCCGTGGAATTATAAAAGGAAAAGTTTCCTCAGAACAAGCAGATCCTGGTAGAATGTCCCCAGAAGGATGACACATGAATTGGAGAGCCATGCAATGGGTCTCACGTCGACCATTAGGGGTGAACGCCATTAGTTCATAGTTGTCACACCAAACAAGAGTGGACCTACCTTTCTACTAAGGCCAACCACTTGCTGCAGCACATTTTTTTGTGATCAGCCATATATTTTACAAAAGATGTATGGACAATTTCAATGTATTGTATGTACAATATATGTCTGAAAACAAAATTCCTAACACATTTTTTCCGAAAATTACAGTCGGACAGCTATTTCGAAAGGTCAAAATGTCAATTTTATTAGATTATCGCTGCCTACCACCATGAACGTATAGTTCAATACATAATTGATATTTTTTGTTCTAATACCTATCCCTAGAGCCCAAAATCATCGTTCTAGTGTAATTATATCCAAAGTTATTGCTGTTTTAAAAATTGACCTAGTTTCAGTAACGGCCATTTTGTATTTATGCGGTTCACGGATTCTTCCCAGTGTTGCCACACCGGCAAGCACTGGATCTGATATCTACAGCATCTCACCAATACAAAATCATCAAAAAACCTTATAGTACCAACAATTTCTGGGTTCATATAGGGCTTGTATAGGCTGGCTACTGGATTACCGCCAATTGCAGCAATGCAGCCATACGCCGGTCGTCAACGGAGGCATAGTCTTTGTGGTAAACGCGTGGATCATAGGCACCCGATATAACACCCTGCTGTGGCACATAACACTGCACTATCTCTCCCCGACTGATGCTGACTATTTACTGTTTGACGCTGTGCAGCACTGATCATGTGTCATAATTTTTTATTGCAAAAATTGTCGACTGATTATAAACTATATCTATAGGCCCCTACGTATAAGAATATGATCCAGACAATTTTATTTAAAATAATTTTTGCTGCATCTTACGATCACCGTGTGATTAATAAGACGACTGTTGTATATTATGTTCAGAAAATCGAAACCATATGAGAACAAACAAACCTTCCGAACTGTACTATGTCCATCGAGCTTTTAAAAGTAGCAAACTAGATTTTTTTGACCGGACTTTGGTTGATGACATCGATCAAGCAATTATGTTGTATTGGCGGACGCTTCACCTCTGGGTAAACCAATCAGCAAACCTGCCACTTTCTGTCTCTTTCTGGCCGAATATCGACGTGAAACAGAAGACTAAGGCCATCTCTAATCACTTATTTGTTTGTTAGGCTTGTTGTTCTTAATTCTTCGCTGAGCATCTACATGGTGGACGACGACGACGATGACGATGACAATAACGATGACGATGATGGTGACGGTGATGATGACGATGACGATGACGATGACAATGACGATGATGATGATGATGACAAAGACGATGACGATGACAATGATGATGATGGTGACAAAGACGATGACGATGGCGGTGACGATGACGGTGACGATGACGATGATAATGATGATGACAAAGACGATGACGATGACGATGATGATGATGATGACGATGATGGTGACGATGACGATGACGATGATAATGATGATGACGATGACGATGACGGTGACGATGACGAAGACGGTGACGGTAACGATGACAAAGACGATGCCGGTGACGGTGACGGTGACGATGACGACGATGATGATGATGATGACGGTGACGATGACGGTGACGATGACGGTGACGGTGACGATGATGATGACAAAGACGATGACGATGACGGTGACGATGACGATGATCATGATGATGACGATGATGGTGACGGTAACGATGACGATGACGATGATGACAATGACGATGACGGTGACGATGACAATGACGATGACGGTGACGATGACGATGGTAATGATGATGACGGTGACGGTGACGGTGACGATGACGATGCCTATGACGAAGACGGTGACGTTGACGATAACGGTGACGATGATGACGGTGACGATGACAAAGACGATGACGGTGACGATGACGACGATGATGATGACGGTGACGGTGACGAAGACGGTGACGATGACGATGACGTGACGATGATGATGACGGTGACGATGACGATGACGATGACGGTGACGATGACGATGATGGTGACAATGACGGTGACGATGACGATGACGATAACGGTGACGTGACGATGACGATGACGATGATGATGACGGTGACGATGACGGTGACGATGACAATGACGATGACGGTGACGATGACGTGACGATGACGATGACGATGACGATGACGAAGACGGTGACGATGACGATGATGACGGTGACGGTGACGATGACGATGACAAAGACGATGACGGTGACAGTGACGATGACGACGACGACGACGACGATGATCATGATGATGACGATGACGGTGACGATGACGATGACGGTGACGTGACGATGACGATGACGATGACGATGATGATGACGGTGACGGTGACGATGACGGTGACGATGACAATGACGATGACGGTGACGATGACGTGACGATGACGATGACGGTGAAGATGACGAAGACGGTGACGATGACGATGACGGTGACGATGACGATGATGACGGTGACGATGATGACGGTGACGGTGACGATGACAAAGACGATGACGGTGACAGTGACGATGACGACGACGACGACGACGATGATCATGATGATGACGGTGACAGTGACGGTGACGATGACAAAGACGGTGACGGTGACGTAACGTGACGATTACGGTGACGGTGACGATGATGATGACGGTGACGGAGACGGTGACAATGACGATGACGGTGACGATGACGATAACAATGACGATGACGACGATGATGATGACGGTGTCGGTGACGGTGACGATGACGAAGACGGTGACGGTGACGGTGACGATGACGATGACGATGACGTGACGATGACGATGACGGTGACGATGACGAAGACGATAACGATGACGGTGACGATGACGATGACGGTGACGATGACGATGATGATGACGGTGACGGTGACGATGACGATGATGATGACGATGACGGTGACGATGACGATGACGTGATGATGACGATGACGATGACGGTGACGATGACGATGACGATAACGGAGACGGTGACGACGACGATGACGATGACGATGATGACGGTGACGGGGACGATGACGGTGACGGTGACGATGACGGTGACGATGACGATGACGGTGACGATGAAGATGACGTGACGATGACGGTGACGATGACGATGACGTGACGATGACGATGACGGTGACGATGACGATGATGACGGTGACGGGGACGATGACAAAGACGATGACGGTGACAGTGACAGTGACGATGACGATGACGACGACGACGACGACGATGATGATGATGATGACGGTGACAGTGACGATGACGATGACAAAGACGGTGACAGTGATGATGACGTGACGATGACGATGACGATAACGATGACGATGACGGTGACGTGACGATGACGGTGACGGTGACGATGACGTGACGATGACAGTGACGAAGACGACGATGATGATGACGATGACGTTGACGATGATGATGACGGTGACGATGACGGAAACGGTGACGATGACGGTGACAATGACGATGACAATGACGATGATGATGATGATGATGACGGTGACGGTGACGATGACGATGGCGGTGACGGAGACGGTGACGATGACGATGACGGTGACAATGACGGAGACGGTGACGATGACGGTGACGACGACGATGATGATGATGATGACAAAGACGGTGACGACGACGATGATGATGATGATGACAAAGACGATGACGATGACGGTGACGATGACGATGATCATGATGATGACGATGGTGTAGACGGTGACGATGACGATGACGATGATGACAATAACGATGACGGTGACGATGACGATGAAGATGACGATGATGATGATAATGACGGTGACGGTGACGGTGACAGTGACGATGACTCTGACGAAGACGGTGACGTTGACGATGACGGTGACGATGACGATGACGATGATGACGGAGACGATGACAAAGACGATGACGGTGACGATGACGTGACGATGACGATGACGATGACGATGACGAAGACGGTGACGATGACGATGATGACGGTGACGGTGACGATGACGATGACAAAGACGATGACGGTGACAGTGACGATGACGACGACGACGACGACGATGATCATGATGATGACGGTGACGGTGACGATGACGATGACGGTGACGTGACGATGACGATGACGATGACGTGACGATGACGATGACGATAACGGTGAGAATGACGATGACGGTGACGATGACGATGACGATGACGGTGACGATGACGATGACGGTGACGATGACGATGACTATGACGGTGACGGTGACGATGACGGTGACGGTGACGGTGACGATGACGATGACAAAGACGATGACGGTGACGGTTACAGTGACGATGACGATGACGACGATGATGATGATGATGACGGTGACAGTGACGGTGACGATGATGATGACGAAGACGGTGACGATGACGTGACGATGACGATGACGGTGACGATGACGGTGACGTGACGATGACGGTGACGATGACGGTGACGATGACGATGACGTGACGATGACGATGACGATGACGGTGACAATGACGATGACGACGATGATTATGATGATGACGATGACGATGACGGTGACGATGACGATGACGTGACGATGACGGAGACGATGACGATGACGATGACGATGACGATGACGATGATGATGATGATGATGATGATGATGATGATGATGATGATGATGATGATGATGATGATGAAGCATGAAAAGTGGATAGAATTCACGACTACGTATGGTAATGTTCTAAAACAACCACGTTTTGTTGAATGTATTTTTTTTCCTATTTGCATGTGTTCCGAACGACAGTCACATTCCCGCTGTCAAATAAAACAAATTGGCAATAAGTATTATCAATTACCTCCGAGCGTGGCTATCATAAATTGTGTTATATTGCATATCAGCCATATCCACGACAAGTACATTTCACAGGATTTGATACAACTGTCAGGATGAAATGAATTAGGTTAATATTTCAGGATTATTTCTTTTTTTATACTGTAGTTCTAATAGTGTCTACTTTCTTTGGCTTAAGGTTTATAAAAACTAGAAAATCTAAATAAATCATTTTAGCCAGCATCATGACTAGATATTTATTTTTCCTATTAATTTTTTTTATCGTCAATGACAGCTTAATCGTACCAATGTAAATCTATCTTTTTGTAAATCAATTGAGCCCAACATTGGTTTAACGTTTGATGAACGTCAAATGTGTTTGTTAAAGCCCCGGTCACAAAGGTTCGTACGACCGTTATAGACTCGTGTGAATCTTCATTTCTTAACCTTAAATATATAATACGGCTTCAAGCATGTTTTAGATTAATAGAAACATCACAAAATTAATTATATAATTAAAATAGTTTTTGACAGATGCCTAGCGCCCCCCCCCCCCCCAGCCCCAAATGGTTAACCTATAGCATTTTCTATTGCAGAAACAACCCTACTAATACGTACATCAAAACTATTAGTGGGACGACCTGGAGTTATTTTATCCAAAATGTCAAACACGTCGTGTATAAAATTATGATATTTACTTTCATTTCGGCTGATCGACGAATTATATCCAATATATATTTACAAAACAGTTATTATCATCATGCTATGTTCAGTAATTTTCCATCATAATAATTCCCAAAGTGTCTATATTGAACTCACAAAAAGACCTCGCATTTAACATATCACAGTGACCTATATCTGTAGCCAATTTAACGTTGCGCCCCGGGTTTAAACTGGTGATTGAATAAATCACAACCAGTCAGTTTAAAACCGAATCAAACAAAATAAATAAATAATAATATGATAACGTTAATTTATTGGATTAACATTAAATAGGGATAACTCGCTGGACTTCAAAGTGTTAATATCGGAGCGAGTACGTCGGAGAAATGGAGGACAGATAAGACTCCAATGGAGATTTACACCAATAAAGATATCAACCACTATCAACACACAACAGTTGACCATTTATTTTTACATCACATATAGTTTTACATTACTTCCATATTTGTAGCAAACCTCTGTGTTGTTGTTCTGTGTTATTCTATGAAGAAGGTAACAGATTTGTTTAGAGTGGGGGCAATAGTTTTAGATCATTGGATGTATGGTTTTCTGAATGAGAGATCTAAAGAAAAAGCGACTAGACACTTTGGTAAGAAAAGTCTTATTTATCACTTAAATAAATTTATAATCAAATTACGAAGTGTGTGCAGTTCTAAAATGTTTTCTTTATTTACTTTAAACCTCATTGCTGAACCGAACGAACGACCTACTGACAAACTAACCCAACAACCAACCTCTTGATTGACTCACAATCTGACTGACTGACTGACCGAAAGACTGATTGATTGTTTAATCGATTGATTGATTGATTGATTGATTGATTGATTGATTGATTGATTGATTGATTGATTGATTGATTGATTGATTGATTGATTGATTGATTGATTGATTGATTGATTGATTGATTGATTGATTGATTGATTGATTGATTGATTGATTGATTGATTGATTGATTGATTGATTGATTGATTGATTGATTGATTGATTGATTGATTGATTAAGTGCTCGATATAATATTCAAATGTCAAATTTGTTTTTTATGGAGTAGGTCTAGGATTCTTCATTGACAACGTTGGTGGTTAACTGTTTAATAACGCTGATGAGACATTATGCACAATAGGGGAAATACAAACGCTTTGATCGTCTTTACATTGGTATTACCCCACAGAACACATGAACTCCACTTTATGTTGGATCAATGAGAGTGGACCAACATTGGTCCAACATTGGGTTAACACCTTGGATTTGTTAGGATAATATTCGAGCTGCATTCATCCAACATCATATATTAAAATACACCGGTGACGTCAATCTATTGTTAAAACAGTAGATTCGGGTCTAACGTTACGAATCTAGTGTTATTTTTCATACTGGCCCGGACGGGCTCAGTGATTAATATGCAGGTTTTACCATGACACTAAATGCCTAATGTTTCTTGGTTAACCACATTGACTATTTTATCTATCATTTGTTGTGAGGTACCATTGGAAAGATGTGAATATTGGAAGTAATTTTAGCCCGGGTGTGCATCTGTATCTACATGTATAAGAAAATTATAGGGCATTAATGAGAGGGGGGATCATTCAAGTAAATTATGACGAGCTGGACCTAAACGACAAAGGACACATCTAAAGAATGATTTTTTGTTTTAATAATACCAGTATTTAAAACGTATGGGCTTCATACATTAAATGAAAAAAAAAAAATCTTCATTTTTTTGCCAAAATACCCCCAAAATACCCCCAAAACTGATTTACTATAATAATTGTTATTATTATTTATTCATTGTCAGCTAAATCTGCACCAGAGACTATCTGCTTATATTCCGTTATGGTCAAGCTTACCGTGTCAATTAATTATATGAAAATACATAAACATAATAAAAAAGGAAATAAGCAGGCGTAGCGTAAGGGCTTTTTTCGGGACATTTCAACCCCCCTTATTTGTTATAAATAGTCATTTTTTCACCAAATCTGGAAGAATCGTTCACGTTGTGATAAAAGCACCAAATTTCGTACAGGACTGTTCTAGAGTATACTGATCCATATTATATTGGAAGAGGAAACACCGTGCAGCTGTAGTGTAAGGGCTTTTACGGGGCATTTTCAACCTCCCTTATTTAAAAAAAAAAATCGAGTAATTAGTAGTCAAATTTTGTTTTCCCCCAAATACGTCTACAAAACTGTTTATGAGTGATGTTAGTAGTTTATTAAATTTTTCGACAAATTATTATAATATATGCACTAAATTAGGTAAAATCATTCATAATGTGATAAATCATTAAATTTGGTACAAAGCTACACTAAGGTATATTAATCCATATTGGAAGGGAACCACCATATAGCGGTAGTGTAAGAGCTTCGCTGGGTGCATAATTGACCCCCCTTTTTTAAATACGTTTTGAACTAAATATGTCTACAAATGTGTTTATTATTGACAATTGATATGAACACTTTATTCAGTCAATGCAACACATTTAAAACATAACAAGACATACAATCTGATAAAATGCTGTGAAAATAAACAAATAAACACCCCTTGTATTGTTCACCTCCCATTTCCTATTCTGCTTTTCTTTTGTCAAAGTTACATATTTAAACTTGTGTTGAGTAGCACAATACAATGTATTTATTTAAAACATATAATCTTGCTCATAGCAGAACAAAATTGGACCATTTACTAAATGTGGCTATGTAATTATACAATATACTGTATTCATTCGAAACGAAACAATACCACGTTTATCATGTCAAATCTCTCGGTGAATAGTCTTAGCTCTAGTCCTAGTATTATTTTAAAAAAAAACTGAATTGATAAGCTTATATTGATCTATACAACGTATCTACTCTTTGTATTTACCAGCTCTTCATTTTACAGCTCTTTACTAAGCAGCCTCGGGTAAGGTTATCTACGTGGGCCTCCACGACTCATTTCAAGACCAGGATCCGACCCTAGTCTGCAGAACTAGGCAGTTTAGGGTATTTTATTGTGGACTAAGCCCAGCAGTGACCTGCCTGGTATGCTGCGCACTTTTTTACACTATGTGATCAATAAGGACAGCCTCAGTAGGCGGTATATTTTCAATGTTTCGCGATCCTTGACTGAATATAATTTGCATTGCCTCGTTCACTTTCAATACATCACATGTCTTACTGTACATCAATATAACGAGCCATTCAAGAACAGCTAGGTTAGCCTCTGCGAGTATGACTCGTTGCTCAGGAAGATGAATTAGGAACACTTCTCTAACATCAGGGAAACGCTCCCATGTCTCCCAAGCCGTTTTTTACCTCGTCAAGCTCGTCAAGCTCGTGAAGTTATGGAACATAGTGCAGATGATTTTAAAGTACCAGAGTGATAAGCAATGGCGTGGGCTGGAATAGATATTGGTAGTACTTTCCAACTCCGAGTGCCATCCAGAGCTCTGCAATTCCCAGAGACAAGAAATTGGCAATGGCGAGGAAATCAACATGCTGTATCAGCAGAAATCCAGGGTGTCGTCTGTTGGCGGGGAGGAGGGTGCAACTCGATCACTTTTTTAGTGACACTGGCTCCCAGCCTATATGACCATATGATGTAAACATGTCCATAGACTAGAACTGCAAAAGTTTTTAAATTTTTGTGCTGCGCACTTACCAGTCAGGCTAGATATAGAGACGAAATTCCCGTATTTCTTATTTTTGACATGGTTGTCAATAATTAGAAATCAGGAATTTCGTCTCTATATCTAGCCTAACTGGTGGATGCGCAGCACAAAAATTAAAAAAACTTTTGCAGTTCTAGTCTATGGACATGTTTACATCATATGGTCATATTAAGAAGCCAAAATAAAATCACCGATTTTTCGATGATTTTAGCCTGGGTCTGTCCCTTTAACAAAAAATTGTAGAGTTGACGGTGGCATTTGATCTGACAATGTGTGTTTGTTAAAACAAATTAATATTTGTTTATCCCTTTTGACAAGCAAATGCATTTAGAACAAATCCTCCCACAATAAGTTAATAGGCCCTTTTTGAGAAGTGCGTTTTAACAATGGAGAGACATCAGACTGGTGGCATCCTTGAAGCAATTAGCCTGTAATGTTACCAGACGATCCACCTCTGGGTAAACCAATCATAAAATCTGTCACTTTCTGCCTCCATCTCCAAGAGGCTCGGCCTGAAAAATACGACCAAGGCCACGTATATTTAACTATCTGTTTCTTGTCTCCTTAGCAGTCTATTGTGATAGACTGTAGGCCACTGTATACCGCACAACATACAGGGACACTCCCATCTGAATCGATCCAACAATGTTTCTGGTTTGCCAACGGTGTGCGAACAACGCAACCTAACGATATGGGACTTGTGAGACATTTAGATTTAACTGTTGATACATTTATAAATTAACAAACTGTCGATTGACAGTACCCAGCAAACATGAGACGTTGGCCCAACGTTGGTTTAATGTTGGCCCACCGTCTACGACGTTGGCCCAACAGTGAACCAACGTTTAGCCAATGTCTCATGTTTGTTGGGTAGCAGCGGAATTGTTTCCAGTACCGCTGCTACTGTAAGAATAAATCTAACACAACATATAATATGGCTTTCAAGTGTTGATTTAATGTTGGGACACTATCTGCGACGCTGTCCAAAGAATGAAACAACTATGTGGGACGACGGGTGTTTGTCGTGCATCAGTTAGGCCTAATCTGCTAATGGGAGATACGTGCTGACTGCGTAATGATAGTAATTGTCCACGTCTGCGAAGTGGAAGCTATTGTAAACTCACCCAGGTCACATACCTGTTAGAGTGATCCCCCGGAAAAGGAGACGATCATAGTTACTGCAAATCTGTTTATATCACATCTTCCACACGACTTGATGTGACGACACAGCATAATAATTATATATGGGAACATCACACGACGACACAGCATAATATGCGGGAATATCACACGACGACACAGTATTATATATAGGAATATGCCACGGCGACATAGCATAATATATTGGAGCATCACACGACGACACAGCATATTATGCAGGAATGTCACACGACGACACAGTATTATATATAAGAATATGCCACGACGACATAGCATAATATATTGGAGCATCACACGACGACACAGCATAATATGCGGGAATATCACACGACGACACAGTATTATATATAGGAATATGCCACGGCGACATAGCATAATATATTGGAGCATCACACGACGACACAGCATATTATGCAGGAATGTCACACGACGACACAGTATTATATATAAGAATATGCCACGACGACATAGCATAATATATTGGAGCATCACACGACGACACAGCATAATATGCAGGAACATCACACGACGACAAAGTATTATATATAAGAATATGCCACGACGACACAGCATAATATATAGGAGCATCACACGACGACACAGCATGATATGCAGGAATGTCACACGACGACACAGTATTATATATCTGAATATGCCACGACGACATAGCATAATATGCAGGAACATCACACGACGACACAGCATATTATGCAGGAACATCACACGACGACACAGTATTATATATAGGAATATGCCACGACGACATAGCATAATATATTGGAGCATCACACGACGACACAGCATAATATGCAGGAACATCACACGACGACAAAGTATTATATATAGGAATATGCCACGGCGACATATCATAATATATTGGAGCATCACACGACGACACAGCATAATATGCAGGAACATCACACGACGACACAGTATTATATATAGGAATATGCCACGGCGACATATCATAATATATTGGAGCATCACACGACGACACAGCATAATATGCAGGAACATCACACGACGACACAGTATTATATATAGGAATATGCCACGGCGACATAGCATAATATATTGGAGCATCACACGACGACACAGCATAATATGCAGGAACATCACACGACGACAAAGTATTATATATAGGAATATGCCACGGCGACATAGCATAATATATTGGAGCATCACACGACGACACAGCATAATATGCAGGAACATCACACGACGACAAAGTATTATATATAAGAATATGCCACGGCGACATATCATAATATATTGGAGCATCACACGACGACACAGCATAATATGCAGGAACATCACACGACGACAAAGTATTATATATAGGAATATGCCACGGCGACATATCATAATATATTGGAGCATCACACGACGACACAGCATAATATGCGGGAATATCACACGACGACACAGTATTATATATAAGAATATGCCACGGCGACATATCATAATATATTGGAGCATCACACGACGACACAGCATAATATGCGGGAATATCACACGACGACAAAGTATTATATATAAGAATATGCCACGGCGACATAGCATAATATATTGGAGCATCACACGACGACACAGCATAATATGCGGGAATATCACACGACGACAAAGTATTATATATAGGAATATGCCACGGCGACATAGCATAATATATTGGAGCATCACACGACGACACAGCATAATATGCGGGAATATCACACGACGACAAAGTATTATATATAGGAATATGCCACGGCGACATATCATAATATATTGGAGCATCACACGACGACACAGCATAATATGCGGGAATATCACACGACGACAAAGTATTATATATAGGAATATGCCACGGCGACATATCATAATATATTGGAGCATCACACGACGACACAGCATAATATGCGGGAATATCACACGACGACAAAGTATTATATATAGGAATATGCCACGGCGACATATCATAATATATTGGAGCATCACACGACGACACAGCATAATATGCAGGAATATCACACGACGACACAGCATAATATATATGGGAATATCACACGATGACACAGCATAATATATATGGGAATATCACACGATGACACAGCATAATATGCAGGTATATCACACAAGGACACAGCATGCCTTTAGACTATGTGTTTTATTTCAAAAAGCAGTATTCCAATTCTCAGTATTGACTTAAGCAGCCCTATAACCATGAGATGGAGGATCGTTAACTTGCTACATCTTGTTATAACGGATGTAGATAAATATGTTAGCCAACCTGTGAGCTGACCTCAAACAGTTGCTTCTAGCATTTACGCTTATATAGTTTGTGTCATCGGTGTGCAACGTTTAGTTTGCTGGGATTTGTGGTGTGTGTGTTATCAGGGACTGGCCCTGCGGTATGGATTCAAGACAATATATTCATCCCCTCAGTTAGCACGTATCTGCATCCATTATAAGTTATAGGGTTGCGGGAAACAAGTTATAATACTGAGACAAAGTTAATCTGTATTTCGCGACAAAACACTATGCAGTGACTGAAATGCAAGTTGTAGCTGTTAAAATGCAAGTTAGTGTTACTGAAATGCAAGTTGTTTTTTGTCGCCATACAAGTTAAATTTATTTTCAAAAAGTTTACTTCGAAGACGCAAAAATTGTAAAAATTTAACGGAATTTGCAATAATCAACGTCTGCATAATCATCAGCATCTGATCTAAACCCATCAACTGTAATACGACCGCTAAGAGGATCTCATTAATGTCCTATACATGCTGTATTGAATCAAAGACAAATTGATTTTGTTAGTGTAAAGTCAGCACAACGAATAAACCCTTCAGTCCCTAACATTAATAAAAACCGTTTAAATATTAAAAATAACATGAAACAAAAGTAAAAGATTATTATGACACAATACATTGTGTTATTAACCTGTATGGTGTAATGCAACATCGTCACAAGGACGTATTGTGTATTAAGAAAAAAACTGGTAAATACATTTGTTGCGATAATAGCAACTGACTAATAAAAGAAAAACAATTATACTTAAGACAGACTAACAATATTGCCTAATGATGTGTAAACAATGCTTGGTATTTCGCACACATATCGTACAAGGTCAAACCAAGATCTGAAGTTTAAACGTATTAGATTCAGTCAAAAATGTTTCAGCATTGTGAACGACTATTGGAGGAATTTATCCTTTCTTACCAAAATGCCTTCCAGTACACACCAGAGTGAAGTAGGCCTATAACACAACTCCAAACACAGACGGGGTAATAACCCCTTTGATACCCTTATATATTTCTACCATAGAGGTAGAAGGGATTCTGACTTAATGCTCCTACCTTACCACCAACTCTAAAATTGATTCAAAAATCGCATTTGCTACATACGGTGACACATACTAGGGCCTACCATATTCTTACAATAATAAAAGCCTTTCATGACCTTGCGTGCGATAAAAGAGGCAGAGAGTTTGATATTCATGTACTGGGGTCATCTGGTTACATCTGTACAACAGTTACAAATGGAGGCTGCTCGCATATGTACTGTTGCCATGCGTCAAACAAGCGCTGATAAAATATTAACAGAAATGGGCTGGGAGCGTCTAGAATGTAGACGTAAATTCCATAAATTAATAATGTTTTTTAAAATGACAAATAATCTAGCCCCGCCGTATTTAACATCAATATGCCCGCCTACAATTGCCAGCACCAGTAGATATGTGACCAGATACTCCCAAAGCATTAGGGTACCCAGGTGCAAAACATCAATTTTCAAAATTTCTTTTCTGCCATCAACTGGAATGGCTTTGACATCGATGTGAGAAAGTCAAACAGTTTAAATATCTTTAAAAGTAAATTGAAATTACAGTTTCGATTTTCACCACCACTAAATCATTTATACACTGGGTACCGTAAAGCATCTAATTACCACACTAGACTTCGACTTGGTATGTCATCACTGGCTGCTCATCTCTTTCCTTACGGCTCATCTGACACGCCTTATTGTTCCTGTGGAGCCAGAGAAACCACTCATCATTTTCCACTTGAATGCCCCCATTATGCTGTACAAAGGACTGAGCTGAATACGCGACTTGATTGCGCCAAACACACACCATGCACTCTTGCCTACGCTTGATGCAAACAGACTGACTATTATTTTGTTAAGAGGATCTGATGATTTAGTTACCATAGAAAATGCTTTTATATTTATATGTGTTCGAAAATTTATCAAATCGTCTATATAGATTTAGCTAAATATATATTTTACTTACTACATAGAAACTTGTATTCGCTTTTTCCTATCTAACCTTGCTGTGATTTATAACTATCTTGTTTGTCTTGTATATATAATTTGATTGTCTGTTTCACTTTATGTTTTGGAGAGCCCTTTGACTAGCGCTAATAGTGCTATTTGGGTCATCCAATTGAAATAAATATGTTTACAATACAAACCCAACATGGCCGCCAGACGCACGTGAAAAATATATGATTACACATAACTTTTGAACAAAAGAAGATTCTTTTTTGTGTCTACACCTATGTTTTTATGTACGATGAATTCGAAAATAATAAAATAAACACTTAAAAGCAATAAAATGTGCAGTAATCCAAGAGCGCTGCCGCGCTAGCATGAAACATCTGTCTGATCACAGCTTTAAAAAATGCACCTAGTGCACCAATGATAAGTGTCCCTAAAAACGACCGTAAAGGATTGTAAAATGTGATGTAAACTCAATGTTGCATCAAAATACAGAAAGTAATGTAAAGTCAAAGTTGCATAATCTACAGAATGTGATGTAAATTCAATATTATAAGAATACGGAATGTTAAGTGAAATGATACATTTGTTATGAGAACTGGACAGCCGTTTCCAGCCTGCTAGCTTACAATTTAAACCCAGTATTACATCAACACACATAATTTAATGGATGTTTTGTGAGCCCGAAACATCTTGCACCTTGGGTTAAAAGCACAAAAATTTGTATAAATAAAGAGTGATCTGCACATATTTATCTTGCATACCACAGCAGCATAGTGGTATTGCTAATGACTTGCTTGCCGTTATTGGATTATCTGGGGTTGCCATCATTGCAGCACTACATGGGTCAAGTGAGGCACGAAATGCTGCTTAGAATGGCAAATTCTCTCGTAATCAATGACATAGCACAGACTAAAATTGTGGAGTGTAGGTTAAAAGCAAGAAAGAGTTGGGCATCACTTACAGTTAGTACTTTGGTAATGTAATGTAAATACTATGAATGAGAACCTGACCACCAAGTGATGATGATCACAGCTACTCTACCTACTGGCACATATATTGCACCACATGTTTATTTTAAAGCTGATTCGATGCAACTATATGCTTTTTAAGTTGTCATACTGCAAGTTGTATTTGTTAAAAAATTGGATTTATCATATGTTGTACATGTAATCTTACAGAAACCCTCTAACACATGGTGGGGTACTCGTATTGGGATGGTTGTGGTAGTATCCCCCCTCCCCTTGATAGCTCATTAGGTTGTTACGTCTGTTGTATGCTGTATAGCATGGAACGTGATCAACTAGTCTACAACAACAATAGAAAAAAGCTGCTGTCTTCAAGAGTCGCTTTATAATTTTCCAGTGTGTTACCCTGGTTCATCCGCTCAACAGTGGAGCTAATGCAGCTCTCGAATCACTGATCCGCCATTGAAATCGCTGCAATATTATGTTTGACATTACATCATTCACGTGTGATGAACTGGGAACTCTCAGCTATTTTTACTTGGGAACTATCCGACCCGAGGATAGAGGAGATTAAGACCACAGTGTTAACTAGCATTACATTTCACAGCAATCCTAATTTTTGGATCATCTGGCCATACCTGAGTGTAAATCTCCTAGACATGCCCAGAGACCCTTATTGGGTGAGTGAGCGAAAACACTCTCATTAACCCATCATGCCCAATCACTCCACCTCATCAGTTTTCAAACATGTATTGAAAAGTAGCGTATTGCAAAGTCACCTAGATGACGAAAGTGGCATTAACCCACAAATCTACTATGCTATACACTGGCACTCCAAACATGTATGGCAATATTTGTATACGAAGCCTATTATTTTAGTTTTGTTTTCTCTTTTTTTGTTCAATTTTCGATATTTTGTGTCGTTTTTTACATTTACATCTAATTTTGATATTGTATAATAAATGAGTTTTAAAATATATCCTTTACAGCATTCCTCGCGTTTGAAACGACAAAAAAGAACCAAAATGTGTGACTGTATCATCAATGCTTTAGAATTTATAGTGATAATAGCGATTTCATATGGGTTTTGGCGGCCATCTTAAATTTTATGAAATACCACTGGGTAAAATTGTACACACCCTCTGAAAATTATCACCTGAGGGTCATTAACAACTCAAATATAAAAATATGTATAGGTCATATGGGTCATATGTTCAAATTCCCTGCTGATATGTGCGCCACATGGAAAAGTGTGCAGAAAACGATGTGATAAAAGCTGAATCATTCCATCACCATGTTCACATTAATAGTCGCCTTCCGGTTGAGTTTAGTCATGCAAGGACAAATGGTAGCTGGTTAACCCTTAAACCGCTAGAAGCGACGATAGTCATTTTTAAAATCACTGATACTCGGATTGAATTGTGTATTTCTTAAAGCAAACAAATACGAGTAATCTTCACCCACTTGAAGCTGTGTGTCGCGGTAGCTTCAAGTGGGTGAAAATTAAATTATATTTCTTATATTTATTTAGCGTTTAAAGGGTTAAATATTAAACCATTTCTCAGCATATAGAAACTATACATATACCTCTAACACCATTGTCATCGATTGTATAACTGCCCAGTAACATGGGGAGGATATTCAGTGTTGTTTTAATGACAGCGGCTTATGGAGACTGCACTACTCTCGAACCATTAAATTGTATCCACATTAATCCAATGATGGAGATGACTTAATGTAGATCAATGTGCAATATCCCAGCAAACGAGGGCCATTGAATTAGTGTTGTTTTAATCTCGGTCCATAGTCTCAGACGGTGGCCCAACATTCAAATGGCAATGTCTGCATGTTTCGTGTGGAGCAAAGTGTAGTGGCATTAATGTTGAGCAGACCAGACTCCGGCATTACCAAGTGCTTCACAGTCAAATTACATGGAAAGTGCACGGCTTTTACATTAATTGCGTTTGTTTTTTGTATTCCCAAATGGTAGTGATATGTGATTACTTCTGTGTGTCATGGTATGGCACCATTAAAATGATTGATTCTGAGGGTCGTTCAGATCATTGGACCATCTGCATGGCATCGTCTCTCACAATCTGTTTTATCTCACCCAGATAATTATTATTATTATTTATTAAAATATACTTATACAGGGTGCATACAAAGATGTTATTTTTAAAATATGTGCCCTGTTATATATTCAATAATAGAATACATTTCTAAAAAATGTGATATTGTAAATTATATATATACAAATTTAAATGCCCTTAATTTAATCGAAGCTATACTTAGAATCATTTTAATTAACACTACGATACGAAGCTTTACAAAAGCACATGTTACATGTATTATGTGGATATAAGATAACACTTAGGATCACTAAGCTAAATATTAATGCCAAAATCATTTTTATATGTTCATTCAGAAAAACAAACATGGCTATAAATTCTATATGACTGTAATCGTTTTACTCTTTTCAGATACGACAGAGCTGTCACATAATATTTCTAGAAGGTGTAAAGCCAGCAAACACAAAACGTTCACCCAAGGCCGCTTCAACGCTTCAACGCCGGCCCAACATTGACCCGGCCTTGGGTGAAAATATCATGTTTGCTGGCGAGTTTTCTAAATAATTGTCGTCCATTCTATCAAAGCTGTTGATCGCGCCAGGATGACACATCTTCAAGTGGCTGAAAAGAAATTGTCTAACGCTTCAAGGGTATAATTATTTAACATAAAAAAATACTTTTTGTAAAAAATAGGCGTCATTGTGTATCATGATAAATATAACTACATTTAGGCCTAGTATTGAATCTTTCCAATTCTGGATCTGGATCTTTGTGGAGCCGCCACCATAATATAATTTTAGTTTATAATTACTCTTGCACGGCGATCGAAACTTGCATAACCGCGGATAATCAATATAGCACACGATTTACAATTAAAATAGCGAGTAATGATGCAGCTGGACCGTTGTTCATTATTATGTAGATGACAATTAGAGCTTAACTGTCATAAAGAAACTGGTGTCCGTCCCACTAAAAATCCTAATATTAAAATTATCCTAATTTTCTATCATCTTTTTATCATCAATTTATGGTTTTAGTTGAAAACCATAACTGAAAGCGGTAAAATAGTTTGTGGCAGATGCTCATTTAACCCTGAATTATGTATGAAAACCATTGAGACTAAAGGGTCATTTTCAATTTGAAATTGTCATAAATGCCTTAGTTAGGTCTTTCCGCTTCATTTGAATACCTATGTTATGGGTATACTGTCATTAGAAATATATTTACTCTTGCAGTGCGTCGATCGACTTTAGACGTCAGAATTTGACGTCTACAGACGTCAGATTCTGACGTCTAAAGTCGATCCCAGCGCTGTGAGGGTTAATCCAAACAAGCTTTGGGATGACACTATTATTCGTAAATAACAATCCATAATGAAACGGTTTGACAGTCTATTGAGGTTTTATGGTTTGCTGGTGATAAAGCAAAACATACAGTATTTCCACGAATTTTGCAGAGAACGATTTTTTTAATATGTTCATAATATGTATTTCTGTATAATCACCTTAACCTTAGCCCACTATTAGCATGACCACAGTCGTGTGGGTCGCGGTAGTGAGACACAATTTACCTTGGATAACATTATAAAATACTGCAATATAACGCACCGCACCGCGAATAAAATATTATAGAATATATATAACATAACCAAAACAAATAAAGCCTGGATCTCGACTACGAGGTTGCTGGCCAATATATTATTGGAACACTGTCAGATTTTTTCCTGGATCCGCCCCTATAGTGCTTGTAAAATTTCAGGAAAATTGGTTGAGGATTGACTGCGAAATCATCAAAAAGCATTCACTCTGTGAAGCTTACTATAATTTTTTTTATTTACTTGTTCCTTCCTCCTTATTTCCAGATACTTCCCTTTATTCAGGAAGCAGTTGACCATACACCCTGCACTTATATACCGACCACTAAATATGGGCGGAACCACTATTTCGTCATTACGTTTTTTTCTGGAGAGCATGGTATATCCATTGGTTGCCAAGGTGATGTCTACTTAGGACTTTTTCTTCTCGATTGGTTGACCTTACAAGTGCCGCCATTCATCCTTACACCATAATCAGGCCACGCCAAATAATGGGATGTAGCTTTGTAAAGATGCCCGAACCATTCAGTTCGGGCTCCCAGAAAGTACGAGACATTGAGCTTAATACAGGATCAATGTTGGGTCAGTGTCGTAGACGGTGGACCAGCTTTAATTATACATTGAGTCAATAATCGACTGTATATGTGTAGCGTGAAATTGCGAAAAGAAATTAACAGAAAAAAAACGCTGGGTAAAGTGGGATTTGTCACCAAAATCTATAAACTTTGAATCCCTGCAACCTCAAAACATTTGTATAACATTTGTACAATGTCGGCACAACGTATTCGATGTTATACAAATGATTTTTTTAAAGGAACAGAAAGGCCAAGTGATTTTTTTCTTTACGCCAACTTGACCTCAAAATGACCCCCATCTATTATCTCTGACCACCATGAGGCCATGCACATGTGATATTAGCCACATGGACGGGCGCATGCCAACATGACCATTGTGTTCACTTATTTAAACATCAATCATTTATGAACGGCATGGTGTTTTTTTCTCATTTTATCAAATACTTACATAAAAGGCAGATACATTTAGATATTGACCTTGCTCGTTATTGTCAGTGGGTGGAAATTTGTGTAAATTGAAACCAAATATTTGCTAATCTTCATGTCCATGCTTAGCTTTAAAGGTTAAAGGTTAATGCGCAGTCGTCCTCAACATTACTCACATGACGCACGTATTTCGGACGCTAATTGTGTGCCATTTTCCTAACAATTATCTTATCAAGGTGGATTTGTTTAAAGGACATTTTGGTCAGTTTAAAATAGGATACTTATATTGGCCATTATTACTCTTTCAGCTGTGACAGTCAGGTTCAATCATCCCACTCTAGTCGCCATATTAGATATAATCTGCTTTCGTGCACACAGCTGAGCTGAGTCACTTTGAATAGGTTACTGTTCAGAAACTGTAGACGTTAATAAATCACAGATCAGAATCAGTAGACGTTATTACATAACTGACAAAAACAATGAGCGTTTTTACATAAATGATCGGAATCAGTGGATACTATTACATTGCTGACCAGAATCCGTACATGTTATTTGATTATTGATCAGAATCAGTAGACGTTCTTACATCACTGACCAGAATCAGTAGACGTTATTACATCACTGACCAGAATCAGTAGACTTTATTACATATCTTATCAGAACCATTTGACGTTATTACTTTACTGACCAGAATCAGTAGACGTTATTACATTACTGATCTAAATCAGTAGACGTTATTACATTACTGACCACTAGACGTTATTATTTTAGTGACCTGAATCAGTAGACGTTATTACATTACGAAACAGAATCAGTAGACGTTATTACTTGACTGACCAGAATCAGTAAAAGTTATGATGAGAATGAGTAGACGTTATTACATTAGTGATCGGAATCAGTAGACGTTATTACATTACTGGCCAGAATCAGTAAAAATTATGCTTAAAATCAGTATACGTTATTACATTTCTGATCAGAATCAGTAGACGTTATTACATTACTGACCAGAATCAGTAGACGTTATCACATTAGTGATCAGAATCAGTAGACGTTAATCTACTGATTCAACATAACCAGTAGAAGACATAGACTTTATCACATAATTATTTGACCAAAATCAGAAGAAGTTATTTGATAAACATCAGGATAGTTATATAAAGTAAACTGATGCATCGTGGTGGTTCATACAGGTTGCAGATTATTACTCGAGATTTACAAGTGAAATTAAACGATTTATGACATATTCACATGACATATTTTGCATTAAATATAACAAATGTAGATTTTTGTCATATCTTGAGGTTTTACAGTTGCATCTATATATTCCACATTTTGGTCCCCTCTATTAGACACATGTTATTATCAGTATAGGCTATCGTTATATTAGCTACAACATTGTATGCAAACAATTTTTTAGGTAATTATTACTCCTTTTAAATTTGTTGATCTTGTGAAAAATACAAGCGTTGCTTGCCTTTTTAGTGTGAGATATGTATTATACCTGCCAATATAAAATGTGTACATTACACGTGTAATTGCATGCTTAAAGAGCTCGACTGATAAGTATAATAAGATTCCAAAATATTAAATTTTATTTACGAATAGTAGACAATGGGTACATATAGTATGGCAGGAGAGAATGGTCCATGACAGGTTCGGGGGTACCCCCATATATAAGCGGTCAAGAAACACCCATGGGGCAAAATTCTGCGCTGTTAACATCAAAAATGTTTTCTAGACATCATTTTTAAGGGTTTTAAAATTGTACAAAAGTTAATCCACCCGTGGACCATTTTCTCCTGCCATACTAATATGGCAATCCTTAGTCATGCAAGAGAATCAGGGTTAAAAAAGGGTTGCAGCAAAAACAAGATATATAGTCTACCTAATAGAGTTAGATAATTTCATCGCCCTTCAACATTATTCATGATGATATGAAAGTGTTTCTCTCCTTTAATATTGGGCGATAGCGTCAGTGAAAACCCGTAAACTACAATATAACCTGCGAACACGATAAATAAACCCAATGTTGTTTCAAAGTTGGTCCAGCGTCTGCGAAGCTGGCCTAACGTTGAAACAACATTTATCCATGTATGTGTATGCCCCGTGCAAAACCAAACAGCAGTGAATATTTACTTGAAAAGTTAGCAGTTGCCAGGATAAGTTACTGCTTGGAGCGTTCCGCGTGCTCATTAAATCATGTCTTTTTTCAATCAATGGAGGATTTACTCATTCGTTTTTAATTTCACGACACCAAGTTCTCATAACTAATTCATGTAAATTGAATGATTTATATGCACCTAATTGTAGTGTGGTGTTCTACCGATCAATGACTGCCAGTAAACAAGGGGAATGCACCCAATGCTGTTTTAATGTTGGGCCAGCGTCATCGTTGGCTACTCGTCTCATGCTTCCAGAGAGATAATATAATTCGAAGAGATTGATGACTTTCTTTTTTACTCCCCCCCGCCCTGCACTGCACGGCAGAGCATTCTCGTTAACACTGGTACCAGAGTCATTAGTCTGAGAGAGAGATACATTTCCTTTTTTCATTTTTAGTGCTTCGGCAAAAAACCGTTATGTTTCAGACAACCTTTCATGAAAAAACACCATTAGTTATCACATACCGTTGCAACGCATGAAATGCATAGAAATATACCTGAAATAATATTCAGCATCCCGTCACTCAGCACCTGACACATATAGTAACGTACCATGCTTTAAAAAAATATGATTCGATTATTTCAAGCACCCTTTTACTGCCAGAAAAACAGAAAAAATGTATTGTCCTTAAAATTGTGAAAATGTCGTTTGTCTTCATAAAGATATTAATCATTAGTATTCAATAAAACAATAATAATTACCATGATGCTTATACATCCCTTGGACAACATTTGTTTGTGAATATACGTTCATAAACAATGTTATTAGTAGCACAGCAAGGTTGAAAATCATTGTTTAGCTTACGAAGTAAGGTGAAGCGATTCGTAAATATGAATCATGTCTTGTATTGAGATATGTTTGATAAAATGGTAATGCCTGTGCTTTCATATGGTTGTGAAATATGGGGATTTTATCCAGCTAAAGCAATAGAACAAGTACAAGATTTTCGTAAAAGTAAATTAAAAGTAAAAAGGCCCAGAATAAGTAAAATAATGTATGGTCAACTTGGACGTGTACAATTGATTGTCCATAGATACACTACAATTGTGAAATATTGGCAGCAAATTTCAAATATAAAACAAACTCATCTGACAAAAGTCATATAATTTTCAATTTAAAGCACTTACAAATAATCATGCAATAATAAATTAGGTGATTAAAGTGAGGACTCTGCTCTATTCTTATGGTTTCGGCGAAGTTTGGTATAACATAGGAGCTGGTGATGTAAATATATTGTTAGTGTTATTCAAACAGAGGGCCATTGATTCGTATCTTCAGGACTGGTTTTTAAATTTTGAAAATTAAACAAAGCTTTGTTGTGGAGAAATATAAAAGTTTATTTCAGAACTTCGTTATATTTAACAGTTATTTCAAATATTCAACATAGATTAGCGTTAACACAATTAAGAACTCGTAATCATAAACTTCAAGTAGAAACTGCTAGTTGGTGTAAACCGTTTGATGGGCGTCTGTGCTGTATATGTGACTGTGATGAATTAGAAGACGAGTATCATTCTGTATCATGCATATAGAGTATCAAGATTAAAATATTTATACAAAAATACTATTATCAATATCCTAATATGTATAAATTTACACAATTATTAACAATTTCAAATAAAACTGTATTAAGAGAACTGACAGCTCATGTATACCGTAGTATGCTTTAAAAAAAAAGAAACGAAATTACATATATTGATGACTAAAACATTCCAATCCACTGTTTACTGTAGTGTTTTATTTGTGTTTTGATGTATGCCTGACAGACGATGTATTTGCCTTTGCTTAATAAACATTATTATTATGTCTACGGTACTCTGCACTGTAAAGAATGCCATTCGGTAAAACTAGGTGTCAAATCTCTCGAGAATGACGTAAAACAACGTTTACCAGCAGCGGTATCCTTTGAACTTATTTTTCTATACATAACGCATCTTTACTTCAATGGAATACGGTACATGAATACGGTGAATACGGTTATACCCTGTAATTCTGTTGATGTCAAATACATCTGTTAGTCCTGAGGGTTCTATTCTCGCACTCTGGCAGTTATTGGCCTGCCTGTGAACAAGTCCGGATAATCCTGCACTCGCACTCTGTGCCACGCGCTGGCCCTATCACATCAGTATTGATTTATGTAAAATATATCCAAAACAAAGTGGACCCTCCAGTACGTTACTACCACTAGGATGATTTTTCCACAAGCTCAATTTAATTTGCCGACCAAAGATGTAAAATAAATATTCTAATTAAAATATTTTAGTGGAGTTTCAAAATGTATTGTTTATTTAAGCGTCACAGCACCTGTGTCTCAGCGTAGGAATATGTCAGGTGATTCCTGTCAACATTTGTCAGTGAAGTGGCGACGCTGGTGGAACATTCAATTTCTAAATGAATCCTGATGTTTATAAATAGTTTTAGGTCTATATAATTCATTTTTTGTATTTATCGTGTGAGAAAATGCATAAAGGTCACTCGTATCGTGCTGGTGTGGAGATTATGGCACTGGTTCAGTTCATCAGGCTTCGTCCTGCGGCCTCGGCCTGGTGAACTGAACCAGTGCCATAATCTCCACACTTGCACTCTCTCGGGACCTTTATCCATATACACTGGCATGCTAACACAAACGGCAGTAACTGGAACATAACCCAGAAAACATGAGACGCTGGCCCAACGTTGGGTTATTGTTGGGTCAACGTCGTAGCGCTGCTGTTGCCTTTTGCATTGCAGGAGCTAGATGGGGATGAACCGGCAAATAACCAGAAAACAACGGTAACGTGACCTGACTAGGTTTATTCTGTGAGGGTTCCCATACTTTACCTGACTAGGTTTATCCTGTTAGGGTTCCCATACTTTACCTGACTAGGTTTATCCTGTTAGGGTTCCCATACTTTACCTGACTAGGTTTATTCTGTGAAAAAAATCAGCGCTTTAAGGGTTAAACAATTGTTTGCCTTTTTATTGAAAAAAATATGTATAACGTTGACATTTAGTAGGTTTCATCATTTAGGCCGACGTCTGTTTTACTTTATTTTGCAGTATACATAGCTTGGCGTGTCATTTAGCACGCCATACCCAACACGTCTAGAGAAAAGTCCAAGGATTTTCTGGCAGTTCCATTACAGTATAATTAGGCGACAGGACACATAGGAGTGGATTGACATGATGGGCAATTGCAGTGTTTCCTGCACTAGGCGGAAAAGCCATTGCATGGTAACCTTTTAGTTCTGAAACCAAACAGAACCTCGTAACATTATAATATGTCAAAAGACTGTAACTGGTTGAAATATCAAAGTAAACATGACATATTTGAACAACTGTTGACACTTTAGTTGCTATTGATGCCATTTCAGCTTTTGTGTTTTGGGTACACTTGATTTAGGATGTAAGTTAATCTATTTATGCTGTTTTGCAGGCATTACTGTGTACTCTGTACACTGAACGCAACCACAACACCCTCGGTTAAATAATTAACGTGTGATAAATATTTTTTCACCAGGTAAAATAGAGTGCACAGACCAGGCCAGATAATTGTTCTGCTGCTTGTAGTTAGACATAACTTTGATTTAAACATATGTACTTGTGTTTGTATAATAGCTATAAAAAAATAATAGTAACTTTTGTTTCAATGCCTTTGTAGTTATTTGGACCCTCCTTATCAGAATTGAAGCTCTCGGGCTTCAATTCTCACAAGTACTGCTATATCTCAAATAAACCTCAGAGACCAAAGGGTTTATTTTAATTTGATATCATCATAAATGTCTTATTCAGCTCTTTCCGATTCATCTGAATACCTATGTTGGGTGGTCTACGGCCATTATACATATTTCTTCTCTTACTGTGCGGGGATCGACTTTAGACGTCAGAATCTGACGTCTACAGACGTCAGATTCTGACAGGTGGTAGTCCCGCACTGTAGGGGTTAATATATTTTCAAAATAACTTCATATCAAAATGTCATAAAATTTCCAACGTGAATTGATATTTTGCTTCAAGATAAGCTTCAAAATTAAATATGTATTACATTCGTTTTTACCATGTTTCAAAAATATAAAATGGACTCTGCAACAGACCTAACTGATAACTAGAAAACAAAACTTTACTGCAGCTCTTCTTTAAAATGCCAAGGCAAATGCAAAGCTAGAAATTTCTTACTTGAAGTAATTGCTATCGTTTATCTTTGTATCACCAATGGAAGGTATGCTAACAGTAATGACTATGCACAGCGGGCATGGTAACAGTAATGACTATACACAGCAGAGATGCTAACAATAATGACTATGCACAACAGGCATGCTAACAGTAATGACTATACACAGCGGACATGCTAACAGTAATGAAAAAACACAGCATACATACTAACAGTAATGACTATACACAGCAGACATGCCAACAGTAAAGACTATGCACAGAGGACATGCTAACAGTAATGACTATACACGGCGAACATGCTAATAGTAATTACTATACACAGAAGGCAAGCTAACAGTAATGACTATACACAGCATACATGCTAACAGTAATGACTATACACAGCGGACATGTTAGCAGTAATGACTATACACAGCAGACATGCTAACGGTAATGACTATACACAGCAGACATGCTAACAGTAATGACTATACACAGCAGACATGCTAACAGTAATGACTATACACAGCAGACATGCTAACAGTAATGACTATGTATAGTAGATATAGTAGCAGTAATTAATATGCACAGCAGATGTGCCAACAGTAATGACTATGTACATCAGGCATGGTAGCAATATAGTGTGTAGCACAACATGTATGGCAACAGTAATAAATAATGCATAACGGGCAAGGTAATATTAATGATTATATACAGCAAGCATGGTAACAGTAGTAGACACAGCAGACATGAGAGCAATATAGTGTGTAGTACAACATGTATGGCAACAGTAATGAATAATGCATAACAGGCAAGGTAACATTAATGATTATATACAGCAAGCATGGTAACAGTTGTAGACACATCAGGCATGGTAACAGAAAAGACTATACACAGCAGACATGGTAATAGTAATGACTATGCACAGCAGATATCCTAACAGTAATGACAATACACAGCAAACATTCTAACAGTAATGGCTATACACAGCAGGCATGCTAACAGTAATGACAATACACAGCGGACATGGTAAAAGTAATGACTATGCACAGCAGACATGCTAACAGGAATGACAATACACAGCGGACATGGTAACAGTAATGACTATGCACAGCGGACATGGTAACAGTAATGACATACACAGCAGACATGCTAACAGTAATGACAATACACAGCGGACATGGTAACGGTAATGACTATGCGCAGCGGACATGCTAACAGTAATGACATACACAGCGGCCATGCTAGCAGCAATGACTATACACAGCAGACATGCTAGCAGTAATTACTATATACAGCGGCCATGCTAACAGTAATGACTATACACAGCAGGCATGCTAACAGTAATGACTATACACAAAAGGCATGCTGACAGTAATGACTGCACAGCAGGCGTGCTAACAGTTATGACTATACACAAAAGGCATGCTGACAGTAATGACTATACACAGCAGGCATGCTAACAGTAATGACTATACACAATAGGCATGCTGACATTAATGACTATGCACAGCGGACATGCTAACAGTAATGACTATACACAGCAGAGATGCTAACAATAATGACTATACACAGCGGACATGCTAACAGTAATGACTATACACAGCAGGCATGCTAACAGTAAAGACTATGCACAGCGGACATGCTAACAGTAATGACTATACACAGCGGACATGCTAACAGTAATGACTATACACAGCAGCCATGCTAACAGTAATGACTATACACAGCTGGCATGCTAACAGTAATGACTATACACAGCGGACATTCTAACAGTAATGAAAATACACAGCATACATGCTAACAGTAATGACTATACACAGCAGACATGGTAACAGTAAAGACTATGCACAGCGGACATGCTAACAGTAATGACTATACACAGCAGAAATGTTAACAGTAATGACTATGCACAGCGGACATGCTAATAGTAATGACTATACACAGCAGACATGCTAACAGTAATGACTATACACAGCAGACATGCTATCAGTAATGACTATACACAGCAGGCATGCTAACAGTAATGACTATACACAGCGGCCATGCTAACAGTAATGACTATACACAGCGGACATGCTAACAGTAATGAAAATACACAGCATACATGCTAACAGAAATGACTATACACAGCAGACATGTTAACAGTAATGACTATACACAGCAGGCATGCTAACAGTAATGACTATACACAGCGGACATGCTAACAGTAATGAAAATACACAGCATACATGCTAACAGTAATGACTATACACAGCAGACATGGTAACAGTAAAGACTATGCACAGCGGACATGCTAACAGTAATGACTATACACAGCAGAAATGTTAACAGTAATGACTATGCACAGCGGACATGCTAACAGTAATGACTATACACAGCGGGCATGCTAACAATAATGACTATACACAGCGGCCAAGCTAACAGCAATGACTATACACAGCGGACATGCTAACAGTAATGAAAAAACACAGCATACATGCTAACAGTAAGGACTATACACAGCAGACATTCTAACAGTAAAGACTATGCTCAGCGGACATGCTAACAGTAATGACTATACGCAGCGGACATGCTAACAGTAATGACTATACACAGCGGACATGCTAACAGTAATGACTATACACAGCAGACATGGTAATAGTAATGACTATGCACAGCAGATATCCTAACAGTAATGACAATACACAGCAAACATTCTAACAGTAATGGCTATACACAGCAGGCATGCTAACAGTAATGACAATACACAGCGGACATGGTAACAGTAATGACTATGCACAGTGGACAAGCTAAGAGTAATGACTATACACAGCAGACATGCTAACAGTAAAGATTATACACAGCATACATGCTAACAGTAATAAATATACACAGCAGACATGCTAGCAGTAATGACTATACACAGCGGCCATGCTAACAGTAATGACAATACACAGCGGACATGGTAAAAGTAATGACTATGCACAGCAGACATGCTAACAGGAATGACAATACACAGCGGACATGGTAACAGTAATGACTATGCACAGCGGACATGGTAACAGTAATGACATACACAGCAGACATGCTAACAGTAATGACAATACACAGCGGACATGGTAACGGTACAGACTATGCGCAGCGGACATGCTAACAGTAATGACATACACAGCGGCCATGCTAGCAGCAATGACTATACACAGCAGACATGCTAGCAGTAATTACTATATACAGCGGCCATGCTAACAGTAATGACTATACACAGCAGGCATGCTAACAGTAATGACTATACACAAAAGGCATGCTGACAGTAATGACTGCACAGCAGGCGTGCTAACAGTTATGACTATACACAAAAGGCATGCTGACAGTAATGACTATACACAGCAGGCATGCTAACAGTAATGACTATACACAATAGGCATGCTGACATTAATGACTATACACAGCGGACATACTGACAGTAATGACTATACACAGCGAACATGCTAACAACAATGACTATGCACAGCGGACATGCTAACAGTAATGACTATACACAGCAGAGATGCTAACAATAATGACTATACACAGCGGACATGCTAACAGTAATGACTATACACAGCAGACATGCTAACAGTAATGACCATACACAGCAGCCATGCTAACAGTAATGACTATACACAGCAGGCATGCTAACAGTGAAGACTATGCACAGCGGACATGCTAACAGTAATGACTATACACAGCGGACATGCTAACAGTAATGACTATACACAGCAGCCATGCTAACAGTAATGACTATACACAGCTGGCATGCTAACAGTAATGACTATACACAGCGGACATTCTAACAGTAATGAAAATACACAGCATACATGCTAACAGTAATGACTATACACAGCAGACATGGTAACAGTAAAGACTATGCACAGCGGACATGCTAACAGTAATGACTATACACAGCAGAAATGTTAACAGTAATGACTATGCACAGCGGACATGCTAATAGTAATGACTATACACAGCAGACATGCTAGCAGTAATGACTATACACAGCAGACATGCTAACAGTAATTACTATACACAGCAGGCATGCCAACAGTAATGACTATACACAGCGGACATGCTAACAGTAATGACTATACACAGCGGACATGCTAACAGTAATGAAAATACACAGCATACATGCTAACAGTAATGACTATACACAGCAGACATGTTAACAGTAATGACTATACACAGCAGGCATGCTAACAGTAATGACTATACACAGCGGACATGCTAACAGTAATGAAAATACACAGCATACATGCTAACAGTAATGACTATACACAGCAGACATGCTAACAGTAATGACCATACACAGCAGCCATGCTAACAGTAATGACTATACACAGCAGGCATGCTAACAGTGAAGACTATGCACAGCGGACATGCTAACAGTAATGACTATACACAGCGGACATGCTAACAGTAATGACTATACACAGCAGCCATGCTAACAGTAATGACTATACACAGCTGGCATGCTAACAGTAATGACTATACACAGCGGACATTCTAACAGTAATGAAAATACACAGCATACATGCTAACAGTAATGACTATACACAGCAGACATGGTAACAGTAAAGACTATGCACAGCGGACATGCTAACAGTAATGACTATACACAGCAGAAATGTTAACAGTAATGACTATGCACAGCGGACATGCTAATAGTAATGACTATACACAGCAGACATGCTAGCAGTAATGACTATACACAGCAGACATGCTAACAGTAATTACTATACACAGCAGGCATGCCAACAGTAATGACTATACACAGCGGACATGCTAACAGTAATGACTATACACAGCGGACATGCTAACAGTAATGAAAATACACAGCATACATGCTAACAGTAATGACTATACACAGCAGACATGTTAACAGTAATGACTATACACAGCAGGCATGCTAACAGTAATGACTATACACAGCGGACATGCTAACAGTAATGAAAATACACAGCATACATGCTAACAGTAATGACTATACACAGCAGACATGGTAACAGTAAAGACTATGCACAGCGGACATGCTAACAGTAATGACTATACACAGCAGAAATGTTAACAGTAATGACTATGCACAGCGGACATGCTAATAGTAATGACTATACACAGCAGACATGCTAACAGTAATGACTATACACAGCAGACATGCTAACAGTAATTACTATACACAGCAGGCATGCCAACAGTAATGACTATACACAGCGGACATGCTAACAGTAATGACTATACACAGCGGACATGCTAACAGTAATGAAAATACACAGCATACATGCTAACAGTAATGACTATACACAGCAGACATGTTAACAGTAATGACTATGCACAGCAGGCATGCTAACAGTAATGACTATACACAGCGGACATGCTAACAGTAATGAAAAAACACAGCATACATGCTAACAGTAAGGACTATACACAGCAGACATTCTAACAGTAACGACTATGCTCAGCGGACATGCTAACAGTAATGACTATACGCAGCGGACATGCTAACAGTAATGACTATACACAGCGGACATGCTAACAGTAATGACTATACACAGCGGACATGTTAGCAGTAATGACTATACACAGCAGACATGCTAACGGCAATGACTATACACAGCAGACATGCTAACATTAATGACTATACACAGCAGACATGCTAACAGCAATGACTATGTATAGTAGATATAGTAGCAGTAATGAATATACACAGCAGATGTGCCAACAGTAATGACTATGTACATCAGACATGGTAGCAATATAGTGTGTAGCACAGCATGTATGGCAACAGTAATACATAATGCATAACGGGCAAGGTAATATTAATGATTATGTACAGCAAGCATGGTAACAGTAGTAGACACATCAGGCATGGTAACAGTAATGACTATTCACAGCAGATATAGTAACAGTAATGACTATACATAGATGGCATGGTAGAAGTAGTGTGTGGACCCAACATACGTAGTAACAGTAATGATTATGCACAGCAGTAATGGTAGCTCTAATGAATATACACAACAGGTAACATTAGATTCATCAGGCATGCTAACAGATCAACTTGCTCTGGTACAGCATCCAACAGTACTTCATCGTCCCATGTTTCCTAGGTAGGAGCCAACTGTAAAATCCTGAAGCGTGCAAAATAAACGACAAACACTGTATGCAATATGGGAGAAGTCATTGAGTAACAGTCGTCAGTGTGGCGGCTAATGGAACCTATTCCCAGGTGAAAACAACGAATTATTCCACGTACATGGTGCAGGAAGGTGGGCCTCACTGGTCCTAAAAAAATGTGGGATTATAAAACAACAGCTGATATGAAGAGCCAAAAGGCAGTAACTGCTCACTTGTAAAGTGAGCAGTGATTGTATTTTTGTTTTGCATGACTGAATACATGTATCACGATGCACCATGCTTGAACTATGAGTAGTGATGTTAGCCCTTAGAGCACTGACTTATTCAATTTAAATTTTCAGTCACTCGAAGTTGTGTCTCGCTACCGCGATCCACAACTTCAAGTGACTGAAAATTGTGTGTGATTTGTGAAATTTAGGTCCAAACATATATCAGTGTTTCTAAATTGAAAGCACATTTTTCTTTTAACAATTAGTTATACAGGCGCCATAAAACACAGAATGTCCACTATAGTCGACATCGGTGTTCTAAGGGCCAATAACCAGTCATTGTACACATAGGATTTAAAAAAACTAAAAATGTTCACCGTGACTGCTGGTTGTGACCTGTGCCCGGCAGATGTAGATTGCATGTGGCAGACCAAACCCTTCTGCTGCCGGAACCGTATATATGCGTTTTCAAGCAAATTTCAGATGAAATAAATTCAACTCAAGATGTTGCTAATATGTTTTGTTGTAGATGTTAGTTAATGTAATAATTAGATTTTAAAGACATATTTTTGCATTACTATAATTACTTTGCATCATTTGGATCTGGAAATTGCGTGAATCAAACATAGTCATGAGTAATTCAGCAGCTTTATTAAAAACATATAATAAAAAATAAAGATGATAGAGAGAGAAGAAAACTGTTTTTTCTTTCACATATTTGTCATATGTTTGTATTACATGATGGTAAGATATACATGAAGTATCAGGATTAACCCTTTATCCTACTGACTATTGTCGTTTTTGATCTGTTTTATTAGTCCACCAAATCAATGTTATTGGGAATGAAATATGTGTCTAAACATCAAGATTTGCAATAATTTGTGCTCAAATTAAACAAATATGGGTATTTTTTTACCATTTGAAGTTGTGGATCGCGGTAGCGAGACACAACTTCAAGTAGTTGAAAATTTAAAATAAATAACTTAGCAGGATACCCACATGCGATTGTGAAGATACTAATAAAAAAAAATTCTGAGTATTGTTATTCTAAGTATCGTGCTTCGGTGTATCTGTATGCTCTGTATGTTATGTGGCTGTACGCACTATTGTGCTATATTTGTAGTCAGGTTCACACAATTGAATCACTATAATATAATAGCAGCTGATGCAAGAGTAAATAATTACGCTGACACTTTCAACGGCTAAAAACGGAAAACTAATGACTGTGGTGTTCGTGTTAATCTTCATTTTCACTGAGGAATTCTTGTAGTGAGATGTGATATTTTAAATCATCATGGCTTTTTATAAATCGCTTTAAATTATATTATCTCACTGGGGCCGTGTCATATTTATTGGTAGGAGATGACTTGACGTTATTAATTCAATCAATTCACTTGATTTGCATGGAGGATTTGTCGACGTGAAACAAAGACAAATGTGCGCATGTTTCTTCCGTACCGTAAACCTAAGTCATTTCATGTCTTGTGAGAAAAAAATATGAATTTTGTAAGTAAAACAAGAAGTATGATTCAAATTTCAAACATATATTTTAATTTTCAAACCATGCACCATATTGTATTTGCTCCAGGCGTCCTGTGTTGAAGTGTAGAAATATACTTCTGGATTGACAATTTTTTTTTTTTTTAATAATATTTGAATAAACAGATTCATATATTTGCATTCAGATTACCGTATTTATTGCCATAATTTAAGTTCTAATAATTAGGCTTCAGACCTGTAGCGTTTTTGGTCGGTTTCACCGGTACATGGTGGTGTTCATCAATGAAATACCAATTTCAAATCTGCAGTTACAAAGCCTATGACATATCACGATGATGTGAAGTAATTAAAAGTGAATCTATTTGGAACCACTTCCAATTAAAATAACAATTCCGTGGTTTCAAACAACAAACTAGTACCGTGGTGATCAAGGCCAGGTGTAATTAAAATAAAAATACTGCTTCTACCTGGCAAGTGCAATATTACAGTATGCCCGACCGACCTGATATTATTTCCTTAACTACTGGTCCCGAATATATTCGGTTTTTCATATTTTTATTACCACATTCTATATATCTTAACCGTAAAATGGGCCATCAATCAGTAATATTTGAAAAGAGCTGATCTCCATTTTGTCAAATCTCTCACTTGAAGTTGTGGATCGAGTCAGGGAGACACAACTTCAAGTGGGTGAATATTCATATTAAATAATTTGGCGGTCAGATGGTTAATCAGTTAATAACAGCGTTTCTCATATTTTTGGGCGTGGTGCAAAATAAAACATAATATTATTAAAATCTAAGCATGACATGGGCTTACAAACAAAACCAGTCTGTTTATCAAATGTTATACAACTTTCAGTTTAAGTAAAATATTCTCCGGGGGCGCATATCTTGATCGCTTAACATAACGAAGTGAGTATTAGCTGTCACTGAGGAAAAAAAATAGTTTATTCACACAGCGATGTTTCAACATGTGGCAACATATAATACGTTGGCTCAACCTCTGAAACAACATGAGAAAATAGCAGTACTCACCATGATATTTTACAAGTATAATTCAAACTCAGATTAAGTCTAATCATTGTTGTCAAATAACATTCTTACATGAATATATTGCAAGATATCGGTCTGAAATTACTAGAAGATATTACCTGCTTCAGACGAATAGAGATACTCAATTTAGTGTCTATCGTATATAGTGTCCATTTGTTGCACATGTAGAAACTCAACATAAAGACCAGTGAGTAGAATTAAAGATGATCCCATTGAAATCACAATTTAGTGTCTATCGTATGTAGTATCATTAACATGTATACTTCTTTAATTCTTAAATGCATATAATACTTGTGCATATTATATTTACACCATTTTCTATTTTATCAAATGCAATGTATAATATAATGTACTGTTCATTTTAATGACGCATAAGTCTACGTAGACTTTCCGTCTTCAGCAAATATCTATCTGGCTATATTATGTCTATTTAATTAATCTAGAGTTGCTCTTGTATGTACATCTGTCATTTTATGATTTTTTTGATTGAAATATCTATATCCTTTACGCATTTGTCATTTTGAATTGTTTTCAATTTATTTGTGATAAGAGACCTCTGTTTAAAAGACCGTATGGGGGAGGGCTGAGAAATTTTATGTAAACATAATCCTGCTTCCAATTTGACCGAAAAAATAATCAGATACAGCCTTAAAAAAAATAATTTGGCTTTGGTAGCTCAACTGCTTCCAGTATTGTATTGTATTGCATTGTACATTGCGAATAAAAAAAATGCTGAAGAAAGTGTGAAAAAAAATCTGGCTGAGAAGAATCGTCCAGCCACTTGGTCTTTTAATGATCGCTTCCTTATGCTTAATCAGGAGTAACGCATTCATCACCGCCGTCAGCGAGAGCGACTAAACCATATATCGTGTTTGTTGGGATATAGTCACGTGTGACAGATGGTGCATCATGTGATCGCTTAAAAAAATAGGTGAGGCTGAAATGAAGATAGCCTTTTAGCGTGTGTAAAACCATCTGGTCCGCTTCGTTGTCAGGTCCACGGCGTGTGATAACAGACCGACCCCTGTGATATTTCGAAATGGTCATCTTGACCAATCCGAAGGCTGCGATGTATCGTAACTTCTACGTTCCCAGGACCATGTTCGTCTCATACAATACAACGTTTTCCACAATATTTCACGTGTTTATGAACCGTTTACGAAGCCAATTGATACATTTCGGACCAAGTACGCTGCTCGGCTAAGGCAAAAGGTGGTAATTGCTTACTTTTCAAGTGAGCATGATGTTACAGGCTTTTAGCTTTATGGCGGATCCACTAATTACAAGCTGTCATCCAGTTGTTTTCCAGATAATGTAGTAATGCAACAAACACGTAACGTTGGCTTGGTGTTGTTTTAATGCTGGACCAGCGTCGAATAAAAAGCAATAAAAAAACATCAGGTCAACATCACATGCTCGCTTGGCCACAGGATGGTATCTGGAGTCCGTAGGCGGGGTTGCCATATTTGAAAGACCAGAACTGTACTACATTTACGATTTTAGCAATAAACATCACAGAACCCAGCAAACAAGAGACGTCGACCCAATGCTGGGCCGACGTCGTAGACGGCGAGCCAACACTGAACCAGCATTATGTCAACGTCTCGTGTTTTCTTGGTTAAGACTAGTATTCGCATCTTTGGGACCAAATCAACTTTTCTACCCCTCTCTCGTCATTCATTTCTTTCAATTAGTTAGAATAGCATACTTGGAGCCCACCCATCTTACGGATGGGATGCCTCCTCGTCCCATTTTGGGGTTGAAAGTGTTTTGTTAAATTTACCTATACTTTTACTTCTTATGGGAAAATTATTGTTTTTTAGCTTTGGGGGTTTGTGCCTTTGTCTTCGTGTGGGTTGTCACCATTCGCTCAGCACACGTTGTATGCACACTCGCAGGCGCAGCATGGTGAACTTATTAAGGAGATGGGCCGTCACGAGTTGAAATATTATTAATCAGTGTATCGAAACGACTTGGCTACTTTAACAACTTTCCGTTCATACATTCATACTCATACTCAAATGTAATGTCGACCTGTGTATAAAATACAATTTCGAATTTTGTTTAGAAAGAAGTACATTTTCTGAAATATACTTCACTGTAATGCAATTCATTAGCACCAATACATAGTAATATCGATAGGTGTATTAGCAACTTAGTTGACGTTCAACGTTTAACTACAATAAAATTACTGGCTAATTATTTTGAATTTACAGTTAAAATGTAAAATATGACTGATTCTTTAAATGTAGAATATAATTCCTGAGGAAATGCCATACCATGTTTTTACTAGCAAAGCAAATAATTATCTTTACAATTACGAGTGTATCTGCAACTTCACAAAGTGCCGTTTATACACCCTTCCATATCCAAGAAGACAGCGAAACCTGTCGAGAGCAAAAGCATTTTATTTTAAATCATACATGTCACTAAAACATAACATCTAATAATTTGTCCACAAGATGTGAATAGAGTTATTGCTACGTATGGAAGAAAAATCCACACATCTGTCTCTATTTTACGACGGGGAGTCCAGGTTGCGTGCAAATCATGGACATCTATTTTTTTTTAATTGCGTACAATCAGCATCCCAGCAAGCACGGGATACTGGACCAGTGTTGGTTCAATGTTTGTACACGGTCTGCGACGCTAGCCCAGCATCAAACCAACACTGGTCCAGTGTATCGTGCTTGTTGGGATGTACCGATGCTTCCTTGCAATGACAAACGGCAGTAATTGTTTAGGCTTAAAGTATGCCGTTACTGATTTTTGTCTCGCATTGTTCAATTTCTGAGACACACCAGCAAGCATGAGACATTGACCCAATGTTGGTTCAATGCTGGGCCATCGTCTTCGACGCTGGCCGAACATTGAACCAGCATTGGCTCACCGGGTGTTCGTCTTTTGGATAAATTGATGGCTTGCCATGTTTTTTTTGTATCCCGCCTCGCCTACTACTCCTGCAGTGCACATTATCGTTAGCACGGATATTAGTCATTATTCCACCCTTCATAACGGTTCACTCTGACAACGTGATAATTGATTCCTACTTCTTTGTCATTAATATTCACTTGTCTCTGAACGAGCTCAATATAACTCTCTCCAAATAACAGCTACCAACTTTATTAGTTTGCATAACTGGTAATTTTCAACTTATTTATGTGTTATCATGCCCGTTTTTATTCATTCGAAGCTGGATATTGGGTTTAAAATAATCAAACTATTTTTCTTTAAGCGAACTGAAAAATTGTATTATATCGATCTTTAATTTTAAATATTTTCGAAAAATCAAACAAACAATGTTATTGTTACGCTGTTGATCATCAGTTTATGTAGACATCTTGAGACGAAGGCCCTGTGTTGTGACAAACACTACAGCCTGTCATGTCAGAATTGGTGTGAGGTTCTGATCACTGATGATTCAGAAAAACAAAAAACAATGTGTCTTCTCTGCTCGCCAGTAGAGAATCAATATTGCGGAGAATTGCGTGACCTAGAGGCAGCTTGACCGTTTGAAGCTCGAATCCCGTGTCTGGAGCGTAATTTATTAACCCTATAAGCCCCAAGAGCAGCTATAATCTGTTTTATCAGCAGACTGAGCCAATACACCAGTTAAGGCAAATGAAATGAGTGCTTAAACATTACGATTTGCAATTATTTGGACTCAAATTAAACAAATATGAGTAATTTTCACCAACTTGAAGTCGCGGTATCGAAACACAAAATTCTTCAAGCTAGTGAAAATTTAACCCTTTAAACGCCGGTGACGCATATGTTCGGGTTTTCTATTTTTATTAGCACATTAAGTTCCACCTTTTAAACATGTTAAAGATAAAATGTGACATCAATCAGCAACATTTAAAAACAGTTGACCTCCATTTTGTCAAATCTAAATAATTTTCACTCACTGGATCGCGTCAGCGAGACACAACCTCAAGTGGGTGAAAATTCAAATTGAATAATTTGGCGGTTAAAGGGTTAAGGCGAATGAAAGAATGTTTAAACAGAAAGATTTGCAAATGTTTGGTATCAAATTAAACAAAAATGAGTAATTTTCACCCACATGAAGTTGTGGGTCGCGGTAGCGAGACACAACTTCATGTGGGTGAAAATTTAAATAAGATAACTTAGCGACTAAAGGGTCAAGGCTTATTTGTTTGGCGGTAAACGTAGAAGGGTTAGCGAGTGACTACCCAACAAGCACGAGGCGTTGACACAATGTTGTTTTAATGTTGGTCCACCGTCTTCGACGGCGGACCAACATTGAAATAACATGTGTCAACGCCTCGTGTTTGATGGGTAAGTTTCTTATGCCCGGCATTTCAGAATTATTACACATTAGTCTAAGCGCCCCTGCGAATAGGACAACCTCCTGTCGATAGGCGCTGTGTTCTGCCGTCTAATTACTGCTGTAACCGCCAGGAAATGCCTGGAAGTGTCGCCAACCTCCGCCCTCTACGGACGTGCAGGGGATGTCAAGTCAAGTACTGCAGCAGACCTGCATGACGCTCCGAAAAGACGATAGGAAGTGTCTGCTTACTTGAAGTTTGCATTTTGGCTTGGATACGGCTAACACTGTAACTGAGCAAAAGTAATACAACGTCATAACGTCTTATGTTTACAGCTAGTGTTATCAAATCATTGTGCTGATATAGGCCTACATGTAAATTAACATATACAACATTCACATAATATTTGGATGACATCATGCACAAGTGGGCTAACCCACATTAAAAAAACGATGAAAATGTATGTCATTGATAGCAACAACTTGATTAATATAAGAGTTTCACATTCAGGGTTAGACTATTTGGTCACTGATTCTGTTACCTTTCTGTGTTAATTTGTATTTATCCGTTTTATCATGCACTTCATGTTGCAGCGCGATTTTTTCTCAAACTCGTCAAAATGTGGGTTAGCCCACTTGTGCGTGATGCCATCCATTTATATCAGTGCATACAACCATATACGCTAAGATACAAATACGTTGCAGACGCGTGTTTATTTTCCTGTCATCGGCAGTTGTAGCTCCCACTACAGTGGGAACTACATCTGCCGATGACATGATAGTGTTTCTACGTTGCGGGATATTTCACAAGCGGGAAAAACATGCGAATATTTTAAGTATCACCTTAGATATGAAAGGGTGTGTCCACTTTGCGATGTGGCAGATCCACCCTTTCATATCCAAGTGACGATATATAAACGAGCGGCATCAGCGTCTTCACACCTTACTTTAGCAGACACAGTCACATGGATTTACCACGCCTTCTTTTTCTGTTGCTTAAAATTCGTCTCCTTGGATATTAAAAGGTGTATCTGCCACTTTGTAAAGTGGCAGATACACCCTTTCATACCCAAGGTGACGGTCTTCACACCTTACTTCAACAGACACAGTCAGATAGATTTAACACGCCTTGTTTTTCTGTTGCTTATAATTCGTCCCCTTGGTTATGAAAGGGTGTATCTGCCACTTTGTAAAGTGGCAGATACACCCTTTCATACCCAAGGTGAAGATATGTGTCGGGCGATATTTCACGCCTTTCGCTACAAGGCATTCCATTCGGCCGACTGAGATCTGTGTAAATTAATCAGAGGAGAAGCATGTCGCGATTGTTACATGTCTTGTACGTGACCGGGTTTCACAGTGAGATGTGGTGAAGGCGAAAAGGACAAGTTTTGTCCTGGGGTTGACGTTTTTTACAATCTAATCACGGACAATAGCACTGAGTAGGTCGTATAATGCTGGTCATAATTTTTCAAGGAAACTTGACAAATGATAAGTAGTTCCAATTAATTTCTATGTTTCTATAATTTATCATTCCAGGCCGCGCTATGTGATTTCGTGCGATTCACTGCAAGGCGGTGTAGTATAATCGGGTAATAATATAATTTAGAAAATACAATAATAATTACATTAAATGAAGCGGAATATATCACTTTAATGTAATGCAGCGCAAGTAATGGGTAACATTCACCTGTTCACTGTAATGCAGTGAAATACAATGCCATGCTATTTAATGCAATACAATGTTTTAGAATGAAAATATGAAATGCAAAACGATACAATGCAATGCAATGCAATTCACTGCACTCCATAACAATGCACTGCAACGTACAATGCAATGCAATTTATTGCAATTCATAACGTCTCACCACACATAATAACCGTCCCATAGATATACATGTATCATGACCCATGCGCTCTGACTTCCCAGCACTCTTAAAATGGAGAAATGTAAGTCGCCCTATGTATCATTTTAGCCATCAGTCTGTTCTTAAAAAATACATGTTAATCTGCTTGCTTTTCTGTTATTTTAGCCAGAATAAGCTCTTGCATCACTCTCCGGTTTTGAGAAGAGCTTTTATCTGTTACAGTTAGTATAAGGACTTCCTGTGAATTTTATATTTGCTAATCTCGATGCTTTTGCTATAAGAGATCATCACAGAATCGATTTAAATTTATATCAAAATGATATATAGCTGGCTGACTTGACCGCTGCCTGACTGTCTTGCTGGTTGACTGGCAGGCTGACTGATCCACTGACTAGATAAATGGCTGGCTGGCTGGAGTGCTGGCCCACTGACTTTCCGGTTTTCTGGTTGACCTGGCTGGCTTGTTGGCTCGCTAGCTGGCTGGCTGGCTGGCCTGGCCGATGCTGTCTGTCTGTCTGTCTGTCTGTCTGTCTGTCTGTCTGTCTGTCTGTCTGGCTGGCTGGCTGGCTGGCTGGCTGGCTGGCTGGCTGGCTGGCTGGCTGGCTGGCTGGCTGGCTGGCTGGCTGGCTGGCTGTTTGGCTGTTTGGCTAGTCACCTTATGGTCAAGCTAACCAGTCGGCTGGCTGGTCTGCTAGTAGTTTGATAGGCCGGTTACTCTTGCAGTGTAATATCAGGATCAGCGGTAGAAGGCCATCATGGGCGGACACGAGGGCGTCAGTCTGGCGGATGACATTCGCCGGGCATCCTCTCTGCCTGAGGATCATGGCCATACCAGGATCACGCGTCCTCCACAGATCCCACTCAGCACAATACACTACCAAATACTGCCCAAATAATGGCTCCACGTTGGCCATCATTGGGTGCAAGGAGACTTCATAGCAGCTGCCTTCATAGCAGCTGCCTGCAGCACTGGCCCACAATTACAAGATGTACAGCCACTGTGGGTGTAATGTTGGGCCGCCGTCTTTGACGGCGACCCACCATTACACCCACAGTGGCAGCAGTGTTTTCCCTGAGACGCCTTGCCCCCTGGGGATCCATTTCGCGCAGTCAGCACCCGGCAGGCGATCCGCATCCAGTGTTACGCTGGTATGTCCCGGGTCAGATTGTCCTGCTTGATATCTGTATCAGGGACTGTGATGACTTGTTCAGATCGGCGTGCAGGACTCCCTCAATGGGAAAAGAGGGGGTCACCCTACTAGGTCGCCTGATCTCAAAACACGGTATCTAGCTCAGGAGAGATGTGCTGTGTTGCATCAGGTCAGAACACAGTATCCGCACACACATGTAGAAGGCACATTACTCAACCATCTTGACGCATTTGAAAATGAGCAGGACAATAACCTAGCTCCAGACTTGTACCAGTGACGCCTCATATAGTTTATTGCATTGGTTTCAGTGTCTCTCAATTGCTGGAGGTGTCATTTTCATTTTTTTTTGCATGACTTAAAGATATTTATATTAAGTTCAACTTTATAGTGTAGAAAGCTGAAGCAAACAAACGCACTCAAGTATCAGATACTGACAGTACTCTCGCCAGTCTTGGCAATGCGTTGTTCCAATTACCGGTGCTTTGTATTTACTGACTTTATCTGTGATGTGAGCATATCCGGAAAACAATATAATATGATCATATCATTACTATAAATGAGCATTATAAAACAAACGTGTGTACGTTTATCACCTGCAAGATGAGAAAGCCACATGCTGCCCTCGACTTGTGGCAATTAAAACATTTTGTTTATGTTATCAATTGTAAGCATCGGTATAATATTATAGTAATTCGAGCTAAAATCGCCTTCTGTAAGATTGGTTTTCCAGCAAGACAGTGACCTAACTTTGCGAGGCTGGTTCACTTGCTGCGATGTTGGCCCAGCATTGCCTGAACTTGTTTGCTGGGGAAGATGATGTTTTGTTAGATGTCACATACCAATGCTGCTGTGATGTTGGCCCAGCGTCTACGACGCTGGACCAGCATCACAGCGGCACTGGCTCAACAACTGGTATTTGCTGCCGTTAGATGTCACAGAGCAGACCGGTTGACTGCGTGAGTTGTGTAGCTACTGGGGCGAAGGGATGGATGGAGGAAGGAAGGGGAGGACGAGATCCCTGTGGAGGGGGCGGTAGGACCAGAAACAAGGATCAATGGATGTGAATGTTGAGCCTAGACTGGGGACGGACATAGAAATTGAGGACAGATTGTCTCAGTCCCTCGTGTGTCCGTGTCTGCTGCAATAACGTGAGCAACAGCTGGCATAGCACTCTGCCTGATCAACAGACCAAAAGCTGCAGAGATTGTGCTGGCAACAGTCCCTACCAGCCGCTGTAGATGCGTGAGCAGTGTCTCGTCTCAGTGCAGCTGGTCCCCAGGCCGTTGTGGGACAGCACGCAGAAATAGCTGAGGAAACAGCCGCAGGAATAGTTAGCAGCAGGGGTCTATAGAACCCTAATCAGTGCCGCCTCTTGCTGTCGCCAAGTGTTTGACCCTCGGCTGATTGCTGGAATAGCAAGATCAACAGCTACACAAAGAGCAGCCTGTAATAGCTGTATACAGAATGCTATCCAGGTTCTGGACAGCACAACGTGTGATTAAATCGTATTCTTGTTTATAATCTGCGGATCGCCAGTAATACAAGCAGCAGGTTATATAGACGGCTTTTATGTTGTCGTAGGCGTTGGTTCCAGGCATATATGTCATACACTGTGGCTACAGCTGCATATGTCACGTGTTTGAATAATCTACCGATTCAAAGCCAGTGTTTGCCTAACTGAAGTAGTATCCAATCTACAATACCCTGTAATCAAGGGGGCTGGGCCATTATCACAACGCAGGAAAGAGTCTGCAATAGTTGATTATCAAAGCATTAGCACCATGATTTGATTAATGACCTCTTCTTCATCATTGTGAGACTGCCTACCACAGGAATAGTCTGCTGTAGCGCTCTGCAAAACCCGTAATCAGTGTCTCCTCTAAATGTCCCATCTCCTGCCTAATCATTGGCTCGTCTTGTTGCTTCCCATGATGGACCCTTTGCGGACAGCAAGCTTCTAAAAGCGACCAGTTGGACTAATGGTGAGAGACAGCGTCTGCAGGAGCTAGTTCGCGAATACATCTATGTGTTGACTTATCTGCATCTGCTTCAATCACAATTGTGAGGTGCGGATGGGGTGAATAGTGAGTCGTGCAACAGCTGATTTCTATGTGTCGAGTGGAGAAGGTTGTCGTTATCTGTTGTCTTTATTCTGGTTGTGGATGAGTAGGTCTACAGGAGCCATGTATATAACATGGTCTGCAAAGTGAGACTGCGACTCAACCACTGCTTGTATTGTGTGGCTTAACCGTTGTCACATTGTGTTGTGGACTATAATAAAACAACAATATACAGGGATATTGTGCAATTCACACAGTACTGAGAAACCTTTCATCATGGTTTATGTGTGCCAGTCCAGTATTTGATCGCACGGATATTCTACCACAGTTTGTAAAGACTGTCTGCTTCTGGCAGCCGAACAATGGATGATTTTAAATCAAGAGCTGTAGTGATAAATAGGAGCATGCATAGTTAAAGCAGTGTCTCACTAACTAGATTTACTGGGCAAGCGTGAGCAGCATCTCAGTGTAATTTTGCTTTGAATAGGGTTTGATTCCTTATTTTTTAGCACTGCATACTACTCTCCCTGAATCATCATTAGCTGCAACATAGTGCTCGGTTATAACCGCCTCGTTTTAATTGCATCACTTTCATAGCTTGTTTTACTCTTGTATCTCCCCACTGTGCTGGATTGTGACCTGGCTGAGGCTGGTGCCTTGACAGGTGTATAGGATTTGAATATTGTGCATTAAAGAGCCAGTTTAACACCTCGACCCCGTTATCAGGAATTTGTCGTGATCGTGCAGGTGGTGACTGCGGCGTGCTGGTCCTGGATCCCGTGGTGGGACATGTTCTGGTGGCTGAGTCTTCGCTACTCCAGGTAATGATTCCTTGAACTTTACCGTTTCCCAAAGCCAAAAGGCAGTAATTGTTTATTTGTGAAGTAAGCAGCTACTGCCTTTTGGCTTTGCACGGCAGATTGGCAGACATGTAAAATTGGTCTTCATCAGCTATAGCACATAAGTCTACACATAATTGTCATACACTTTAAATCAAAACATTTTCCCAAGTGATATCAACATTTCAAACATATATTTAGCATTTCAAATTATTTTCAATATGTGGCATGCACTGACAACTTTCACAATGGTTCTAATGCATACTGTATAAAACGACAATTTCTTCTATGCGTTCACAACCACCTTATTTGGAACAGAGGGTACATCCCGCTAATAATGTTAGGACTGATTTTATATTAATCCTTAATACACCACTATAATCGTTTTTACTACGTTTGATTAGCTGATCAAACCACTGTTATTGGGAATGAAATGGGTGTTAAAAAAAAATTTGCAAATGTTTCGCCTCAAATTAAACAAACATGAGTAATTTTCACCCACTTGAAGTTGCGGATTGCGATAGCGAGACACAACTTCAAAAGGGTTAACTCAGTGGGGTGTGCTCATGATACTGACTGCTTGATAGATTTGAGCCAATTTTGCAGACCAAACATGGCAAGATCATGCTTTTATTTACCGGGCTAATCTGTACACATGCATAGTACAATTTCCGCTATCCCTACAAAATTAGACGTAGGAATATGCCATCTATACCTATAAATCAACATTGCAAGCTAGCTGATCAGGACACTTGCGACATTGAACGGGATACCATCTGGCTATGTCTTTTTCAGGTGTGTCGGGACATTTACATGTACATGTTAACCATGTCACCATATTTTGGACGACTGGAATAGCCGAATTTACATGTCCTTAATTCTGTACGGTCAGGAATCGTCAATATTTACCTCTTGATAGGCAATACATGTAGGGCATCTATTCCACCACTCAATGGCAAAAATATATTGTCTTTGTATTGGAATATTGATGACGGAACGCCTCCTGGTACAGTTACAATTTAAATTGCACACGTGAAGATCTCTGAAATATTGTTAAGGTTGATTAATTTAGGTTGATATCGTCCCCTTGGATATGAAAGGGTGTATCTGCCACTTTTTAAAGTGGCAGATACACCCTTTCATATCCAAGGGGACGATATGATACCGAGAACCGTTATATTAATCATTAAAACGCTACATTTACCCACTTGAAGTTGGGTCTCGCTACCGCGACCCACAACTTCAAGAGGGTAAAATTAGTTTTTAGGGTAAAATAGTTTAACAATTTGATTCGAAATATACGCTAACTTTAAAAATTTAATGCACATTTATGTGACAAATTTACATTTTGGGTAGGAGAAACAGAGAACTAAAAACCGGTTATCTGATTAGAAGTTTTACGAAACTAATACCATAGGTCGAGAGCTATGCGTCTTGCAGACCCATAGGCTTCTGATGGCGGCCAATTGTTGTGGCTTGATCCCCAACCCAGGGGTTTCGGTATCGGTTCCGTTGGCACTCGTGCACAGATTTCTAGAACGCATCACATGCGCAACCAATTCTGATTTACTGTTGGGCCAGATTCGAAGACGGCGAGCAGCTGCTAATCCCATATATATAAGGTTTACAGCTAGTTTTAAATAAAATATATCAAATTCAACTGAATATGATAAAGTTGTGTGTGACAGATGCTCAAATCATCTACTACTTAGATTTTTTATATGTACATTTTTCATAAATAAACATATTTTACGTCATTTCACCAGTACAAAAATATGCTACAACGTTGATTGAAAGTCTCTTCCCAATAAACACAAAACATTTGTATCTCATTTGTGCAATGTTGGACGTTGTACAAATGATATACAAATGTTTTGTGTTTGAGCTAGGTTGTCTCTTGGTCTTACGCTTTGTCATTTCCCCGATGGCGAATCGTCACCACCAGTATAGATTCTGTTATCAATTATTATATGGATGCTCACTGCAATAATAGTGGATAATTTTCTTGTTATGCATAAGCCTATTATGAGCCATGCATATACACATTAAAACCCAGCATTTGTCTACATCATTGGACTGAGGGGTATGCTCATGTCCTGGGGCCCCTCCCACAAAGAATCTTAAAATTAAAATCACATTAACTTTCTCTTATTTGCATTAGAAAAGTTAAGATGATTTCAAATTTTCTAAGGTAAATAAGAGGAAGTTAAGATAATCTTAATTGTAAGATTCTTAGTGGGATGTGCTCTTGGTCTTATATGAGGACAGTACAGACAGTGCAGCTCACTAGATCAGACAAGATTAGGAAGGACAGTCTTTCAGATATAATGTGACCGTGCCCTCTCTTGGCTGTTGGCATGATGGAGTTAATGACATTTTAGATCACATTATGAGACATTATTGCGAAGAACGAAGAAAAAACAAAGAGGTAGTCTTATCAAACATACTTCTTTTCACCGACAGAATGTCAGTTTGAAGCAGAATATTATCTAACAATACATCGTTGTCTGACAATTGTAACGTGATATCGTAACGTTCTCATCGTTATGATGTTAGTTCCAATTTCGTTACAACGATGTTTTATTCTGTTTATTAAACATTTGAACAACCATGACAAAATAGTCTTCGTCGTTTCCACAAATGGCCTTGTGTGATCCACGATTTTCTTCTGGTTGCTGGCCGGCCCCAATGGCTCATTCGTATCGACTGGGGCTTGTAACCTGGGGGTACCAGGTTTGAATTCCGGTCGGGTCGGATATTTGTCATCGTGGTTGTGCATATACAGTGCTCCAAACTGTTCAAAGGCATGGAGTGTACAGTGCTGCATTATGGTACTGTGCACTATAAAGAACCCTTGAAGAGTAGGGCATAGTCCCGGCTTCGGGCTTCCTTCTGTCGCGATATCGCCATGCTTGTGCAGAAGGCGACATAAGACAATATTCATATTCTTCTGGTTGGCAATTGTAAAGATCTGTAGGATCCCCAGCTATGCCCATTAAGTTGGAACCTAGCTTATGCCTCTAGACTAGAACTTGGGTCAATCAGCGCGAAAAGTCTAGGTGTCAATCTATATGAGTCAATTTCTCAATTTCTTATAGGTGTCACGAAGTGCATACATGCACTATAGTCCTACGTATGACGTGTATATATAATCTACGGCAACATAGACTACAGATAGGCTAGCAGTTTCGACAACACTGTCACTATATGATGACATTTAGCCCCGTTTGAGACAGTGCTTAGGGAACTTAAGACGGAATCAGCTTTAAAAATGTGTTTTTAGGCAGTGATTCCGTCACTGAAAACAAAATAAGATAAACCGTGAGTAATTTTCCGATGTATAATCTCACACAGAAAATCGTTCAATAGAAACTCTTTATCTACATACAAATGTACATGCAGCCTCGTTCTCAGGGCCAGACCAACCTCCTTCTCAGTGCCAGACTAGCACAGCTAGCTGGCCTTGCTACAGAGCTTTGGTAAGCTCTTCTGTAATGCCGCGTCCTGATAGGGCCTCAAAAACAGCAGTCTGATGCCGAGCTTGACTCTTTCCAACTGTGTCAAATGTTACACTGCGCTGGCCAATCTCCGACCAACTTGCCCTATCATCGTCCATCCTTCACTCATGCAGCAATAGTTTGACAGACACGTGGCTGGCCAGTGTGTTGTCTAAATCTTATTTACAAAGTTTACATACTTTTTAAACATGTGGTGATTGGCCAGCAAAAAATCAGGTCAAGCTCATGAATATCTCCAACAGAACAGATTCTACAATGCAATCAATCAGAACCACTAGCGAACGTTAGTGGATGTGATGAATGAGAATGATGTACATGATGTTGCCTCTGCAAATTACTCAGATTACAGACTAAATTTTAGCCCATGTCGCTTCAGGAGTGGAGCACGGGTTTAACCCTTTAGGTCCTCACGATGCATTAAATCAATATTTTACATCCCTGTAAACAGACTTAATTTTCCAACAACTATGGGTTTTGTAATGATAATTTCCATGAAACTGGTTTACCAATTCAAGGAAATTTTCTATAATTTTTTAACCACATCAAATCATCTTCATCCACTACAAGTCGAGAATTGCGATAGCAATTCGCGGCTTGTAGTGGATGAAGATAACAACGGTAAAGTCGGGCCTGAAAGGGTTAAAGTAGGTATTGACACATGTCAAGTGGAGCCAGAGATACCATTAAGATGGACATCTTGGCCACTGCCCGCGGCGGACCTCAGTGCATGACGTCCTTGCTTTATGTAGCTCTCTCAGGATCGTCGATCTCAGGAACTAACGGCTTAAGTCTCGCGGGCCAGATATACTGGCAAAGTCACGATATTGGAGGATACAATACAAGTCAGGCTGAAAAAAGCCAGTGCGTGGCATTATAACCGTGAAAAACAGTTTTTTTCCGATGACAATCGTATATGCTCAGTTTTGCATGCATACATTTCCATTAAAGAGTCTCATATAGTTGACTGCCTTTAAGAACGAAATATTTAGATGAAATTAGATAATAATTGTCTAATGTACTTGTGCAGTGCAAATAAACTATATTGCAAATATCATTACAACGCGTAAACTTAGTTGATCGTTTTTTTGGCAGACCATTTTTCATAGTATAAATAGTACCACTGAAATGTGTATAATTGCAATTTTGATCCCCTTGGAGGTGGTCACGGTGTGTCTTGCCGATGAAACAAAAAAGTGAGCTTTTTGCCAAATTTATGATCGAAACTTTTTTGTTTGTGAGCTGCATGGTTTGATAACAATTGAAATTGGATGCAAATTAGTTTCAAAATTCTCAAATGTTTTCTGTATGCATCACTGTCTGTTACCCCAGCAAGCATTGCGCGTTGGTCCAATGTTGGCTTATTGGTGGCCCATCGTCTACAGCGCTGGCCGAACATTTGAGCTGACATTGAACGTGACGTCTCGTGCCACTAATATAATCATGCTGACCGTTATCCCACTTTTTTTATTTACATTTTCACCGACTTGAGGCTGTGTCTCGCGGCTGCGACCTGTAACGTCAACCCTTTAACCGCCGGTCCCGATTATATTCGTTTTTTCATTCTCTTTATTAGCACATTAGTACCGCCTTTTAAACATGGTACAGATAAAACATTACGTCAATCAGCAAGATTTAAACATCGTTAGCCTCCACTTTGTCAAATCTGAATAATTTTCACTCACTTGAAGTTGTGGATCGCGTTAGCGAGACACAACTTCAAGTTAGCGAAAATTTAAATTGAATAGCTTGGCGGTTAAAAGGTTAAGTTGCTCACATTTGTTTAATTTGAGACCAAATATCTTCAGATCTTGATTTTTAAACACACATTTAATTCCCATTAACGATAATCATGTTAATCAATTAATAAAACAGATTCGGAACGACTATAGTCGTGATCGGCAGGTAAAGGGTTGTGATCAGTGCTGATGTCTTTGGACTATTCGTCGTCCTAGCTTGGTGATTCTGTCATTCTGGAATTAGTTGGTGTCATAACATAGCGAATATGGAGATTTCTTTGCAAACTTATGTCACACTTCATGGAAACACCCATCATGGAGGGAACTGGACAAGGCACTTCAGAGGGATATATGTCAGGGATCGAGATAGAGTACTGGCTCACCGTTTTCACAGTTGCTGGCCCAGCACTGTGCTAATCGTGTGCCAGGTTCTGGCAGGGATTCCTCCGAGAGAGGCTCGAGTAGTCCGCACATTGGTGAGATAGATAAATATGCAGAAGATCAATAAAACAGGCTGTATTATGCCGGAGCAATGGACACTGTTGCTTCATATGAAACTCTGCATAATTAGGACCACGTTGGAAACAGCTGCGTCTCTGCCTAACATGACTTTCTGCAGATTAGGAGATCGTCGTGGCGATGCTGCCATTAACGTCATCGCCCAATGAGGCCCCAATGTGCCTTTAAAATGAATTGACTGTTCCAGCTTTCACAGCCCAACTACCATTGAGCCACCAGTCGCCCCGCCTCCTAGCCACACAATTATGATCTTCAAAGCCAAAATAAAGCAACTGCTTACTTGAAAAGTAAGTATGCAATACAAAGAGTAACTGTTTCCTTGTAACGTTAGCGGTGTTTTTTTCCAAACGCGCCAGGATTGTTTCAAATCTCTATCAGTATCTTAATTATCAGTTCAATGTCTGGTTTATAACTCACTGGCATGGGTGATGTTAACCGCATGATCTTCCCAGGCGATCAAATCAGTGTGATTGGGAATGAAATGATTGTTTAAATAGCAAGAATTGCTAATTCTTGGTCTCACAGTAAACACATAATTATGAGCAGTTTTCACCCACTTGAAGTTGGGTCGCGGTGCGAGATACAACTTCAAGTGGGTGAAAATTAAAAAAAAAAGGATTAGGATAGCCAGGCCGGGTAAATGTATTTATAAGCCATTTGATCCGTATATGACATGTACAATAATACATGAAATATCCACATTTCTGATGCCTGTGGTTTAGACTCAAAGCACAATGCATTTAAACTATAAAATTATATCATGTTTATATTGAAAAGTCACAATTTATATTTTTATTCTGAAATTCCATAAATTCATGAAAAACGCATGATAACCCAGTAAAACGAATCGTGTATATACTGGGTTAGCATTGGTTGAAAATTCAAACTGAAAACAATATTCTCATTGATGAAAAAGGTACATGTCCCAAATTGAATTATTTGACTGATAAACTGAGCATAATTATACCACTCATATATATTTTTATCAATTTTTAATGTTTGAAAACAGAGATAACTTGACCTAGTAGGGCGAGGGTTAAAGCTACATAACTGTTTAGATTATTTCGACAGAAATAACCTATAATGTACAAAACAATCATTCATATTTTTATAAAGGCTTTATAAATGCATTAAAACTGTGTAAATGTAGCGGAATTAGTTCACCGTGCGATACACTATCAAGTAATATGAAGTAGCAAATTGGTCCGTCTGTGTACAATTTGTAGGTTATGGTGGCGGAATTATGGGCCAATATAATGTTGCACTGGGCCCCCATTAAGCCGACCTAATATCAAACAGCGACGTTGAACCGAATTGGTCTAACGTTGGGCCAGCGCCGGAGACGACTAGCCAACATTATGCTGACATTGGTTCAATGCCACGTTTTATCCGGGATACCAAACGACACAAACCGCCCGTTGGTGTCTTGAGACTAGGACAGTCAGCCTCGGTTGCAGTAAGGGCCGATTTTTAAAAAATAATTTTATTTTACTGAATTTCGCGATTTACATGACTGCGTGCGACGACTTACGATAAAATAAAATAGAGTCTGATAATGTCTAATAGCATTTTGAATATATTTTGAAATGCCCATGAGTTATCGAGTGAAAACCTGCAAATGTTTTTCAAGAAAAGCACGAAAGTCAGAAGAGTGAAAAATACGGTTTACGTTGACTGTTTTTGGCGGTAATTTTCGCACGGTCGGAATAGACCCTCTAAGTGGCGGGCCAAAGGCTCAGATGCTGGCTCACACTCAAACATGTTAAAAGCACCAAAGAGGAAAGTGTTAAAAATTAAACATGACATTATATGCATATTTCATCCTTATCGCACAAAGTAAGAACAGATATGCCTATTAAAATGACATGACAAAATAAACGGTGCATTGTGAAATGCATCTATCATCACTTCAAAAATAAATAAAAATTGAATCTGTTCCATTCTCTTTAATGATGCTTGTTATCTGCCACTTGGTACTTTCAATGTCCTGTTTATACAGACAGTGTGGGTTACTCCGCTGTGATTGGGTTTGTTTAGGTGGGGCAACAATATTAAAAAAAAAAAAAACTTAAATCCTTAATAACTCAGTAACCGGAGCAGTAAAATAAAAAAATAAAACACCATTCTTCATGAATTAGTCTTTTGAACAAAATAAACAAAACAGTTATGCAGCTTTAATGTTTTAGAGTCTGCTGGCTATTTGTATTGACTAGCAGTTAGCAAGTGACTAGCAAGTAGTTTATTTTAACCCTTTGACCGCCGGGTCCGACTATATTCGTTTTTTATTAGAACATTAAGTACCATCTTTTAAACATGTCACATATAAAACGTAACATAAATCAGCAAGATTTGAAAATAGTTGACCTAGATTTTGTGAAATCTGAATAATATTCACTCACTTGGAGTTGTGGATCGCGTCAGCGAGACACAACTCCAAGTGGATGAAAATTCCAATTGAATAACTTCAAAGGCTTAACCCTTTTATTAGCCTTTTGTTAGCCTTTTATTAACCGATTAAATCAGCGAACGAACGAACGAACAAACGAATTATTGAATGAACATACTTATGAATGAAGAATTCAATGAATCAATGAATGCATTTAAAAGCAGGCGAGCGAACAAACAAAACAACAGCAAAAGTAAACATACTATAATCAGTTGATGTTGTTTATGTTTGCACGGCAGAATAAAGAGATCAAATACTGCCGTACAATAGCAGGGTTTGCAGGACAATGTTGGATGAGAGCATTAGAGACAGGTGAGCCCGTGAGCCGGCGGGAGTGATAAATACAGCCGGGCATAGTGAGCGTGACTGAGTGTTGTCTCTCTGGATCAGTGTCTGCGTCACTCTGTGACATCAACCATCCCAGTCACTTATCACATTATACTCTGTCATATAATGATAAACAGCAGTAACTGCTTACTTGAAAAGTAGCGGTGTAGCGGTGTCCCTCTAGATCAGTGTCTGCTCCCCTCCGTCACATTCTGTGGTGTCTCTCTAGATCAGTGTCTGCTCCCCTCCGTCACATTCTGCGGTGTCTCTCTAGATCAGTGTCTGCTCCCCTCCGTCACATTCTGTGGTGTCTGTCTATGTCAGTGTCTGCTCCCCTCCGTCACATTCTGTTGTGTCTCTCTAGATCAGTGTCTGCTCCCCTCCGTCACATTCTGCGGTGTCTCTCTAGACCAGTGTCTGCTCCCCTCCGTCACATTCTGTGGTGTCTCTCTAGATCAGTGTCTGCTCCCCTCTGTCACATTCTGTGGTGTCTGTCTATGTCAGTGTCTGCTCCCCTCCGTCATATTCTGCGGTGTCTCTCTAGATCAGTGTCTGCTCCCCTCCGTCACATTCTGTGGTGTCCCTCTAGATCAGTGTCTGCTCCCCTCCGTCACATTCTGCGTTATCTCTCTAGATCAGTGTCTGCTCCCCTCCGTCACATTCTGTGGTGTCTGTCTATGTCAGTGTCTGCTCCCCTCCGTCACATTCTGCGGTTTCTCTCTAGATCAGTGTCTGCTCCCCTCTGTCACATTCTGCGGTGTTTCTCTAGATCAGTGCCTGCTCCCCTCCGTCACATTCTGCGGTGTCTCTCTAGATCAGTGTCTGCTCCTCTCTGTCACATTCTGCGGTGTCTCTCTAGATCAGTGTCTGCTCCCCTCCGTCACATTCTGCGGTGTCTGTCTATGTCAGTGTCTGCTCCCCTCCGTCATATTCTGCGGTGTCTCTCTAGATCAGTGTCTGCTCCCCTCCGTCATATTCTGCGGTGTCTCTCTAGATCAGTGTCTCCGCCCCTCCGTCACATTCTGCAGTGTCTCTCTAGATCAGTGTCTGCTTCCCTCCGTCACATTCTGCGGTGTCTGTCTAGATCAGTGTCTGCTCCCCTCCGTCATATTCTGCGGTGTCTCTCTAGATCAGTGTCTGCTCCTCTCTGTCACATTCTGCGGTGTCTCTCTAGATCAGTGTCTGCGCCCCTCCATCACATTCTGCAGTATCTCTCTAGATCAGTGTCTGCTCCCCTCCGTCACATTCTGCGGTGTCCCTCTAGATCAGTGTCTGCTCCCCTCCGTCATATTCTGCGGAGTCCCTCTAGATCAGTGTCTGCTCCCCTCAGTCACATTCTGCGGTTTCTCTCTAGATCAGTGTCTGCTCCCCTCCGTCACATTCTGCGGTGTCCCTCTAGATCAGTGTCTGCTCCCCTCCGTCATATTCTGCGGTGTCTCTCTAGATCAGTGTCTGCTCCCCTCCGTCACATTCTGCGGTGTCTCTCTAGATCAGAGTCTGCTCCCCTCCGTCATATTCTGCGGTGTCTCTCTAGATCAGTGTCTGCTCCCCTCCGTCACATTCTGCGGTGTCCCTCTAGATCAGTGTCTGCTCCCCTCCGTCATATTCTGCGGTGTCTCTCTAGATCAGTGTCTGCTCCCCTCCGTCACATTCTGTGGTGTCTGTCTATGTCAGTGTCTGCTCCCCTCAGTCACATTCTGCGGTTTCTCTCTAGATCAGTGTCTGCTCCCCTCTGTCACATTCTGCGGTGTCTCTCTAGATCAGTGTCTGCTCCCCTCCGTCACATTCTGCGGTGTCTCTCTAGATCAGTGTCTGCTCCTCTCTGTCACATTCTGCGGTGTCTCTCTAGATCAGTGTCTGCTCCCCTCTGTCACATTCTGCGGTGTCTCTCTAGATCAGTGTCTGCTCCCCTCCGTCACATTCTGCGGTGTCTCTCTAGATCAGTGTCTGCTCCCCTCAGTCACATTCTGCGGTTTCTCTCTAGATCAGTGTCTGCTCCCCTCCGTCATATTCTGTGGTGTCTCTCTAGATCAGTGTCTGCTCCCCTCCGTCATATTCTGCGGTGTCTCTCTAGATCAGTGTCTGCTCCCCTCCGTCACATTCTGCAGTGTCTCTCTAGATCAGTGTCTGCTTCCCTCCGTCACATTCTGCGGTGTCTGTCTATGTCAGTGTCTGCTCCCCTCCGTCACATTCTGCGGTGTCTCTCTAGATCAGTGTCTGCTCCCCTCCGTCACATTCTGCAGTGCCTCTCTAGGTCAGTGTCTGCTCCCCTCCGTCATATTCTGCGGTGTCTCTCTAGATCAGTGTCTGCTCCCCTCCGTCATATTCTGCGGTGTCTCTCTAGATCAGTGTCTCCGCCCCTCCGTCACATTCTGCAGTGTCTCTCTAGATCAGTGTGTGCGCTCCCTCTGTCACATCCTGTGTTGTCTCTCTAGGAGCCCTCCATCACATTCTGTGGTGTCTCTCTAGATCAGTGTCTGCTCCCCTCTGTCACATTCTGCAGTGTCTCTCTAGATCAGTCTCTGCTCCCCTCCGTCACATTCTGCAGTGTCTCTCTAGATCAGTGGCTGCTCCCCTCCGTCACATTCTGTGGTGTCTCTCTAGGTCAGTGTCTGCTCCCCTCCGTCACATTCTGTGGTGTCTCTCTATATCAGTGTCTGCTCCCCTCCGTCCCATTCTGCGGTACCTCTGCGAGACATGTCACAAGCGACAATGACATCAGATAACATGTCGCTAAAGATAGTGGCACAATAGACAATGTTACAAGAGACAGTGTCAGGAGAAAGTGACACAAGTGACAGTGACAGTGTCACGAGACTGCGACACACAAGACAGTGACACAAGAGACAGTGACACACGAGATGGTGACACACGAGATATTGACACACGAGACAGTGACACACGAGATAGTGACACACGAGACAGTGACTCACGAGATAGTGACACACGAGGCACACGAGACAGTGACACACGATACAGTGACACACGAGACTGTGACACGCGAGGTAGTGACACACGAGATTATGACACCCGAGATATTGACACAAGAGACAGTGACACATGAGATATTGACACACCAGGCTGTGACACACAAGATAGTAACTCACGAGAAAGTGGCACACGAGATAGTGACACGCAAGATAGTGATACATGAGATAGTGACACAAGATAGTGCCTTTAGGGGATATAGTAAGGGTCTAGAGACATTTGCATGCCATCGCGGGATCATGTCTTAACGGAATCCTCTGGACACCTAATTCTCTTTTGTAAATGTGGTAAAATGTTATGACACAAAAATTATTGTTGCAGTAAACAACCCCAAAATCGGCGACACTAGGCTATTATTAATCAACATTGACTGAACGTCTTATGTTGCTCAGCTCTCCCTAAAATGTGAAACCAGGAAGTGATTGTCCAGAGAAGAAAACAACACTAGACTAGAACGGAAATTGTATGTCTTCGTGGCTTTAAAGATATGATTGAAGTGTCGGAAGGTCAAAAGAGAGTTCAAAAAGACCAAGAGTATAAAGAAAGAAAAACAGACGAAGGGGAAATTCGGACAGACTCGCAAAAGATGTTGATCATTTCTCAGAAACTGTGTTACGTCATCAAAGGTCACCATTAACTGCGGTATAGCTGTTAGGTGACAACAAAGTCTGGGCTGTCCCCTGGATTGGGCGGAGGCCCTAGGGTAGTGGTTAGCACCGCTGCCTTTCACGCCAGAGTTCGGGGTTCGGTTCCCGGTCTCGGCGGTTTCAAAGAAACAAAAAATGTTTCTTCCCCATCCACGTGTGAAAGTTAGTATTGTGGGGAGCCTCCGTGACCGAGAGGTAGCGTGCTCGGCCTCAGACCGCCAGGGCTCGAATTTCGAATCCTGTGTCTGGAGGACAGTGTCATCTCAATCATCTCACCATCCTCAGGAGGTTCTCCTGGCCCAGTTTAGCCTATATGTGCACAAAGGTGGCCTAAAGCCCGATTCATTTCATTTTTCATTTTGTCCCCTGGATTAGACTACAATGTACTGGATTTATGTCAGAAATTTGGGCCATCCCCTTCAGAATCCACGTTATTTGCAAGATTCGCATCAAAACATACAATTTTCAAGGCGATGTGTATTTTAATATATATTTTGCCGCAAACCTAAACACTGTAAACCACAAAAAAATTATATTATATGCACGAAAATTGCGGACAAAGTTGAATAACATGACAGATTCGATGTGCTAAAAGTAACTGTCCACCCACCTATCATGCGTTGACCTCGTGACCCCACGTGCATGGTGTGACCCCCAACCAAGACGGCAACATGATAGACGACCTACATACAGCCCTTCTGGAGGTTAGGTTCCATGGAGATAATCATGTTAAAAAGTAAAACTTATGCGACTGAATTTAATGTCAAGATTTTACAAAGTACATTAGGCAAATGTCACGTGACAAGTAAAACTGTGAATTAATTAAAACGATACACATGGATGTTTAGGCTCAGAGAGGAAGAGTTACAGCTGTTGCCCTTTCACTCAATTGAAAAGTAAGCAGGCACAGCTTTTAAACTTTTTGACACATGAGAAGTAAGTAGTTACAGCTATTGACCTGTCACTCACTTGAGAAGTAAGTAGCTACAGCTGTTGACATGTCACTCACTTAAGAAGTAAGTAGTTACAGCTGTTGACCTGTCACTCACTTGAGAAGTGAGTAGCTACAGCTGTTGACATGTCACTCACTTAAGAAGTAAGTAGTTACAGCTGTTGACCTGTCACTCACTTGAGAAGTAAGTAGCTACAGCTGTTGACATGTCACTCACTTAAGAAGTAAGTAGTTACAGCTGTTGACCTTTTGCTCATTTCAAAAGTAGGCAGTTACAGCTGTTGACCTATTGATCACTTGAAATTAAGCAGTTACATTTGTTGAACTATTGAGCCCTTGAAAAGTGAGCAGTTACAGCTGTTGATCTTTTGCTCATTTGAAAAGTGAGCAGTTACAACTGTTGATCTTTTGCTCATTTGAAAAATAAGCAGTTACAACTGTTGACATTTTGCTCACTTGAAAACTAAGCAGTTACAGCTGTTGATATGTTGACCACTTGAAAATAAGCAGTTACAGCTGTTGACCTTTTGCTCAAATAAAAATAAGCAGTTACACTTGTTAAACTTTCACTAATTTGAAAAGTAAGCAGTCACAGCTGTTGACATTTTGTTCACTTGACAATTAGGCACTTACAGCTATATTCCTTCGCATCTTGCATTGCAGTTTTATCCATTGTATTACTTATACATTTTGAAAAGTAAATATTTCTTACTGAAAAATGTGTGTAATCACAAGGCTTTTTTGGTGATTTTTTATATTTACAATATGGGGTGAACATTAGGATTTGACATAGTCTTGAAAGGACATATAGGGAACGAGAGCGTTTTCCAGTAGGATTAGACAGGGACCCACTTATCAAACCCGTCTGGAGACACTGTTGTGCCCTTTGTAGAGCCGGCTTCAGCATCTACTAACAAAACAGTATTACTTTACTGAAACATGTCCAGCGACTCGAAAAACACTCATATATTTCTGATTGCGGAGCCGCACCATTCCACAATGTTTACCATTTTTTTTCAGTCAGTATTCGAAGTGTCTGTACACAAGCCAATGTCGTTTTATCGACGTTCGTTGAAACAACGCCACATATGCGAATTTCCGATGTGATTTATCACTTCCCAGTGTAATGGTGGAATTATCAAACATGTTTATGTTATGTGAGGAACTGCAAAACTCAGCTGTAAATATACCTCATGCTACATATTATACATGGCGATGACAAAAATACCAGCTCCGCAGCATACCTGTAGGATCCTGACGTCGTTCAGTTCATGTGGCGGTTATCCCCAGCTTCCCGGACGCGAGCGGTTGTGGATGACCGCCTCGTTTCCGTACCTTGGTGACGGGTGCACAAATTGCAATGTGTGCGGCCTTGGTATTTTTCCCGCACTTCAGGCGTTACACTCGGCGACTATGGACGTGCCGTAGCTCGCTCTCGCTAAGTCAGTTGGGACGTGCCGTGCGCGGAGGTTGTGCTTTGCTGTTGCCATATGTTAAACGAATAAACATGATAAGAGGAGAGAGAGTTTTCTGATTTGTTTGGAACCGTCGACTCGACGGAGGAGGAGGAAGTTTGAGTTTAAATGGTGAGATTGGGCAGATTCCCTCGTCGGCCATTGTGACCCCATAATGGAGCCCCCGACGTAGGCCCATCTTCCCATATACCATTTTAAAGCAGTCATTGCTTATATTACGTAACCTCATCAGATTGTCCATCATTATATGTGTGTATTTCGGTGTTATATGTCATCTTAGGTCAATCAGAGAAAAAACTGAGCCTTGAGATTATTGCAATTTCACATTCGATCAACGGGATTAAAAAATTTAGAATCAACTCAGTATGCTTGTTTTAATGTCAGGATAAGTAGATTCTCAAATTACCTAGATTTAATGAACAAAGTCAACAGGCAGCAACACATATGTCGGATAAAGGTTACAAACGGTGGTCAACATTGAATGCTCACTCGAAACTTGTAATGCCCAACATGGTAATCCTCACTGAACTATATCTTGCAAAGCCCAACATGTTAATGCTCACTCGATGTAAACCTAAAATGGTTAAAATACTCAACCGAAGTCATCATAAAATGTTCAATATGTTAATGCTTATTCGAAGTCAACATGCAATGGCCAAGATGGTGATCTTAAAATACCTAACAGGTTATTGCTCACTCAAAATCATCTTACAAAGCCCAGCATGTTACAGCTCGCTCAAAGTCATCTTACAATGCCCAACATGTTACTGCTCACGCAAAGTCACCTAACAATGCCCAGCATGTCAATTTCAATTCGAGGTCATCAGCAAGTGCTCGAAACTATCTTGAAATGGCCAGGTAAGTGTTAAGGGGCCGTTCAACAATTACGTAACGCATATAGGAGGAGGGAGATCAGCGATGCGTTAGTGAAAACAATGTTAAAAAGTGTTACGAGTGGGGGATCAAAATCTCCAAAAAAGCGTTACGTAATTATTGAACATCCCCTAATGCGCACTCGAAGCAATCTTAAAATGACCAGCATGGTAATGCTCATACGATGTCACTTAAAGGGAACCCTTGGGATGAGACATTTTCAATGTTGTCAATTTTGAAAATTTAACTCATATGAAGCTATATAGCCTACTGATCTGAACTAAAAATACAAAAAAGTTAAAAAAACAATTTTAAAGCACCGAAAAAGAGTGAAATAGTTAAATTTCCAGGTCGTATATTGCCATGTAAACAAAACAAGTCAGCAATATACAGAACTTTACACCACATATTCCCACGTCTTGGACGAGGAGATCAAAGCAATCGCCGCTAATTGGTGTCTGATTGGTGTCTTATAGCCAGGACATGAGGTGATACACCTGCAACACTGATTGTCTGCCCAACGCTGGGCCGACGGCATCACCATGTGGCCCAATGCTATAGGAACATTCAACCGTCCTTTAGCAAGTGTTTAGGTGTACAAAAAGTTTGTTTGGGTTTTAAGCGGTTTCATAGAAATGTTGATAAAAAATATTTTTAAAAATCTAAAAATCTTGAAAAAAATAAATTTATGATCTTGGGGATACACTACTTCATTACTAAAGTAAAAACGAAAATTGATGTCATCCCAAGGGGCTGCTTTAAAAAAACGGATATTAATGTTCACTTGAAGCTATCTTCAAATACCGACATGTTAAGACCCATAGAAGTCATCATAAAATTTACAACATGCTTAATGCTCACTAGAAACCAACTTGAAAAACTACCATTTTAATGCTCACTTGAAGTCGTCTTGAAAGAGTAGTCCTGTCCCAGCATACACAAAACATTTGTATAACATTTATACAATGTCGCCGACATTGTATAAATGTTATAACATTTATACAATGTTACAGCTGTTGAACTTTCACTCACATGAAAAATGAGCAGTTACAACTGTTGAACTTTCACTCACATGAAAAGTGAGCAGTTACAGCTGTTGGCCTTTTGTTCACTTGACAGTAATATGCATTTACAGCTGTTGTCCTTCGAATCTGGCATTACAATTTCAGCCATAATATTACTTATCCATTTTAAAAAGTAAATATTTCTCACTGAAAAAGGCGTTTTGGTGATTTTTTATATTTAAAATATGGGGTGAACATTGGGATTTGACATAGTCTCAAAAGGACATAAAGGGAACGAGAGCGTTTTCCAGTAGGATTAGACAGGAACCCACCCATCAAGCCCGTCTGGAGACCCTGTTGTGCCTTTTGTAGAACCGGCATCTACTAACAAAACAGTATTACTTTACTGAAACATGTCCAGCGACTCGAAAAGCACTCATATATTTCTGATTGCGGAGCCGCACCATTCCACAATGTTTACCATCTTTTTTCAGTCAGTATCCGAAGTGTCTGTACACAAGCCAATGTCGTTATATCGACGTTCGTTGAAACAACGCCACATATGCGAATGTCCGATGTGATTTATCACTTCCCAGTGTAATGGTGGATTTAATAGACATGTTGATGTTATGTGAGGAACTGCAAAACTCAGGTGTAAATATACCTCATGCTACATATTATACATAGCGATGACAAGAATACCAACTCCGCAGCATACTATTCTAAAGCAGTCATTGCTTATATTACGTAACCTCATCAGATTGTCCATCATTATATGTTTGTATTTCGGTGTTATAGGTCATCTTAGGTTAATCAGAAAAAAACTGAGCCTTGAGAGTATTGCAATTTCACATTCAATCAACGCGATTAAAATATTTAGAATCAACTCAGTATGCTTGTTTTAATGTCAGGATAAGTAGATTCTCGAATTACCTTGATTGAATGAACAAGGTCAACAGGCAGCAACACATATTATGTCGGATAAACGTCACAAACGGTGGTCAGCATTTGAATGCTCACACGAAACTTGTAATGCCCAACATTTTTAATCCTCACTGAACTATATCTTGGAAAGCCCAACATGTTAATGCTCACTCGATGTAAACCTAAAATGCTCAACCGAAGTCATCATAAAATGTTCAATAGGTTAATACTCATTCGAAGTCAACATACAATGGCCAAGATGGTGATCTTAAAATACCTAACGGGTTATTGCTCACCCGAAATCATCTTACAATGCCCAGCATGTTACAGCTCGCTCAAAGTCATCTTACAATGCCCAACATGTTACTGCTCGCTCGAAGTCATCTTACAATACCCAACATGCTACCGCTCACTCAAAGTCACCTTACAATGCACAACATGTCAATTTCAATTCGAGTTCATCAGCAAGTGCTCGAAACTATCTTGAAATGGCCAAGTAATTGTTAAGGGGTCGTTCAACAATTACGTAACGCATATAGGAGGAGGGGGATCACAGATGCGTTACCGACCGTAGTGAACACAACGTTAAAAAGGCGTTACGTAATTATTGAACATCCCCTAATGCGCACTCGAAGCCATCTTAAAATGACCAGCATGGTAATGCTCATACGATGTCACTTAAAAAAACGGATATTAATGTTCACTTGATGCTATATTCAAATTCCCGACATGTTAAGACCCATAAAAGTCATCACACAATTTACAACATGCTAATGAAAGGCTACCATTTTAATGCCCACTTGAAGTAGTCCTGAAAGTAGTACTAGGCTAGTAGTAAATCATTGCTTTACGTCACTTTTCGGCACAAATGGGCTTTTAGGTGACACGTCTTGAAAGAGTAGGCCTATTTGCTATTATTGTGTGCTCGAGCCTCCATAGCGTCTGTCACGATAAAGTGAATATTTCAGTGGATGTCATACCAATCTCTCCTTCTAAAGTTCTACAGGGTCGTGAGTGGAGTGCACCACATACCTCATCCGCCAGTACCACACTCGTGGTTTATGCCCACCTTGATCACTGCGCTCTTCCAGCAGATTGCAACCTGGCACTTACCGCATGTTGTATGAGAAATGTCGCTGCGGGGAGGAGATTAAACTGCTACACTGCAACTGATTTATCTGGCCATTCGCGCTGGAGAGAGAGAGACACAGAAGGTGATGTGCGGCGAACCGCCAGACACTCCCGACGACACTGGGGTCTCAACGCTGCTTTAGTGCCGGGGCCGCATCGGCAACGCCGACCCAACACTGAGGCAGTGTTGGGTCGGCGTTCCGGGATCCACATTACGGCGCAGATTTATTGTTCGCATTCATCAGGGAGAGTTTGCAACCTGAATGTGCACCTGATCGCCACCCTGCTATTGGTCGAAATGTTTATTTCGCCCAATACGAGGGAAGCACTGTAGCTGAAACTGCACAGGTCATGCAATTACAATATAACGAGATGTTCTAACAATCAGCATAATTATTTTCGCCACGTCGCTCAACCATTTTCACTGGCATCATCATCACCTCTCCACTACGTTCTGGCATTTCGATTGTTTTTCTCCATGTCAACCCTGAAATGTAAACCAAGAGTTCAAACTTTTCTTTTCAATTTGAAATCACAATAAATGTCTTAGTTAGCTCTTTCTGCTTCATTTGAATACCTATGTTATGGGTTTACGGTCATCGTGCATATATGTTTACTCTTTCAACGTGGAAATCAACTTTATACGTCATAATCTGACGTCTATAGACGTCAGATTATGACGTCTAAAATGGATCCCCGCGCTGGAAAGGTTAAGCAGCTGCTTCGTGAAGTTTTGAAGTTTACTGTTAGGATTTTATAAAATTGTTACTATAACTATCTAGTTATAAACCTTAAACCTTTGATCCTGTTTTTCTTGGCAACGATAGCAAGTAGCAGGTATTATACTTCGCCGCAAATAAGATGATCAAATAGGATGAAGTTTGACTGAAAGTAATTATAGTTATATACCAACCTTTTGAAACTGATAGGGTTGGTGAGAGCAAAATATTTCAAATGTCACAACATTTTTTAGTTTAAAGCTATGATACTTGCCTTTAGTTTAAAGCTATGATACTTGCCTAATATTTCCAAAATCTAGAAGACAAAATTATATGCGGAACAGTTCTATTAAATCTAGTTATTGGAAGAAAGTCAATTTTGTTTTATTTAAAATTCTTAACCCAGCATTTGTTCATCGTCTTGTGTATATTGGTAATATATCAGAATAAAGCTAATTTGATACGTTAGGCTCTAATCCATCACCAGCGCTTAACGAACCCCCAATTACGAGCCGTTTTAGGGGTTCCTTTGCCAGTGGTTATAAATCATCATTATTTTCACTCGAACAAACTACTACACTATATTATCAACTCCTCAATTCCAAAGGGCGTTTTATTTTTAATACACAGCCAGCCAACACACTGTGGCCTTCATCGGTACACAATGCACGAGATCAAATGTCTGATTATAATATGCCAGAGTTAATTGATTACTTTAAAATTTGAATATGATGAGTCAGATTGTGTTAACCATTTGAAGCCTGAATCTACCTTTGTCATCTTCATCCCCATCAAGCTGCGAATCGGTGTCGCAATTTTCGACTTGTAGTGAATAAAGTTGACTTGAAGTGTGTGGGAAATAAGAAAAATATGTTGTTAATATTAAAACAGTTTTTTTTTAAATGCCTGTTCCAAAGTATTTATTAATTCACGCATAATTACATACATTTATTCCTGCCTGATTTTATTCATTGTTTTTATCTCTTTACTCATTAATTTATTCATTCATTGATCCATGCATTAATTCATTCATTCATGTATCCATCCATTTATTCATATGCATAATCCAAATGAATAAGCCATAGCCTTTCAGACGTGGTTGTACAGTGCTGTATGTAAAATAAAAATAAATCACAATCGCATTCAAAATTTAAAATCGGTATTTCTGAGTTGGGCCAGAAAACACGAGGAAATCTATCCTACCTTCACATACATAATTTGAATATAGTATCCCAGCAAACACAATTTTACATAAATATATGGGGCCTACTGCACATATGTAAAGCTCCCCGGATAGAAAAGTGTGAAATGAATTGATTACTAAGACTCTGGGATTAGCATGATGCAGATTTAGAATATTCTTGTCATTAATTCTTCTACGTGTATTACCGGAGACTTACCACCCACTTAACTACCTGTGTGCAATAGCTGATGGAAGGGCCAAATCTGTGTTGTAGCGAGTAGTCACGAGTAGTCAATTATTCACTAAATGTTATTATATATTTTACAACCTAGATTCAGCGGCTATTATCTTCTATGCATATGTACATTGTATAATAGTGACAATCCGCAAAAAATACAATAGGTTAATGTTTGAAATATTATCACTGTAGGATCAGATTTTCGTCTAAAGCCCTATTCATTCATTCATTCATTCATTCATTCATTCATTCATTCATTCATTTATTCATTCATTCATTCATTCATTCATTCATTCATTCATTCATTCATTCATTCATTCATTCATTCATTTATTCAATCATTCATTCATTCATTCATTCATTCATTCATTCATTCATTCATTCATTCATTCATTCATTCATTATTTCTTCATTCATTCATTCATTCATTCATTCATTCATTCATTCATTCATTCATTCATTCATTCATTAATTCATTCATTCATTTATTCATTCATTTATTCATTCATTCATTCATTCATTCATTAATTCATTTATTAATTATTTAATTAATTAATTAATTAATTAATTAAATAATTCATTCATTCATTCATTCATTCATTCAATCAATCATTCATTCATTCATTCATTCATTCATTCATTAAATCACACATTGATTTATACATTGTTTTTCCTACGCGTTCGTTTGCTTGCTCCTTGGTGCGTTCGTTTGTTTATTTCGTTTATCGTTAGCTAGTTTTTTTTTCATTCATTCATTCATTCATTCATTCATTCATTCATTCATTAATTCATTCATTTTTTTATTTTTTTATTTATTTATCAATTGATGCAAATATTCACTCATTCATTCATTTATTTATTTATTCATGCATCTATCTTTATTTTGAAAATAATTTATGTGAATTATCCTGGCGTTAAGAAGACGGTAGTGAGTATTTAATCGTTATATCTTTTATCTTTTAAATAATATTCATTTAATATTTTATCTTTTAAATAATAATAAAATATCTTTTAAAACGATTAGTATGCTAAGTACATGTATAACATGATCAATAGCAGGGTTATCAAATTGATCAAATATTACTGATGTTGAACAAAAGTGATAGATGATCGAACAATAAATTCCCCTCTCAGTGTAGAAGGCTATTTATACAGCTGTGGTATCATACCATCTTATTCCAGGCCCATTATGCTCACTAGCACTCGGCATTCCACGTCACTGAGTCTGGATTAGAAGCATCCCGTAATATCTCCCTGGCGACCAGTCGGAGGATCTGCTGTGTCCTTGAGTTTACACTTGGGTGTACATTTATGCCGTGCAAAGCCAAAAGGCAGCATCTGCTTACTTTACAAGTGAGCAGATACCGCCTTTTGGCTTTGCAGAGTAAATTTAGCGTTTCACCCTTTCAGGTTGGACATAACATAATTATGATGTGTAGTATTTATGTGTAACATTCACCCAGAAATCAATTTATTTCTCGTCATTTTGTTAAATTGCAGGCTGAAATTATTAGGCGTGCAATCTAAAAGGTTAGACCTACCTTATGCCTGCTGGAATGAAAACAGTTACTCTTTTCCCAGAAAACACGAGGCATTGGCCCAATGTTGTTTTAATGTTGACCCGCCGTCTTCGACGTCGGCCCAACATTAAAACAACACTGGGTCAATGCCTCGTGTTAGCTGGGTCACTCCTCAGCATATGACCCCTTCAGCACGGGGAACGTCTTTAGACGTCAGAATCTGACATCCTTAGAAAAAGACATTGGTTTCCATGGTTTATACAACATTATTCCAGCGTTGTAAGAGTGATATGAGTGTGATTAGTATTTCTATGGTGGTTTGCCCTTTAACCGCCGGTGCCAAATATATTCTGGTTTTCATTTTTTATTAGAACATTAAGTACCACATTTTAAATATGGTAAAGATCATATGTGACATCAAAATTTGAAAATAGTTAACCTACATTGTGTCAAATCTGAATAATTTTCACTCACTTGAAGTTGTGGATCGCGTCAGCGAGACACAACTTCAAGTGGGTGAAAATTCAAATTGAATAATTTGGTGGTTAAAGTACTGCTGGTTTTAATGTTGGCGCTGGCCCCACAGTTAGCTGAAGTTTGAATAGTTTAGCTTTTATCTTTTCTAATGGGGATTTCGCTGGGATCGAGTGTGAACATTTCAATTGAACACTGATATGATTGTCTGCACTCTAAACCCTTCAACTTTAATAGGGGAAGTTTAGACAAATTGTCTAGCCTCACGCGAAATAAAATATCCAGTTAATATGGATCAGCTGTGGTATTTTATATTGTTTTGTTTAGACTAGTAATTTGATTTTGTCCACATACCATTAATGCTAATCTGGTTACAGTTCTAGCGGAGGTCTCTACCCGATAAGAATCTGCCTATTTTCAATAATGTTTTAATATCTATGCTTTCACTAATAATCGTATATAACCGTTTGTAATCTATTCTATTAGAAAGTTAAATGACAGTTATTGGGACTGAAATTACTGTTTAAACATTAAGATTTACAAATGTTTGGTCACAAATTCAGCAGATAAGTATGTGTATTTTTCACCCTCTTAAATGTCTGGGTCACTGTACATAAGATAGCCAGACCCACCTTGAGTGGGTGTAAATTTAAATGAGACAAATTAGCGGATAAAAAGTTAACCATTGTCATTTTGAAGCAAGTTTCAAATCATACAAGAACTGAAAGTGAGAAAATAGTGCGCGGCAGAGGCTCCGTTAATCAAGTAATTCAATTTGTGAATTGACACTTTTTAATAAATATTATTATTTCCATTATTCAAAGCTGCTTAACAAATCCAGATTAAAGTGAAGGAAAAAAGATTAGCTGACAATTCAACTCTGCAGAGCCGAAATGCTGCATCTGCTTACTTAAGTAAGTAAACAGATATTGCTTTCCGGCTTTGTACAACAAAATCCAGCTAGACAAGGATTGATTGATTAAATTCAGCCTCATCATTCAGAGTTTCTTCACAGAAATGTTTTAACTCGTACCCTTCCAATTATAACACTCTCATAATTTAAACCAAATTAGTGAAAAAGGCTGCCGTACCAGTGTTTTATTTTGTGCTCGTCGTTCATAGCTCAAACTGGATTGCCCCTCATCAAGCAGGCAGAGATAATGAGTTTATGCTGCCCGCTTACGCTGCATTGATGTGAGCATTTGTTGAATTAATAATGAACTGTGCATTATTTTATGATAATATGATACGGCTCTCCTGATTGGCAATTTGATTATTCAATATGTCAAGGGCAGACCTCTAGTCTGATATGTGCATGTCATCCACATCAGCTAAAGTAAAAGTACCACTGGCTGAGATCAATCTTATGATAGTTTATGACATCCACATAAGCTAATATAAGAGTACCACTGACTGAGATCAATCCTATGATAGTTTATGACACCCGCATGAGCTAAAGTAAGAGACCACTGGCTGAGATCAATCCTATGATAGTTTATGACACCGGCATGAGCTAAAGTAAGAGCACCACTGGTTGAGATCAATCCTATGATAGTTTATGCGAAACGGATCAGACAGCCTAATCGATCACGCGAAGAGTCCGCCACTAGTGAAGATTAAGTCGACACGAGTGAAGTATGGCTGAAAACGCCACAGATCTCGCCGATTTTGTGCAAATTTAAAGGTGATATATCACCCCTTATATGGTATGAATAATTAAATCCTTATATGTGGTGATTGACTATCATGTGACCCTCAATCATCCCATATAAGGAAACACTTGTGCCCCATCTTGTGGCAACTTTGATTTATTTGTCACAAATTTATTTATACTACATAAGGGGTGATAGATCACCTTTAACACATTCAACACCAGTGACTAACAAATGAATACCCCCACGGAACCCTTACATATTTCAAGAGTATAATGACTCATTTTCATGATCTTGGGTCAATGTAATTAGCCATGCTAGGCAAAACAGTTTGTATTTATAGCAGCCCACTGAGCAGATTTTGATCTTTCCAAAGGTCTACACAATTAACTACGGTCAAATTGACATAGACAAAAGTATTTTTACAAACCATTATTATTCATCCCATAGCTGGAATCGGTCGTTTTCTTTAAAAACGCGGTTTCATAGGACAGACCTTGCTTGTTTTTCTGATCGTGCTCGGAAGCGTGAAGAGATATTTGATTTTTATTCTGAGATAGCTCACGCTTTGCTATCTCTGGTCATTTTCGGATTCATTAAACTATCTGGCAAACAAAAAAATCTGATTTTATCTGCCGCCCAATCGAATAGTCCATTGATACGTCTCTAATAATCAATCAATATGCAGCGCACAGATTTTTCCCGATTATCGTTGTAATAATAATGGAGCTTCACATAACGACGTGTAATCGACCCTTGAATTAGATCATTAACCCCTACAACGCTAAATTAGTTTGTATTAACCATGGAGGGGTTTTTCAATGTGAAATCATTATAAATCTCTTCATTAGCCCTTTCTGATTCATTTGAATACCTATGTTATGAGTCTACGGCCATTAGAAATATTTCAATTCTTTCAGTGCTGGTCTACAGACGTCAGATTCTGACGTATAAAGACGGTCCCAGCACTGAAAGGGTTCAGCTTTTAACCCACATTCAATTGGTCATTTGAAACCGTGACTCATGCCTTTTGCTAGATTGCTAGATAACTTATCAATAATAGCATCACGCGATGGGATATTATCCTCAGAACGACTCATTTAAATACCTATATAATGGTTCTACGGCCATTATACACTTTTAATTATTTCAGTGCGGGGATCGATTATAGACGTCAGAATCAAACATTCCCGCACTGAAAGGGCTAAAAGGTATAATGTTTTGTTTATCTAACTGGTACTTTCAAAACATTGATATCATCAGACGTTTTTATACATTTCACATAATTATCTTTAAATAACATATTACACATACTATAAAATAATAAGATTAGACTAAAGCGGTTAAAAACGGACTCGTTTTTGACATCTGTGAGCTGTGGTGTATATTTGGTGATTAGTGCACATAGAGAAAGGTCAACTCTAAACTAAATAACAACGGAGTCACAAGTGGGGGATATGTCACAAAATATAATATGTCACTCGGACTAAAAACTGAAATTTTTCGGAGCAAAAAAGCAAGCACACAAAGTATTAATTGTATGACTCTGTATCGGTTCAATTTTAAACCCTGAAATGTCACATAGCTGTCTCACTGAATGCTAAATCCGTGTAACATTTCGTCCGTCCTTACTACACTTCTAAGTTTCAAACAACATATAATAATATAACAATAACATGATTTTAAGGGGCGTTGAGCTATTGTAGCAGCCTGCTTCAATTTCTAACAGGCCGCAATAGTCAAGAGCAACACCATTGTAGTCTAGTCTAACGTTATCTACTCTAGGCAATATGCACTGTGAAATTCTACCATAGCTACAACTATCTGTATTAATAAGGCCAGCACTACAAAGCCATAGCCCCTATCTGACATGTCATGAATAGACATGTCTATACAGATAAGAGGATGACCTGATATGTAGTAGTTTCAGCATACGAGTCATACTAATATAACAAGAGAATGATTTTTTAGGGTGATATGCTTTTGTATTGCCCGACGCAGATGCCAGCATCCCGAGACGGAGTTAAGGGATGCTGGCATCTGTGAAGGGCAATAAAAAAGCCCATCGTGCGAAAAAATAATGTCATTACTATTATTATCACTTTTCCAGCATGACAACACATATTTAAAACATATTTATTCTTAGTCTCCAAGTACAACATAGGCCTACATGTCTCTGCGGAAACTATTCACTGTGTGCTCTCACGTAGTGTCGCTGTCATACAGATGTCCGCCTGCATAGATCACACGTCCACCTGTACCTAGTAACCCCAGCAGCTTGAGTACACCTGGCTAGCAGCCGATTATGCAGGTAACAGTGTGTACACACAGGGAATCTATCAGCCCTGCTAGTAGGGCTGATAGTCAAATATTATGCCGCCACAAACAGCAATATCCCACTAGTAGCGCCCTTTCAAATGGTACTAATAGCATATAACCACCCTCGCCTGCAATTGAGATATAGATGGGGACACTTAGTGACCATAGATTGAACCGGATCTGAGACCCAGAGTTCTAAAATTATTTTCTATGATCACATGAAATTTCAAACTGGCTGAACTCCCAGCATGCCCGGTCACTATAAACACCATCTCAATGGCATGCGAGCGTGCATATAACGTCCTGTGATGTGGTCATAATATGATATTTAAAGAAGTTACGTCATTATTATTGCAAAGCATGTGACTTGGTTTGCGCAACCTCTGTGATCACCTGTAAGCTATGTAAGAGTGTCAGGTACACGACCCCTGAGCCCTTTGCCTGCTGATCACGACAATAGTCGTATTAGTCCATTTTATTGGTCGAATAATTCACTGTTATTTAGAATTAAATTACTGTTTAAACATCAAAATTTAGAAAATTTTGGTCCCAAATTAATCGAATATGAGTAATTTTCAAGCACTTGAGGTTGTGGATCGCGGTAGCGAGACACAACCTCAAGTGGTTGAAAATTTACAACCTCAAGTGGAATGTGGTACAAAATGTTTTGTGTTCGCTGGGATATACTATATCATTGGTATTATTATAATGTATGGCAAAATGCTTCGTTGTGTGCAATATCTGCTTCTTGTTATGTTTCGGCTGCAAGCCCAGCAAACGGGATGATGATGATGCCATGTTGTTTAATGTTGTGCCAGCGTCGTAGACGGGTGTCCAACATTAATGCAACATTGGGTCACTTTCTCGTGTTTCCAGAGAGGCTTGCCAAGGCTCTCGAGCGGCGAGGCAACCGTAATATATCTGGAGTATTTTTAAAACATGAAGCGTCAGTGGCATTGTTTATTACAGGGAAATCAGAATGTCGTATACGCCACTCTTCTGGGTGGCGTAGACGACTCTATGACTGTGACAGGTCGATATGCCCTTTGTTTACCGCTATGTGATAGTGATGCATCACAGTAAAGTCACAGTCTCATCACAGCTGACACATTCACAATGATGGACGACATGGCCTAATCAGGTCATCTGGTGCGTGGATAAGATGGCATTAGCCACATCACTGGATATAAATATATCTCTATAAATGACGTGGTGTCAGGTCAAGCAGCTAGTCATAAGCCAGAAAGCTATGGAGATGTATATCAGCCAGGTGGAAGTCAGTCTGAGTGTATGTCATCCTGACTGATTGATTGACTGACTGACTGACTGACTGACTAACTGACTAGGTGACTGACTGACTAACTGACTGGCGGACTGGGTGATTGGCTGGATAGACCGACCGACCGACCGACCGACCGACCGACCGACCGACCGACCGACCGACCGACCGACCGACCGACCGACCGACCGACCGACCGACCGACAGACAGACAGACAGACAGACAGAGAGACAGACAGACAGACAGACAGACAGACAGACAGACAGACAGACAGACAGACAGACAGACAGACAGACAGACAGACAGACAGACAGACAGACAGACAGACAGACAGACAGACAGACAGACAGACAGACAGACAGACAGACAGACAGACAGACAGACAGACAGACAGACAGACAGACAGACAGACAGACAGACAGACAGACAGACAGACAGACAGACAGACAGACAGACAGACAGACAGACAGACAGACAGACAGACAGACAGACAGACAGACAGACAGACAGACAGACAGACAGACAGACAGACAGACAGACAGACAGACAGACAGACAGACAGACAGACAGACAGACAGACAGACAGACAGACAGACAGACAGACAGACAGACAGACAGACAGACAGACAGACAGACAGACAGACAGACAGACAGACAGACAGACAGACAGACAGACAGACAGACAGACAGACAGACAGACAGACAGACAGACAGACAGACAGACAGACAGACAGACAGACAGACAGACAGACAGACAGACAGACAGACAGACAGACAGACAGACAGACAGACAGACAGACAGACAGACAGACAGACAGACTGACTGACTGACTGACTGACTGACTGACTGACTGACTGACTGACTGACTGACTGACTGACTGACTGACTGACTGACTGACTGACTGACTGACTGACTGACTGACTGACTGACTGACTGACTGACTGACTGACTGACTGACTGACTGACTGACTGACTGACTGACTGACTGACTGACTGACTGACTGACTGACTGACTGACTGACTGACTGACTGACTGACTGACTGACTGACTGACTGACTGACTGACTGACTGACTGACTGACTGACTGTTTGAATGTTTGATTTCAAATAGGACCATTATGAGTAATTTCCACCCGTAGCGATTCACAACTGCAAGTTGATGAAAATTTTATCAAAGGTTCACTGAGTAAATTGAAATATTTAGTGCGCAAAGGGTTAATTGAACGCACATCACAAATTGTAACAATCATATGAGCTAACATTAACCCTTAACCTTTTAAGCCCCCACGATGCATTAAAGCATCATTTTACATCATTGAAAACATACTTGATTTTTTCACAGCTAAGGGTTTTAGAAGGCAAATTTCGATAAAATTGTTCTACGAATACATAGTTATTTTCTTCAATTGATCACCCACATCAAATCATTTTCATCTACTACAAGTCGAGAATTGCGACAGCAATTCGCGGCTTGTAGTAGATGAAAATGACACTGGTAAACTCAGGCTTGAAAGTCAAAATCTGACGTCTACAGACGTCAGATTTTGACGACTAAAGTCGATCCCCGCACTGTAAGGTTTAAGCAATTATTCAACGTTGCATACATTGGCTGATTACTGAGTCAACGTTAATTATATTTCATTTTTGCTGCGTGAATAATTCCCTTTTTTTGCTTCGTTAACATACATAATTCAAGTGATTTTCAACATAATTGAATCACAACCATGAGCTCCCTTTACTACTCATCAAATATTTAATGCAGGCGCTGGTGGACCAGATTGTATCAGCATAAATTCTGCCGTGCAAATGCAAAATGCAGTATCTGCTCACGCTTTAACACTTTCCCATCGCACTTTAACTCTCTGTCACGTGATTTGTTCATCTTTAACAAGTTTAATTATTAAAACACTTTTAGATCATCCAGTCAAAATCGCCCTTGAACGAGGTTTTATACGTGCCCCAATTTGTAGCATATATTTTAATATCACATTTGACCATCAGTATGAACATATCACTAAAATAATACAAACAAAATATTTCTCACTCGAAATAACACGAAAAAAGAGGTATTACCCTTGCTCCTAGCTTTTTTGTTAAAAATGAGATTTTCGCCCACTAATTGACCATGAAAATGACACTTTGACCTTAGAGATGACTTTAATCATTAAAATATCGCAAGAGATGGATTATTTAGTCAAAATCACACACCAAAATCATACTTTTAAATCATTGACCTTGGAATTGATCTTTTGACCTTGCAGACGACCTTGAATCATCAAAATATTACTATAAATGGATTCTACGGTAAAAATTCCATAAAAATGAGGTATTACACATGTTTCTAGCTTAATTTCTTAGAAATAATATTTTCACATTGTTGACCTTGAAATTGACCTTTTGACCTTGGGAATAACCTTGAAACATTAAAATAGTATAAGAAATGGATTTTTCAGTGAAAATTACACGAAAATGAGGTAGTACACTTGTTCCTACCTTCATTGGCTGAAAAATCAAATTTGACCTTGAAATTGACCTTTGACCTTTAATTTTACCCCTCTAGCGCACATTTCTGAAGGATGTCAAGACGCTATCCTACAGTTTGTGAATATATATACCCTGAGCATTAATAATCAACAATAAAAAAAGATATATACTCCCAACAGAGGTCCAGTTATATTTCTGCCAGATTGATGAAGTATGCAATGCAGTTGAAACCGGTGCAAAAAGTAGGGTAAAAAAAATTGAACCCCATTATTTTGGGGTAGTTCGACCCTAAAGTACCTAAAATCAGCAAAAAAATCAGATTTAGCATTCAAATCCTACGGGAGAACATGTGACACCCTACTATTATGCGAAACGGATCACACAGCCTAACCGATCAAGCTAAGAAGACTCCGCCACTGGTGAAGATTGAGTCGACACGAGTGAAGATTGGCTGAAAATGCCACAGATCTCGACAATTTTGTGCAAATTTAAAGGTGATCTATCACCCCTTATATAGCATGAATAATTTTGTGACAGATAAATCAAAGTTGCCGCAAGATGGGGCACAAGTGTTTCCTTATATGGGGTGATTGGCTATCATGTGACCATCTGAGAGAGTCACATGATAGCCAATCACCCCATATATGGGGTGATTGGCTATCATGTGACCCTCTGAGTGGGTCAAATGATAGCCAATCACCCCATATAAGGTCATAATTATTCATACCATATAAGGGGTGATAGATCACCTTTACCACATTCAACACCAGTGACTAGCAAATAAATACCCGCACGAAACCCTTACGTATTTCAAGAGTATAATGACTCATTTTCATTATTTTGGGGCGATGTAATTAGCCATGCTAGGCAAAACAGTTTGTATTTATAGCAGCCCACTGAGCAGATTTTGAGCTTTCCAAAGTTTACACAATTAACTACGGTCAAATTGACATAGACAAAAGTATTTTTACAAACCATTATTATTCATCCCATAGCTGGAATGGGGTCGTTTTGTTTAAAAACGCGGTTTCATGGGACAGACGTGCTAGGAAGCCTGAAGAGATGTTGAATTTTTATTCTGAGATAGTTCACGCTATGCGATCTCTGGTTATTTTCGGATTCATTAAACTATCTGGAAAACAAAACAATCTGATTTTATCTGCCGCCTAATCGAATGGTCCATTGATACGTCTCTAATAATCAATCAATATGCAGCGCACAAATTTTACCCGATTATCGTTGTAATAATACTGGAGCTTCACATAACGACGTGTAATCGACCCTTAAATTAGATCATTAACCCTTTCAACGCTAAATTAGTTTGTATTAACCATGGAGGGGCTTCTCAATGTGAAATCATCATAAATATCTTCATTAACTCTTTCTGATTCATTTGAATACCTATGTTATGAGTCTACGGCCATTAGAAATATTTCAATTCTTCCGGTGCTGGGACCGACTTTAGTCGTCAGAATCTGACGTCTACAGACGTCAGATTCTGACGTATAAAGACGGTCCCCGCGCTGTAAGGGTTAAGCTTTTACCCACATTCAATTGGTCATTTGAAACCGTGACTCACGCCTTTTTCTAGATTGCTAGATAATTTAGTAAATTATCAATACTAGCATCACGCGAGGGGATATTATCCTCACAACGACTCATTTAAATACCCATATGATGGTTCTACGGCCATTATACAGTTTTAATTCTTTCAGTGCGGGGATCGATTATAGACGTCAGAATCAGAGATCCCCGCACGGAAAGGGTTGAAATGTCTTGTAGTTTGTTTATCTAGCTGGTACTCTCAAAATATTGATATCGGCAGACTAGTTTTATACATTTCACATAATAATTTTTTTATCATAAAACACATAATAGCGAGCGGCCGCGCGACTATGTTTGTTCGTTTGTTTGGTTTAGACTCTAGTCTAGCATGCAAGTGGGCTGCCTGAGCCTTCCGACAATACATGGATCGCTCAACATTTGATTTGTTCATAATATAATAGGTAGTCTAGCCTACACGTTATCCTCACGTTACATTGCCTTATTATAGGCTGTATCATTACACGAGCCCCTAATTTAGTTCATAATAATTTCCGCTTGCTTTCTAGGCATGCCTATTCATATTATAATAATATGATAGGAGTAAATCTGTTAAAAACTGACTAGTTTTTGACAACTGTAAGCTGTGGTGTATATTTGGAGATTAATGCATATTGAGAAGGGTCAACTCTAAACAGACAGACAGATTGACAGACAGACGGGTATTTTATTGACAGGAATAAATTCATTACAAACTTATTTGTCATAGAAATGAGAGAGATATATATATACATGTATATACATGATTGCTAATTTGGTAAAATCATATGACAATAAAATCATGTTGAGTGGCATTGCCATAAGAAAGACTACGGAATCACAGCTGGAGATTATGCCACGAATTATAATATGTCACTCGAACGGGGTGATGATCAATGTAAAAAACTGTAAAAAAACAAGCACTCAATGAACTGAGCTGTATGACTCCTCAGTATCGGTTTAATTTTACACCTTAAAATGTGATACATCTATATATTTGATTGCTAAATCAGTGTAACATTCCGTCCGTCCTTACTACTTATTACAATATTGACTATTTAACTGCTAAGTTTCAAACAACATATAATAATATAACAATAACATGAATTTAAGGGCGTTGAGCTATTGTAGCAACCTGCCTCAATGTCTAACAGCCCGCAATAGTCAAGGACAGCCATATTGTAGTCTAGTTTTACGTTATTTAATCTGGGCTACATGCACTGTGAAATTCCACCATAGCTACAACTATCTGTATTAAAAAGGCCAGCACTACAAAGCGATAGCCACTATCTGAGATGTCATATACAGATAAGAGGATGACCTGATATGTGGTAGTTTCAACATACAGGTCATACTAATATAACAATAGCATGATATTTTAGGGTGATGTGCTTTTGTATTGCCCTACGCAGATGCCAGCATCCTGACACGGGGTCGAGGAATGCTGGCATCTGTGGAGGGCAATAAAAAAGCACCTCGTGCGAAAAAATCATGTCATTACTATTATTATTACTTTTCCAACATGACAACGAATATTTAAAACATATTTATTCTTAATATACAAGTACAACATAGGCCTACATGTCTCTGCAGAAACTAATCACTGTGTGCTATCACGATAGATCAGCTGTCATACAGGTGACCGTCTGCATAGATTACACATGCACCTGTATCTGGTAAACCCAGCAGCTTGCATACACCTGGTTAGCAGCCGATTATGCAGGTAACAGTGTGTACACACAGGGAATCTATCAGCCCTGCTAGTAGGGCTGATAGTCAAATATTACGCCGCCACAAACAGCAATATCCCACTAGTAGCGCCCTTTAAAATGGTACTAATAGCATATAACCACCCTCGCCTGCAATTGAGATATAGATGGGGACACTTAGTGACCAGAGATTGAACCGGATCTGAGACCCAGAGTTCTAAAATTATTTTCTATGATCACATAAAATTTCAAACTGGCTGAACTCCCAGCATGCCCGGTCACTATAAACACCCTCTCAATGGCATGCGAGCGTGCATATAACGTCCTGTGATGTGGTCATAATATGATATTTAAAGAAGTTACGTCATTATTATTGCAAAGCAAGTGACTTGGTTTGCGCAACCTCTGTGATCACCTGTAAGCTATGTAAGAGTGTCAGGTACACGACCCTTTAGCCCTTTGCCTGCTGATCACGACAATAGTCGTATTAGTCCATTTTATTGGCCGAATAATTCACTGTTATTTAGAATTAAATTACTGTTTAAACATCAAAATTTAGAAAATTTTGGTCCCAAATTAATCGAATATGAGTAATTTTCAAGCACTTGAGGTTGTGGATCGCGGTAGCGAGACACAACCTCAAGTGGTTGAAAATTTACAACCTCAAGTGAAATGTGGTAGAAAATGTTTTGTGTTTGCTGGGATATACTATATCATTGGTATTATTATAATGTTAAGCAAAATGCTTCGTTGTGTGCAATATCTGCTTTTTGTTATGTTTCGGCTGCAAGCCCAGCAAACGGGATGATGATGATGCCATGTTGTTTAATGTTGTGCCAGCGTCGTAGACGGGTGTCCAACATTAATGCAACATTGGGTCACTTTCTCGTGCTTCCAAAGAGGCTTGCCAAGGCTCTCGAACGGCGAGGCAACCGTAATATATCTGGAGTATTTTTAAAACATGAAGCGTCAGTGGCATTGTTTATTACAGGGAAATCAGAATGTCGTATACGCCACTCTTCTGGGTGGCGTATACGACTCTATGACTGTGACTGACTGACTGACTAACTAACTGACTGACTAACTGACTGGCGGACTGGGTGATTGACTGGCTAGATGACCGACCGACCGACCGACCGACCGACCGACCGACCGACCGACCGACCGACCGACCGACCGACCGACCGACCGACCGACCGACCGACCGACCGACCGACCGACCAAACGACCGACCGACCGACCGACCGACCGACCGACCGACCGACCGACCGACAGACAGACAGACAGACAGACAGACAAACAGACAGACAGACAGACAGACAGACAGACAGACAGACAGACAGACAGACAGACAGACAGACAGACAGACAGACAGACAGACTGACTGACTGACTGACTGACTGACTGACTGACTGACTGACTGACTGACTGACTGACTGACTGACTGACTGACTGACTGACTGACTGACTGACTGACTGACTGACTGACTGACTGACTGACTGACTGACTGACTGACTGACCGACTGACCGACTGACCGACTGACTGACTGACTGACCGACTGACCGACTGACCGACTGACTGACTGACTGACTGACTGACTGTCTACAGACGTCATATTTTGACGACTAATGTCGATCCCCGCACTGTAAGGGCTGAACAAGTATTCAACGTTGCATACATTGGCTGATTACTGAGTCAACGTTAATGATATTTCATTTTTGCTGCGTGAATAATTCCTTTTTTTTGCTTCGTTAACATACATAATTCAAGTGATTTTCAACATAATTGAATCACAACCATGAGCTCCCTTTATCACTCATCAAATATTTAATGCAGGCTGGTAGACCAGCAGATTTTACCAGCATATATTCTGCCGTGCAAATGCAAAATGCAGTAAATGCTCACGCAGATATTGCTTTTTGCCTTTGCACGGCAGAATTGTACGAGGAGACGCTTAAATTGAAGCAATTACTGTCATGAAGCCCTTTTTTATTTTATCAGTATTTAAGTTTTTCAGCAATTAAGATTAAAGTAGTTTTAAATTTTAAATAATCAATACCAAGCAAACACGAATTCAAATGAATCAGAAAGAGCTAACTAAGACATTTATGATGATTTCAAGTTGAATAAAACCCTTTGGACCCCTTGGTTTATGCAAAATAATTCAGCGCTGTAATGGTTAACACATGGATGAGTGAACGTGAGGTGTCTGCTGGGCAGTCGTCAGTCCATGGCGCTGGCACACTTGGTCGGACTTAGTAACGAACACCACCGGACAACGCCACCGAAGATCAGCAAGATTTTCGAATAACGATTACTGTCAAATGAATGAATGAATTCTGCACAATCATGGCAATATCGAGACAGAAGGAAGCCGGGACTATGCCCTACTCTTATTTTGAATGACTTCAAGGGTTCTTTTTAGTGCACAGTACCATAGGCAGCACTGTAAACTCCATGCCTTTGAACAGTTTGGAGCACTGTATATGCACAACCACGATGACACATATCCGTCCCGACCGGGATTCGGATTACTGTCAAGATTGAGTGTGGGATATAAAATACTGTAGATCTGGTGATATTCGTAAGGTTCTAATTTTCGCGAATTTCGCGAGGAGGACAATATCGCGAATTCAAGAATCTCGCGAAAATTATTATTATAATTGCATTGCTAAAGAAAAATGAAAATTCGCTAATTCTAAACGAAAATATACACACGCGAAAATGACGAGATCCACAGTAATATTTTTTTATACTGAGCTTTAATTTAGTAAAGATATACAGTTGAATATTTGTTCATGTCCTAACAAACACAAAACATTTGTATAACATTTGTACAATGCTGGACCAACGTCAAAGACGTTGTTGGGCCGACGTTGTACAAATGTTTTACAAAATGTTTTTTGTTTGCTGGGTTGTTGAATAATTAATTTAATGTCCATAAGGAATTAATCTTCCCTACTCTGAGCAATTTACTGAGTCGTTGGGCAAGTGTAAAAGTATTCACACTTAAAATTATATTTATGTGCCCGCGTCGGAAGGAACAACTAGCGTGGAGTGTTGATTCGTGGGCGCTATCTCATGACCACTCCCTGTAGGGTGTGTAACAGCGGGAATGAAGTCTTTTTGATCCATGTAACAGTAAACTACATGAACAGATAACAATATATAGCCTAGTAATAATTACAATATTAAAATAAAATAATCATAATAAACCTTACAGTGCGGGGGTCGACTTTGTTCGTCAGAATCTGACGTCTAAAGTCGATCCCCGCACTGAATGAGTAAAAATATTTATAATGGCCGTAGACCCGTAACATAGGTATTCAAATGAATCGGAAAGAGCTGATTAGGACACTTATGATTATTTCAAATTAGAAATAACCATTTGGTAGCAATTGATTATTACCATTCCTTTTGTTGTTGTATACACGGAGACATGTCTGCCTAATTTAAGTGCTAAATCATGTGTTTTATTACCATTTAAGCTCTCATCAGACTGGCTGTTGTCACGTTGCAGCAAAACTATCACCATGTTTGCGTTGCCTATTATACAGTTTGTGTTACATCCATCACACATTTGTTACATGGATCACAAAGACTTCTCGCTGTTACATCTATACCCTTCTGGGGGTGATAGACTGTTTACCAGACCTGATGTCACCCATTAGTTGACCTGTTCCCAGCAAACACAAAACATTTGTTTGACATTTGTACAATGTTGGGCCAACGTCGAAGACGTTGAGCCGACGTTGTACAAATGTTATACACATATTTTGTGTTTGCTGGGATACCTATTACTCCAACTAATAAGAGGTCTAACACCTAGGTGGTAGGCAAGCACTGGTCAGCAAAGTTTAGGTTAATATTGTTTTGTTTTGCTGATGAAGGTAAATGGTCAGACTCTCGTTTCCATACAGTAGACTGTCAGTGAATGTCCCGAAAAACACGAGACGTCGGCCTATTGTTGTTGTAATGCTTGGTGAAAAAGTGGGTAAAATAGCATAAATACATGTAGGCACAATTTCAATCAAACCATTTGTCAATCAGCAAATTTAATATTCATTTATCCTTAAAATGTACCTGTTGAATGACAAACAAACGGACTTAAAAACGTTTATAAGGCCTATCACTTTTCCAACATGACAACGAATATTTAAAATATATTTATTCTTAGTCTACGAGTACAACATAGGCCTACATGTCTCGGCAGAACGTAATCACTGGGTGCTATCACGGTAGTGCCGCTGTCATACAGGTGTCCGCCTGCAAAGATCACACATGCACCTGTATTTAGTAAGCACAGCAGCTTGCGTACACCTGGTTAGCAGCCGATTATGCAGGTAACAGTGTGTACACACAGGGAAACTATCAGCCCTGCTAGTAGAGCTGATAGCCAAATATTACGCCAGCACAAACAGAAATATCCACTAGTAGCGCCCTCTCAAATGGTACTAATAGCGTATAACGTCCTCTGATGTGGTCATAATATGATATTTTAAGAAGCTACATCATTATTATTTCAAGGCAAATATATTAATTTAAGAGGTGACTTGTGATCACCTGTAGGCTATGTAAGAGTGTCAGGTACACGACCCTTTAGCCCTTTGCTTGCTGATCACGACAATAGTCGTATTAGTCCATTTTATTGGCCGAATAATTCACTGTTATTTAGAATTAAATTATTGTTTAAACATCAAAATTTATAAAAATTTTGGTCCCAAATTAATCGAATATGAGTAATTTTCAACCACTTGAGGTTGTGGATCGCGGTAGCGAGACACAACCTCAAGTGGTTGAAAATTTACAACCTCAAGTGGAATGTGGTACAAAATGTTTTGTGTTTGCTGGGATATACTATATCATTGGTATTATTATAATGTTAAGCAAAATGCTTTGTTGTGTGCAATATCTGCTTCTTGTTATGTTTCGGCTGCAAGCCCAGCAAACGGGATGATGATGATGCCATGTTGTTTAATGTTGTGCCAGCGTCGTAGACGGGTGTCCAACATTAATGCAACATTGGGTCACTTTCTCGTGTTTCCAGAGAGGCTTGCCAAGGCTCTCGAACGGCGAGGCAACCGTAATATATCTGGAGTATTTTTAAAACATGAAGCGTCAGTGGCATTGTTTATTACAGGGAAATCAGAATGTCGTATACGCCACTCTTCTGGGTGGCGTATACGACTCTATGACTGTGACAGGTCGATATGCCCTTTGTTTACCGCTATGTGATAGTGATGCATCACAGTAAACTGGTAAAGTCAGATGGAGTCTCATCACAGCTGACACATTCACAATGATGGACGACATGGCCTGATCAGGTCATCTGGTGCGTGGATAAGATGGCATTAGCCACATCACTGGATATAAATATATCTCTATAAATGACGTGGTGTCAGATCAAGCAGCTAGTCATAAGCCAGAAAGCTATGGAGATGTATATCAGCCAGGTGGAAGTCAGTCAGTGTATGTCATCCTGACTGATTGATTGACTGACTAACTGACTAGGTGACTGACTGACTAACTGACTGGCGGACTGGGTGATTGACTGGGTGATTGACTGGCTAGATGACCGACCGACCGACCGACCGACCGACCGACCGACCGACCGACCGACCGACCGGCCGACCGACCGACCGACAGACAGACAGACAGACAGACAGACAGACTGACAGACTGACTGACTGACTGACAGACTGACTGACTGACTGACTGACTGACTGACTGACTGACTGACTGACTGACTGACTGACTGACTGACTGACTGCCTGACTGACTGACTGACTGACTGACTGACTGACTGACTGACTGACTGACTGACTGTCTGACTGACTGACTGACTGACTGACTGACTGACTGACTGACTGACTGACTGACTGACTGACTGACTGACTGACTGACTGACTGACTGACTGACTGACTGACTGACTGACTGACTGACTGACTGACTGACTGACTGACTGACTGACTGACTGACTGACTGACTGACTGACTGACTGACTGACTGACTGACTGACTGACTGACTGACTGACTGACTGACTGACTGACTGACTGACTGACTGACTGACTGACTGACTGACTGACTGACTGACTGACTGACTGACTGACTGACTGACTGACTGACTGACTGACTGACTGACTGACTGACTGACTGACTGACTGACTGACTGACTGACTGACTGACTGACTGAGTTCTGGTTTCAGGTTTCAGTCAGCCAGTCTGAATGTCAGTCTGCGAAACAGCATTTTCTGTCAGGTTTCAACCAACCCGATTGTATGTCAATCTGGGAGACAGAATGTCTGCCAGTATTTCTGCCAGCCTAACAACCAACATGTCAACCATCCTTTGATTCTGTTTGTGAGTCAGGTAGTCTTAAGACACCTGATTTGCATCCAGCCAGTCCATTTATCATCATATAAAATACCAGTTTGTGTGAAATAATGTGCTCAATCAGTAGGAATTGTAAAATGTTTGATCTCAAATAGGACAAATATGAGTAATTTTCTCCCACTAAAAGTTGTAAATCGCGGTAGCGATTCACAACTTTGAGTTGGTGAAAATTAAATCAAGGATTCACTGAGTAAATTAAAGAATTTAGTGCGCAAAGGGTTAATTGAACGCACATCAGAAATTATAACAATCATATGAGCTAACATTGGCCCTTAAAGCGCCGAATTTTGTTTTGAAAATCATAGAAACCAAAAGATTTTTTTCCAATTTGAAATCATCATAAATGTCTTATTTAGCTCGTTCCGTTTCATTTGAATACCTATGTTACGGGTCTACGGCTATTATTAATATTTTAATTCTTACAGCACGGAGATCGACTTTAGACGTCAAAATCTGACGTCTACAGACGTCAGATTTTGACGACTAAAGTCGATCCCCGCACTGTAAGGGTTAAACAATTATTCAACATTGGCTCATTACTGAGTCAACGTTAATGATATTTCATTTTTGCTGCGTGAATAATTCCCTTTTTTTGCTTCGTTAGCATACATAATTCAAGTGATTTTCAACATAATTGAATCACAACCATGAGCTCCTTTTATCACTCATCAAATATTTAATGCAGGCTGGTAGACCAGATTTTACCAGCATATATTCTGCCGCGCAAATGCAAAATGCAGTATCTGCTTACGCAGATACTGCCTTTTGCCTTTGCACGGCAGAATTGTACGAGAAAACGCCTAAATTGAAGCAATTACTCTCATGAAGCCCTTCTTTATTTCATCAGTATTTACGTTTTTCAGCAATTAAGATTAAAGTAATTTTATAATAGTCAACAGGAAGAGAACGATGGATTGTTTCATACCAAGCAAACACGACACATTCATTCAATGCTGTTTTAATGTTGGGCCACCGTCTGCGACGCTGGACCAACATTAACACTTGAAGCGCTGAAACACTTAACTATAAACCATGGAGACCACAGGTTTTTTCAATTTGAAATCATCATAAATGACTTAGTTAGCTCTTTCTGATTCATTTAAAAACCTATGTTATCGGTCTACGGCCTTCATAAATATGTTCACTCTTACAGTGCCGGATCGACTTTAGTCATCAGGATCTGACGTCTGTAGACGTCAGATTCTGACGACTAAAGTCGATCCCCGCGCTGTAATGGTCAACACCTAAATGGGTGAACGTGAGGTGTCTGCTGGGCAGTGGTCAGTCCATGGCGCTGCCACACTTGACCGGAGTCAGCAACCGAACATCACAACGCCATCGAAGATCAACATGATCTCCGAATACCGATGACTGTCAAGATTATGAGAAATATCGATTACTGACAAGATTAATAGTGGAATATAAAATACTGTAGATCTGGTAATATTCGCGTGGTTTTAATTTCCGCGAATTCCGCGATGAGGACAAAATCGCGAATTCGAGAATCTCGCGAACATTATTATTATAACTGCATTAGTGAAGAAAAATGACAATTCGCGAATTCTAAGCTTCGCGAAAGTTTACACACGCGAAAATGACGAGATCCACAGTATTTTTTTTTAATACTGAGCTTTAATTTCGTAAAGATATACATTTTAATATTTGTTCATGTCCTAACAAACACAAAACATTTGTATAACATTTGTACAGTGTTGGACCAACGTCAGAGACGCTGTTGGGCCGACGTTGTACAAATGTTATACAAATGTTTTGTGTTTGCTGGGGTGGTAAATAGTTAATTTAAATGTCCGTACGGAATTAACCTTCCCTATTCTGAGCAATTTTCACGAGTCGTTGGGCAAGTGTAAAAGTATTCACACTTAAAATGATATGTATGTGCCCGCATCGGAAGGAGCAACGAGCGTGGATTCGTGAGCGCTTTCTCATGACCACTCCCATTAGTAGTCAGGTAGTGTGTGTAACAGCGAGAATGAAGTCTTTGTGATCCATGTAACAGGAAACTACATAAACAGATAACAATATGTAGCCTAGTAATACTTACAATCTTGATTTCCGACTATCCTTATTAAGTAAAATAAAATGATCATTTTAATCCTTGAAGCTCGGGGGTCGACTTTAGTCGTCAGAATCTGACGTCTAAAGTCGATCCCCGCACTGAATGAGTAAAAATATTTATAATGGCCGTAGACCCATAACATAGGTATTCAAATGAATCGGAAAGACCTGACTAAGACATTTATGATGATTTCAAATTGGAAATAACCCTTTGGTCTCCATGGTTTATACAATAATGACACAGCGCTTTAAGGGTCAAGATTAGATTTTTGAAACATGAGTAGCAAATGATTATTATCATTCCATTTGTTTTTGTATACACAGAGACATGTCTGCATAATTTAAGTGCTAAATCATGTGGTTTATTACCATTTTAAGCTCTCATCAGACTGTCTGTTGTCACGTTGCAGCAAAACTATCACCATGTTTGCGTTGCCTATTATACAGTTTGTGTTACATCCATCACAAATTTGTTACATGGATCACAAGGACTTCTCGCTGTTACATCTATACCCTTCTGGGGGTGATAGACTGTTTACCAGACCTGATGTCACCCATTAGTTGTTGACCTGGTCACAGCAAACACAAAACATTTGTTTGACATTTGTACAATGTTGGGCCAACGTCGAAGACGTTGGGCCGCCGTTGTACAAATGTTATACACATATTTTGTGTTTGCTGGGATACCTATTATTCCAACTAATAAGAGGTCTAGCACCTAGGTGGTAGGCAAGCGCTGGTCAGCGAAGTTTAGGTTAATATTGTTTTGTTTTGCTGATGAAGGTAAATGGTCAGACTCTCGTTTCCATACAGTAGACTGTCAGTGAATGTCCCGAAAAACACGAGACGTCGGCCTATTGTTGTTGTAATGCTTGGTGAAAAAGTGGGTAAAATGGCATAAATACATGTAGGCACAATTTCAATCAAACCATTTGTCAATCAGCAAATTAAATATTCATTTCTCCTTAAAATGTACTTGTTGAATGACAAACAAACGGACTTAAAAACGTTTATAAGGCCTATCACTTTTCCAACATGACAACGAATATTTAAAATATATTTATTCTTAGTCTACGAGTACAACATAGGCCTACATGTCTCGGCAGAACCTAATCACTGTGTGCTATCACGGTAGTGCCGCTGTCATACAGGTGTCTGCTTGCAAAGATCACACATGCACCTGTTTTTAGTAAGCACAGCAGCTTGCGTACACCTGGTTAGCAGCCGATTATGCAGGTAACAGTGTGTACACACAGGGAAACTATCAGCCCTGCTAGTAGAGCTGATAGCCAAATATTACACCGGCACAAACAGAAATATCCACTAGTAGCGCCCTTTCAAATGGTACTAATAGCGTATAACGTCCTCTGATGTGGTCATAATATGATATTTTAAGAAGCTACATCATTATTATTTGAAGGCAAATATATTAATTTGCCTGCTGATCACGACAATAGTCGTATTAGTCCATTTTATTGGCCGAATAATTCACTGTTATTTAGAATTAAATTATTGTTTAAACATCAAAATATATAAAAATGTTGGTCCCAAATTAATCGAATATGAGTAATTTTCAACCACTTGAGGTTGTGGATCGCGGTAGCGAGACACAACCTCAAGTGGTTGAAAATTTACAACCTCAAGTGGAATGTGGTACAAAATGTTTAGTGTTTGCTGGTATTATTATAATGTTAAGCAAAATGCTTCGTTGTGTGCAATATCTGCTTCTTGTTATGTTTCGGCTGCAAGCCCAGCAAACGGGATGATGATGATGCCATGTTGTTTAATGTTGTGCCAGCGTCGTAGACGGGTGTCCAACATTAATGCAACATTGAGTCACTTTCTCGTGTTTCCAGAGAGGCTTGCCAAGGCTCCCGAACGGCGAGGCAACCGTAATATATCTGGAGTATTTTTAAAACATGAAGCGTCAGTGGCATTGTTTATTACAGGGAAATCAGAATGTCGTATACGCCACTCTTCTGGGTGGCGTATACGACTCTATGACTGTGACAGGTCGATATGCCCTTTGTTTACCGCTCTGTGATAGTGATTCATCACAGTAAAGTCATCACAGTCTCATCACAGCTGACACATTCACAATGATGGACGACATGGCCTAATCAGGTCATCTGGTGCGTGGATAAGATGACATTAGCCACATCACTGGATATAAATATATCTCTATAAATGACGTGGTGTCAGGTCAAGCAGCTAGTCATAAGCCAGAAAGCTATGGAGATGTATATCAGCCAGGTGGAAGTCAGTCAGAGTGTATGTCATCCAGACTGATTGATTGACTGACTGACTGACTGACTAATTGACTAGGTGACTTACTGACTAACTGACTGGCGGACTGGGTGATTGACTGGCTAGATGACCGACCGACCGACCGACCGACCGACCGACCGACCGACCGACCGACCGACCGACCGACCGACCGACAGACAGACAGACAGACAGACAGACAGACAGACAGACAGACAGACAGACAGACAGACTGACTGACTGACTGACTGACTGACTGACTGACTGACTGACTGACTGACTGACTGACTGACTGACTGACTGACTGACTGACTGACTGACTGACTGACTGACTGACTGACTGACTGACTGACTGACTGACTGACTGACTGACTGACTGACTGACTGACTGACTGACTGACTGACTGACTGACTGACTGACTGACTGACTGACTGACTGACTGACTGACTGACTGACTGACTGACTGACTGACTGACTGACTGACTGACTGACTGACTGACTGACTGACTGACTGACTGACTGACTGACTGACTGACTTTCAGGTTTCAGTCAGCCAGTCTGAATGTCAGTCTGCGAAACAGCATTTTCTGTCAGGTTTCAACCAACCCGATTGTATGTCAATCTGGGAGACAGAATGTCTGCCAGTATTTCTGCCAACCTGACAGCCAACATGTCAACCATCCTTTGATTCTGTTTGTGCGTCAGGTAGTCCTAAGACACCTGATTTGCAACCAGCCAGTCCTTTTATCATCATATCAAATACCAGTTTGTGTGAAATAATGTGCTCAATCAGCAGGAATTGTAAAATGTTTGATCTCAAATAGGACAAATATGAGTAATTTTCACCCATTGCGATTCACAACTGCAAGTTGATGAACATTTTATCAATGGTTCACTGAGTAAATTGAAGTATTTAGTGCGCAAAGGGTTAATTGAACGCACATCACAAATTATAACAATCATATGAACTAACATTGGCCGTTAACCCTTTAAGCCCCCACGTTGCATTAAAGCATCATTTTACACCAGTGAAAACATACTTGATTTTTTCACAGCTAAGGGTTTTAGAAGGCAAATTTCGATAAAATTGTTCTACGAATACATAGTAATTTTCTTCAATTTATCACCCACATCAAATCATTTTCATCTACTACAAGTCGAGAATTGCGACAGCAATTCGCGGCTTGTAGTAGATGAAAATGACAATGGTAAACTTAGGCTTGAAAGGGTTAAAACGCTGAATTTTGCTATGAAAATCATAGAAACTAAAAGATTTTTTTCCAATTTGAAATCATCATAAATTTCTTAGTTAGCTCTTTCTGATTCATTTGAATACCTATGTTACGGGTCTACGGCTATTATAAATATTTTTACTCTTACAGTGCGGAGATCGAATTTAGACGTCAAAATCTGACGTCTACAGACGTCATATTTTGACGACTAAAGTCGATCCCCGCACTGTAAGGGCTGAACAAGTATTCAACGTTGCATACATTGGCTGATTACTGAGTCAACGTTAATGATATTTCATTTTTGCTGCGTGAATAATTCCCTTTTTTTGCTTCGTTAACATACATAATTCAAGTGGTTTTCAACATAATTGAATCACAACCATGAGCTCCCTTTATTACTCATCAAATATTTAATGCAGGCTGGTAGACCAGCAGATTTTACCAGCATATATTCTGCCGTGCAAATGCAAAATGCAGTAAATGCTCACGCAGATATTGCCTTTTGCCTTTGCACGGCAGAATTGTACGAGGAAACTCTTAAATTGAAGCAATTACTGCCATGAAGCCCTTTTTTATTTTATCAGTATTTAAGTTTTTCAGCAATTAAGATTAAAGTAGTTTTAAATTTTAAATAATCAATACCAAGCAAACACGAATTCAAATGAATCAGAAAGAGCTAACTAAGACATTTATGATGATTTCAAGTTGAATAAAACCCTTTGGACCCCTTGGTTTATGCAAAATAATTCAGCGCTGTAATGGTTAACACATGGATGAGTGAACGTGAGGTGTCTGCTGAGCAGTGGTCAGTCCATGGCGCTGTCACACTTGGAAGTAACGAACACCACCGGACAACGCCACCGAAGATCAACAAGATTTTCGAATAACGATTACTGTCAAATGAATGAATGAATTCTGCACAATCATGGCAATATCGAGACAGAAGGAAGCCGTGACTATGCCCTACTCTTATTTTGAATGACTTCAAGGGTTCTTTATAGTGCACAGTACCATAGGCAGCACTGTAAACTCCATGCCTTTGAACAGTTTGGAGCACTGTATATGCACAACCACGATGACACATATCCTTCCCGACCGGGATTCGGATTACTGTCAAGATTGAGTGTGGGATATAAAATACTGTAGATCTGGTGATATTCGTAAGGTTCTAATTTTCGCGAATTTCGCGAGGAGGACAATATCGCGAATTCAAGAATCTCGCAAAAATTATTATTATAATTGCATTGCTAAAGAAAAATGAAAATTCGCTAATTCTAAACGTCCACCTTAATATTTTTTTATACTGAGCTTTAATTTAGTAAAGATATACAATTGAATATTTTTTCATGTCCTAACAAACACAAAACATTTGTATAACATTTGTACAATGTTGGACCAACGTCAAAGACGTTGTTGGGCCGACGTTGTACAAATGTTATACAAAATGTTTTCTGTTTGCTTGGGGGTTGAATAATTAATTTAATGTCCATAAGGAATTAATCTTCCCTACTCTAAGCAATTTACTGAGTCGTTGGGCAAGTGTAAAAGTATTCACACTTAAAATTATATTTATGTGCCCGCGTCGGAAGGAACAACTAGCGTGGAGTGTTGATTCATGGGCGCTATCTCATGACCACTCCCTGTAGGGTGTGTAACAGCGAGAATGAAATCTTTGTGATCCATGTAACAGTAAACTACATGAACAGATAACAATATATAGCCTAGTAATAATTACAATATTGATTTACGACTATCCTTATTAAGTAAAATAAAATAATCATAATAAACCTTACAGTGCGGGGGTCGACTTTGTTCGTCAGAATCTGACGTCTAAAGTCGATCCCCGCACTGAATGAGTAAAATATTTATAATGGCCGTAGACCCATAACATAGGTATTCAAATGAATCGGAAAGAGCTGATTAGGACACTTACGATTATTTCAAAGTAGAAATAACCATTTGGTAGCAATTGATTATTACCATTCCTTTTGTTGTTGTATACAGGGAGACATGTCTGCATAATTTAAGTGCTAAATCATGTGTTTTATTACCATTTAAGCTCTCATCAGACTGGCTGTTGTCACGTTGCAGCAAAACTATCACCATGTTTGCGTTGCCTTCTATACAGTTTGTGTTACATCCATCACAAATTTGTTACATGGATCACAAAGACTTCTCGCTGTTACATCTATGCCCTTCTGGGGGTGATAGACTGTTTACCAGACCTGATGTCACCCATTAGTTGACCTGGTCCCAGCAAACACAAAACATTTGTTTGACATTTGACGTTGTACAAATGTTTTACACATATTTGTGTTTGCTGGGATACCTATTATTCCAACTAATAAGAGGTCTAACACCTAGGTGGTAGGCAAGCGCTGGTCAGCGAAGTTCAGGTTAATATTGTTTTGTTTTGCTGATGAAGGTAAATGGTCAGACTCTCGCTTCCATACAGTAGACTGTCAGTGAATGTCCCGAAAAACACGAGACGTCGGCCTATTGTTGTTGTAATGCTTGGTGAAAAAGTGGGTAAAATGGCATAAATACATGTAGGCACAATTTCAATCAAACCATTTGTCAATCAGCAAATTAAATATTCATTTATCCTTAAAATGTACTTGTTGAATGACAAACAAACGGACTTAAAAACGTTCATAAGGCCTATCACTTTTCCAACATGACAACGAATATTTAAAATATTTTTATTCTTAGTCTACGAGTACAACATAGGCCTACATGTCTCGGCAGAACCTAATCACTGTGTGCTATCACGGTAGTGCCGCTGTCATACAGTTGACCGTCTGCATAGATTAGGAATTCTTGATGAATACAATAATGAAATAAATTTACCATTCAGCGAAGAAGAAATATCCAGCGCTATTTCGAGATTAAAATTAAATAAAGCAGGAGGAAGTGATTTTATTCTAAACGAATATTTGAAATTTTCACCAGAAAATATGATTTTACTGTATACAAAGTTATTTAATTTAATTCTAACGACAGGCAAAACACCACAATCATGGAGTATAGGTGTCATTAAACCACTTTTTAAATCAAAAGGAAATGTATCTGACCCTGACAACTATAGAGGAATTACCCTCCTTAGTTGCTTTGGGAAGTTATTCACCAATGTAATAAACTGTAGACTTACCGATTTTTTAAATACATTCAATGCCATAGGTACAGAGCAAGCAGGCTTTAAAGCAGGTCATTCCACAGTTGACCATATGTTTGTGCTTAAATCATTAGTTGATATATATTTAAGTAGAAACAGGCGTTTATATTGTTGTTTTGTTGACTACAGGAAAGCCTTTGATAAAACTGTGGTCAAAGATACTGTCTCTCAACATAAATGGCAAATTGTTTAATGTTGTACATAATATTTACAGTCAAGCTAAATCATGTGTATGTATAAATAGTACATTATCAAACCTTTTTCTCTGCTCGGTCAGAGTGCGTCAAGGTGAAAATCTTTCTCCACTGTTATTTTCCATATACCTCTCTGATCTGAGCAGTTACCTAGCAGAGCGGTGCGAAGGTCTTACCACTCTGGAAAATTTAGCTTCTACTGTTGATGATTATACACTACAGAAATTTATGAAATTATTTGTGCTGTTATATGCAGACGATACCGTTATATTATCTGAAACACCAGATAAATTACAAATTGGATTAGACAACTTGTACAGATATAGCAACTTATGGGACTTAAGAATAAATCGAGAGAAAACAAAAATTCTAGTATTCTCTAAAGGTAAAATTAGAAGAATACCAGATTTTACGCTGGCTGGAGAAAAGCTTGACGTCACTTTTAACTATAAATATCTTGGGTTATTCTTTAATTATAATGGTAAATTTAATGTAGCAAAACAGGATTTATATGATCGTGCAAACCGTGCTATGTTTGCCCTTTTACGTAAGGTGAAGAAATTATTTTTACCTATTGATATTCAATTGCAATTATTTGATGTATTGGTGGCCCCCGTGCTACTATATGGCTGCGAAGTTTGGGGGCATGAAAGTTGCCCAAAACTCGAACAGTTGCAATTACGTTTTTGTAAATACATTTTAGCGGTTGGTAAAAGAACATTTAATTATATGGTGTATGGAGAGTTGAGAGTATTTCCTTTAAACATTAAAATCAAAATCAGAGCTGTTACATACTGGGCAAGGTTACTAAATACTGATTATAACAAGTTATCATCTAACATATATAAATTGTTGTATCATCTAGCGATTAAAAACTCATATGTATCACCATGGATATTGTACATACGTGGGATTTTAAATGATTGTGGATTTCCTTATTTGTGGCCTAACCAAGATCTAAACTGTAGTGTAGATTGGTTTAAATCTGTTATTTCCAATCGGTTAAAAGACCAGTTTATTCAGTTATGGAATGAAACTATTAATCGGAGTGGAAAATGTATTAATTACAGAATGTTCAAATCCGAATTTAAGTTAGAGAATTATCTTATCAATTTACCATTTCCAAGCAGGAAATTATTAGCTAAATTTCGCTGCCGTAATCACAAACTGCCTATTGAAAAAGATTGTCATCTTGGTCTTCCACGAGAACAGCGATTATGTAAAAAATGTGACTTGAGTGAAATTGGCGACGAATTTCATTACCTATTTAGATGTAATTATTTTGTAAAAGAGAGAAGGAAATATATTAAATGTAAATATTATAATTTTCCTTCAACATTAAAGTTTGAAGAGCTTATGTGTAAGCAAGACATGCCTAGTATGCTTAACTTGTGTAGATTTATTAAATTTATTATGTGTGTGTAACATTGCTGTTCTATTGCAATTATATAATATTATGTTATGTTATTTTATGTTATAATTATTGTATTGTATTGTATTTACCTGGCATCTGCATGTCTCTTAAATGAGACCATCAGAATAAATTCACTTGTTCACTTGTTCACTTGTTCACTTGGTGCACCTGTACCTAGTAAGCCCAGCAGCTTGCGTACACCTGGTAAGCAGCCGATTATGGAGGCAACAGTGTTTACACAAAGGGAGTCTATCAGCCCTGCTAGTAGGGCTGATAGCCAAATACTACGCCGGCACAAACATAAATACCCCACAAGTAGCGCCCTTTCAAATGGTACTACTAGCATATAACCACGCTCGCCTGCAATTGAGATATAGATGGGGACACTTAGTGACCAGAGATTGAACCAGATCTGAGAGTTTTAAAATTATTTTCTATGATCACATGAAACTTCAAACCGGCTGAACTCCCAGCATGCCCGGTCACTATAAACACCATCTCTATGGCATGCGAGCGTGCATATAAAGTCCTCTGATGTGGTCATAATATGATATTTAAAGAAGCTACGTCATTATTATTTCAAGGCAAGTGACTTGGTTTGCGCAACCTCTGTGATCACCTGTAAGCTATATAAGAGTGTCAGGTACACGACCCTTTAGCCCTTTGCCTGCTGATCACGACAATAGTCGTATTAGTCCATTTTATGGCCGAATAATTCACTGTTATTTAGAATTAAATTACTGTTCAAACATCAAAATTTATAAAATTTTGGTCCCAAATTAATCGAATATGAGTAATTTTCAACCACTTGAGGTTGAACCTCAAGTGGTTGAAAATTTACAACCTCAAGTGGAATGTGGTACAAAATGTTTTGTGTTTGCTGGGATATACTATATCATTGGTAATATTATAATGTTAAGCAAAATGCTTCGTTGTGTGCAATATCTGCTTCTTGTTATGTTTCGGCTGCAAGCCCAGCAAGCGGGATGATGATGATGCCATGATGTTTAATGTTGTGCCAGCGTCGTAGACAGGTGTTCAACATTAATACAACATTGGGTCACTTTCTCGTGTTTCCAGAGAGGCTTGCCAAGGCTCTCGAACGGCGAGGCAACCGTAATATATCTGGAGTATTTTTAAAACATGAAGCGTCAGTGGCATTGTTTATTACAGGGAAATCAGAATGTCGTATACGCCACTCTTCTGGGTGGCGTATACGACTCTATGACTGTGACAGGTCGATATGCCCTTTGTTTACCGCTATGTGATAGTGATGCATCACAGTAAAGTCACAGTCTCATCACAGCTGACGCATTCACAATGATGGACGACATGGCCTAATCAGGTCATCTGGTGCGTGGATAAGATGGCATTAGCCACATCACTGGATATAAATATATCTCTATAAATGACGTGGTGTCAGGTCAAGCAGCTAGTCATAAGCCAGAAAGCTATGGATATGTATATCAGCCAGGTGGAAATCAGTCAGAGTGTATGTCATCCTGACTGATTGATTGACTGACTAACTGACTAGGTGACTGACTGACTAACTGACTGGTGGATTGGGTGATTGACTGGCTAGATGACCGACCGACCGACCGACCGACCGACCGACCGACCGACCGACCGACCGACCGACCGACCGACCGACCGACCGACCGACCGACCGACCGACCGACCGACCGACCGACCGACCGACCGACCGACCGACCGACCGACCGACCGACCGACCGACCGACCGACCGACCGACCGACCGACGGACGGACGGACGGACGGACGGACAGACAGACAGACAGACAGACAGACAGACAGACAGACAGACAGACAGACAGACAGACAGCAGACTGACTGACTGACTGACTGACTGACTGACTGACTGACTGACTGACTGACTGACTGACTGACTGACTGACTGACTGACTGACTGACTGACTGACTGACTGACTGACTGACTGACTGACTGACTGACTGACTGACTGACTGACTGACTGACTGACTGACTGACAGACTGACTGACTGACTGACTGACTGACTGACTGACTGACTGACTGACTGACTGACTGACTGACTGACTGACTGACTGACTGACTGACTGACTGACTGACTGACTGACTGACTGACTGACTGACTGACTGACTGACTGACTGACTGACTGACTGACTGACTGACTGACTGACTGACTGACTGACTGACTGACTGACTGACTGACTGACTGACTGACTGACTGACTGACTGACTGACTGACTGACTGACTGACTGACTGACTGACTGACTGACTGACTGACTGACTGACTGACTGAGTTCTGGTTTCAGTCAGCCAGTCTGAATGTCAGTCTGCGAAACAGCATTTTCTGTCAGGTTTCAACCAACCCGATTGTATGTCAATCTGGGAGACAGAATGTCTGACAGTATTTCTGACAGCCTGACAGCCAGCATGTCAACCATCCTTTGATTCTGTTTGTGAGTCAGGTAGTCCTAAGACACCTGATTTGCAACCAGCCAGTCCTTTTCTTCATCATATCAAATACCAGTTTGTGTGAAATAATGTGCTCAATCAGCAGGAATTGTAAAATGTTTGATCTCAAATAGGACAAATATGAGTAATTTTCACCCGTAGCGATTCACAACTGCAAGTCCATGAAAATTTTATCAAAGGTTCACTGAGTAAATTGAAGTATTTAGTGCGCAAAGGGTTAATTGAACGCACATCAACAAATTATAACAATCATATGAGCTAACATTGACCCTTGACCCTTTAAGCCCCCACGATGCATTAAAGCATCATTTTACACCATTGAAAACATACTTGATTTTTTATCGGCAAATTTCGATAAAATTGTTATGCGAATACATAGTAATTTTCTTCAATTTATCACCCACATCAAATCATTTTCATCTACTACAAGTCGAGAATTGCGACAGCAATTCGCGGCTTGTAGTAGATGAAAATGACAATGGTAAACTCAGGCTTGAAAGGGTTAAAGCGCTGAATTTTGTTATGAAAATCATAGAAACCAAAAGATTTTTTTTTCAATTTGAAATCATCATAAATGGCCTATTTAGTTCGTTCTGCTTCATTTGAATACCTATGGTATGGGTCTACGACCTTAGACGTCAAAATCTGACGTCTACAGACGTCATATTTTGACGACTAAAGTCGATCCCCGCACTGTAAGGTTTAAGCAATTATTCAACGTTGCATACATTGGCTGATTACTGAGTCAACGTTAATGATATTTCATTTTTGCTGCGTGAATAATTCCCTTTTTTTGCTTCGTTAACATACATAATTCAAGTGATTTTGAACATAATTGAATCACAACCATGAGCTCCCTTTATTACTCATCAAATATTTAATGCAGGCGCTGGTGGTCCAGATTGTATCAGCATAAATTCTGCCGTGCAAATGCAAAATGCAGTTTCTACCTTTTGCCTTTGCACGGCAGAATTGTACGAGAAAACGCCTAAATTGAAGCAATTACTGTCATAAGGCCCTTCTTTATTTCATCAGAATTTAAGTTTTTCAGCAATTGAGCTTAAAGTGATTTTATAATAATCAACAACATGAGAAGCTCGGATTATTTCATACCAAGCAAACACGAGACATTCATCCAATGCTGTTTCAATGTTGGGCCACCGTCTGCGACGCTAGACCAACAATAACAATTAAAGCGCTGAATGAGGATCCCTCATGATCAACAGCTCGGTCACAACTGATAGTCGGGGCTGTTAGGGATATTTTGGGGCAAATTCTTCCAAAGCTACAAAATTTGGCACAGATATAGAACAGGTTATACTCTTTCGATTTGCGATGGATGCCAAGACGGGAATCGCTCAGGGCCGGTGTATTAGCAAAATCCCAGATGGCCGCCATTTAAATTTGAGGTATACCTTACTAAGGATACACAAATGGGCTATGAACACGTGATATATCTCTATGTGTTATAGTAATTGCCCATTTAGCTACTCCTGATGTTATTTTACTTAAAAAAATGGATTTCTTCACAATTATTGAACAAAGAAGACAATTTTGCAACAAAATGCTAGAAAATTATTAGGTTTCAAACTAGACCAGACATGGCTGGGGTTAAGGTGTCACACGGAAGGAGAATTTAAGCCACTATTATTTTTACATAGCTGGGCTACTCAGGTGCCAGACTCAACCTGTTGATCAGGTAACTGCCGCTGCTTTAATGAAATATGGCCAAAAATGTACATGACCTATGTGCGATTTTGGACCAATTTTGATAAATCGAGCGTATTACACACTTTTGCCCACTGAGTAGTCAAATTTTGAGCTCTATCAATATATTTAATATCAATAAAAAGTTACTGACACAAGCGTTTACATGGATGTCACATATTGTGTGTCAGATCATGGACAAATGCGCCAGAGAGCTTTCAGTTGGTAGTTTAACTCCTAATTCTGTTTATTTTTCATATTTATTCTGTATGTAGTTAAAATATTTTCTCTCAGCTGATTTTTGTATGGTATAAATGTTTATTTTTAATTGATTAAACATGTTCTAGAACTATTGTTGACTTAAAATAAACCCATTTGGAATAAAAATAAGGAGCTATTTTAACATAATTATTACACACTTCTTTGGTTCGACTTAAAATTTGCGCAATTTTCTGCCGGCTTGGGAAAATTGACGACCATGTTTCACATTTTTACCCAATGAATACTCAAATTAAAAAATGTATCAACATTTTTTATTGCAGTTGAAAGTCACCATCAATGGCTTTAGCGTGAATACATAATATTTTATTCCTGTTAAATATAAAATGTGCAGCAAAGCGCTAAGTTTGTATTTTATTCGTCCATTTCAACAATTTACATTTTACGTTTTTAGTGAATATCAGCAGGACTTCATCCTGCTCATGTTATTTTTTTATGGTATAAATGTTTGTTATTACGTTTAAATTTTCTAGAGCAGTTTTTCAAAATGGTTATTACCATTTCTTATGTTTTTGTATACACGGAGACATGTCTGCATAATTTGGGTGCTAAATCATGTGTTTTATTACCATTTTAAGCTCTCATCATACTGGCTGTTGTCACGTTGTCACTATCACCAAGTTTGCGTAGCCTATCATAAAGGTTGCGTTACATTCATCAAAACTTTGTTACATGGATCACAAAAACTGCTCGCTGTTACATACCCAGTTGGCGGTGATGACCAGACCTGCTGTAACCTATTTAAATTGACCTGTTCCCAGCAAACACAAAACATTTGTATAACATTTGTACAATGTTGGACCAACGTCGAAGACGTTGAGCCGACTTTGTACAAATGTTATACACATATTTTGTGCTTGCTGGGGTGCCTATTATTCCAACTAATAAGATGTCTAACTTCTCTTAGACAAGCCCTGGTCAGCGAAGTTGAGGTTAATATTGTTTTGTTTTGCTGATGAAGGTAAATGATCAGACTCTCGTTTCCATACAGTAGACTGTCAGAGAATATCCCGGAAAACACGAGACGTTGGCTTATTGTTGTTGTAATGCTGGGTGAAAAAGTGGGTAAAATGGCATAAATACATGTAGGCACAATTTCAATCAAACCATTTGTCAATCAGCAAATTTAATATTTATTTCTCCTTAAAATGTACTTGTTGAATGACAAACATACGGACTGAAAAGCGCTACAGACCTGATTTAAACTTAACTGTTTATAATAAAATAACAATAATGGTTGTGACTTACGGTCATTTGGTGCTAAATTTCACAACGCAAGAAGCTGAATTTCTGTGCATAAAAAAATTCACATCACATAATCCATGTGCAGAGAAAAGGGGATCAATCACTACACGACACGTGGAAAATAAATGACGGTGCTTCACACCAGCTGCTGATGATTCGCCAATAAACAACCGTCATTTCGTGAGATTCGTGAGGACTTGGGAAATTACCACAAGGCCCAATGCCGGTCTAATGTTCTGCCAGCGTCTGCGACGCTGGCCGAACATTAGACCAGCATTGGGTGATGGTGTTGTGTCTGTCGGGATCCGGATGACAAACGGGTGCGTTCACAGGCCTGGTCAGCGGGTCAGATCCAGACAGCGTCCTCCTTTAAAAGCACCACGGCGTCCTCTGATTTATTCTGGATCGTGACAATCGGCCCAGCGCGAGCTCGTCCATCTCGCCGATATGACAATACGGACTTCGGGGCAGGTGACGCTGGTCCTTATTTATGGAAGATCCGCGCGCTTGTTTACTATGGCCACGCTTGGGGCTCCGATGTTATTTAGTTAGTTATGCGTGCTGTTTTTTTCTTACAAGCAAGGTTGGCTGGCTTAATGTTGGGCCAGCGTCGATGCTCCATCTTTGTGTCAACATAGGTTCAACAGCTAAGCACGATTAGAATCGTTTTAAATATGCTTTATTAGCAGGTTAAATGACAGTTATTGGGAGTGAAAGGTGTGTTTAAACATCAAGATATGAAAATGGTTAGTCTTAAAGTGAACAAATATGAGTAATTTTCACCCACTTGAAGTTGTGGGTCGCGGTAGTGGGTTAAAAATTAAATTTTCAGTTTAGAATCCTTTGCTTATGCATACGTGTGTTTACTTGTCATGTATATTGGGATTTTGAGCCAATACTAAAATATCCCAGTTATAATTATTTGTTGTTGTTTGTAACAACGCAATAATTATACTATCAATTATATTAGTTGTGTATTCTGTATGTGTGGTGAAAACTTTAGCATGGCCCGCATTATCGTATAAGTTACGATATATCGTAACTTATACGAGGATACGGACCCTGGTGCTTAACCTCTGTTCTGTTGAATTGTCAGTTTATATATTTGATTCTTTTTAACTGAAATTTGTACCGCAATTTCCAGCTTTAAATAGAGACAAATATATTTATTGATTTATGTAATTATACATTTCCTAAATCAAAGTTGTGTATCTTTGTTTATAGATCTTAGCAAAACATATAAATGATTTTACTTTTCTAAATGTTGCTGGTCAACGTCTAGCATTGCTCTCTGTCTCCATGCAGACCCATTGTATAAATCTCAACTATTTCATCTACAATACCAGCAAGAAAGAAACGTTAACCCGACGCATATTCAATGTTAGGCCTTCGTTGTAGACCTCTGGTCGTGAGATCTTCTGCTTGATATAACCAGTGAGTAACAGTTAGTCCGTAATAACAGACTCAAAGTTGTGCCCCAAAAATTAGGTCTGGTTGGATTTGATATAGGCCTAATAATAAATAAACATAAATATTGCTATATTTAGCGAATTGGACATTGCAACATACAGTATATTTTGATTATATTGATTTAAGTGCACTGGCTAAGGTACAAGCATTAATTATCGCCATCTCGCCCGATCAGTAAAATAGTGGCTATATATCACTCCTGCTGCATGAAAACATCTCTGTGAATATTTAGACATAATTATGTTTCAAGGCTAGTAGAGCAGGTGCTTGAACACATGAAAAGTGCCAGAATTCGCACAAAAATATTCAAGACCCGAAAAGTGCTCCAGGAATGAGATGATAGACCACAAATGATCATTTTATTTATGTATACATATATATATTATTTGGACCGGCTTAAGTTCATTTTGCCCGAGTTTGTGTCCTATTTAGGGGAAAAAGGAGTGCTGTGTGTGGGAAACTGTTCACATTTCTGTACACCAGTCCTTATGAACATGTGCAATATAACGTTCCGGGTCCTTAGGTTGTCTTGAACAAGTGTTCAAAAAAAATATTCACGATTATATTTGTGGCTAAGAGCTTAAAAGGTTTTGGTTGGCCCAGCGTCGCAGACGGTGGCCCAGCATTACATCAGCATTGGGCCTATGTATCGTGTTATGTGGTGTTTCTGGCTCCGGGATGGGAAGCGTTACCAGCATAATTTAGCAGTCAGAAAACACGGTACAATCACCCAATGCTGTTTCAATGACGGGCCAGCGCCAATGACTGTGGGTCAACATTAAAACAGCATCGGGTGAATGCCACGTCTTTGTGCAAAGTATACAGCAGAGCCAGTGATGGATTATATTAGTGTTGGGTTAGAGTCGTAGACGTTTGACCGGCATTAAACCAGCAGTGGGCTGCGACACTGGCCCAACATTGAACTGGAATTTGGTGGGTAAGCCTACATCCTCTGTACGAGGTACATCGTATAGGCAAGTATTGAATAAATGTTGGCCAGCACCGGCGATAGTGGTGGAAGGAATACAGAGCGAAGATATAATCGAACTTGTCTTCTTGGTTCTTTCTTCAATTATATCCTGGACATTTAGGATTCTGGCCTATGAGAAAGTCCAATACACTGATATGTTTAGAAAATATAAGGCCGAGTTTTTGTCTATAGCACCCAAACAGACTAAAGCCGGGCCTCGGGGTTTGAGAACTCCTTTTCTAGTATGTACACGGTGCGACGTACTTTGGCTGCGGCCACGATGACGATGGGTTTTTTTCTGCGGCTTATTCGTGTCTCATTTGGGTGGAAGCTTTGATGGATCAGACATTGCCAAGGGACTATTACCCTTTTCCAGGAGAACCGTAAGGAATGGCACAAAAATCTACCCGTCCTGTTACAGAAAATGAAAATACACCTCATATTGCCAGTGTCCTGACTAGATTTATGTGGGATATACCGAGCAGGAAGATAAAACAAGCAGCTAAAATGAAGCGCATCTGAAACCATCCACTTCCAGCCGCAAAAACAGTGTAGCATCACACAAACAACGCACACAGCAAACCGTGAGTCAATGTTAGGTAAATGTTGAGCCGCCGTCTCCAGCACTGGGTTAACGTCTCATGTTTGCTTTGCAACAACTATTAGAAGAAAACCTAAGGACGTGGGCAACGCAAATTCACGATAATCCACTATAAACGTTTCAGCTACGGTAACGTTGAACATCAACAACCCAATCATATCAAACGAGGACGCTGAAGCTGATGATCCCCTCGTTAATAAAATATGCAACTAAGATTATCATGGTCATAGCTAGCTCTGAATACAAGATTTGTATTCAGGGATAGATCATGGTTTGTAAGACTCATACAGTAACTAAATAGAATGGATCACATTCACCACCATCCGCTTAATAATGTAGTTGCATGAATTCAGGCAAAACGCGGTAACTGGTGGTTTGTTGGATTAACATGACAATTATATTTATTTCGATTTTGCTCATTCTGTTTTTTATCCCCAGAATGAAAAGCACATTAATTTATAATAGTAAGGACATGCGCAATGGAAAATAATATTTAATAAAGCACATCAAAGACCATCGACCTATATTTACACGTCGAGTGTGCAATACAAGCTAACATATAAAATCAATCAAAATGTCAACAGCACATGAAGACAGAATAAATGTTTTTAGGCAGAATGGTTCCATAGAATAAAAACTGCAGCCACACTCAAGCATTAACGGCCTGTGAAAAAACAAATTAGATAACAAATCATATTTAGGGCAACCCACGTATTAAAGGAACATACAATAATAGTTGTGATTATAAATGTTATGCTCCCACATATGCCGATTGTATTGGGTTATATTGTATTGGCATCCATGTGTCACTCACTGATAAAACACCTGCTAGAACAAAATGCAATCGTATGCGTAAATCTTGTGCTACCTCTAAAATTCATCTATCCTACTACAAGAACGGAATATGAACGTATGCATGTCATCCTTATGAAGACCACATTGCCATTGACGGGTCAACTTAATATTTCGCACTATCCTGAGGGTGGCAAAAGGCCAAATTTTCATTAACCTACTGGAAACGCCCCAGAATAACACAAGACGTTGTACTAATGTTAGTTTAGTGCTGGTTTAGCGTCGCAACTCAACGGGGTCTAACAAACCCGTGATGATGGATCAACGAGATCAAAGAGCAGATCCATGCGTGCATCAGGGCTATGAAACTGCAACTGACGGCGAGTATGTGAAAGTAGAGAGGGGACATGCTACTTGAAGTTGTGTCTTGCTACAGCGACCCACAACTTCAAGGGGGTGAAAATTACTCATACTTATTTAATTGGAGACCAAACATTTGTAAATCTTAATGTTTTAACACTCATTTGAAGCTGCTTCGTCATGAGATCTTCTGCATGATATAACCAGTGAGTAACAGTTAGTCCCTAGTACGTAGGCATAATAACAGACTCAAAGTTGTGCACTAAAATCCGGCGCGCGAGTGAGCTATTGCGCAATGAATTAATGCGTCGTTTTTTATCAATACTTTTTATTTTATTTTATAATGACAGATTTACATCTCATTGGAATAATGCCTTAACATATTGATTTAAACGCCAGTTTTTATAGGTTAATTATGTCTCCTCTCTATAGAGGGAAAACATATTCCTTTACTTCTCACCGCTCATTTTTATGTCACATCAGTTTTGTGTCTGTGCGTTCTGTTTTCTCCCTCTATCATGCAGGCGGTCAAACACGAGACGTTGACCCAATGTCGGGCTATTGTTGCACCCCCAGTCTACGACGCTGAGTCAACATTAGCCCAGGGTTGGGTTACGTGTCGTGTTTGACGCCACGCTGAATGTGGGCCAGCATCACAGACGGCGGGCCAACATTAACCCAGCTTTTGTTCAAAGCATCCTGCGGGTATTACAGCCAGCATGACGTAGGCCTACTGACTACGGTTGAATGATTACCGGCCAGCACCGGCGCTGCTGGCCCAACATTTACCAGACATCGGGTCAGTGTCAGCTTGCACTGCCTGACCCGCAACCCAGCAAACACGAGTCGTTAAACCAGTGCAGGTTTGATGCTGGGCCAGCATCGCAGACGGTGGGCCAGTATTGGACCAGCATTCGGTCAACGTGTCGTGTTTGCTGGGAGTGTTGACAGGCCACATTTCACATCACAGGATGTGAAGATATTAAAACTGTTGCCCAACTGATTGAGCCTAAAGATGATTTAGTTACTGTAGAGTAGATCATCTTCCCAGCAGCAAGTCTTGACACAGCGAGGTCTCAGGACTCAGGAGTAACGAACCTTGCGGGGGAAGATGCTGTAGATATTAAAAACGGGCTCCACCACATCAAAATACATAGTCTACCTGTCTACTGTACAGAGGAGCTATTTAGTAACATTAATTACAAAAGCCATTGACACAACATCTAATAGCTATCACCCTTTATGGCTACGCTGCTGGATAGGAGACAAATCCAGTTTTTTTTACGAAAAAACTACACTCTTCTAGTTTATCATTATGTCTCCCCTCTGTACACAGAAGGGGAGACATATAGGTTTACTTCTCACCGTTCATGCTATCTGTGTCTCTGCGTGTGAGTGTGCAGGCGTTCAAATACGACACGTTCACCCAATGCCGGGCTAATGCTGGCTCACCGTCTTTATGAACACTAGACTCATCTAGTTTGAATAGGATTACCCTCGTATTTTTCATGAAATTGTCGATCTAAGCGTACACTGGCTACCAGCATACACAAACACAGCTTTTGCTGTGCTCACCAGCTCTGACGCTAAACCATCTGGTTGCGTCACCTCGGACTAGTAATATAATAGTGGGCGGCTTTGGTGTGTGACTGCAGGAGTTTTGCGATCGGCCTCGGTGCGTTTTCAATTTTCATTTTGATTTGAAGTAATAATGAATAAACATACATAACATTGTTATATTTAGAGAAAAGGTCATTGCAACATATATTTTAATTATATTGATTTAAGTGCACTGGTTTAAGTACTAGCATTATTTATCGCCATCTCGCCCAATCAGAAAATAGTGGTTATATATGTATCCTGCTGCATGAAAACATCTCTGTTAATATTTATACATAATTCGTCCCCTTGAATATAAAAGGGTGTATCTGCCACTTTAAAAAGTGACAGATACAACCTTCCATATCCAAGGTGACGAATTATATTCCAGCGCTAGTAGGGCATGCAGGTGATTGAATACCTAAAAAGTGACATAACTCGTACAAAAATATTCAAGACTTGAAAAATGCTTCAGGAATGAGATGATAGACAACAAGTGATCATCTTATTTAAGTATACATATGTATATTTTAGGACCGGCTTAAGTTTACTTTGCCAGCTTGTGTCCTATTTAGGGAAAAGAGGGGTGCCGTGTGTTGGGAACGGTTCACATTTCTGTACCCCGTTCCTTTGAACATGTGCAATATAACGTTTCAGGTCCTTAGGTTAAGTACTTTTGTCTTTAACAAGTGTTCAAACAAATATTCACGATTATATTTGTAGCTAAGAGCTTAAAGGGTTTTGGTTGGCCCAGCGTCGCAGACGGTGGCCCAGCATTACATCAGCATTGGGCCAATGTATCGTGTTATCTGGTGTTTCTGGCTCCGGGAAGGGAAGCGTTACCAGCATAATTTAGCAGTCAGAAAACACGGTACAATCACCCGATGCTGTTTCAATGACGGGCCAGCGCCAAAGACTGTGGGTCAACATTGAAACAGCATTGGGTGAATGCCACGTCTTTGTGCAAAGTATACAGCAGATCCAGTGATGGATTGGTGTTGGGTTAGCAACATAGACGATTGACCGGCATTAAACCAGCAATGGGCTGCGACACTGGCCCAACATTGAACTGGAATTTGGTGGGTGAGCCTACATCCTCTGTACGAGGTACATCGTATAGGCAAGTATTGAATAAATGTTGGCCAGCACCGGCGATAGTGGTGGAAGGAATACAGGGCAAAGATATAATCTAACTTGTCTTCTTGGTTCTTTCCTTAATTATATCCTGGACATTGACGATTCTGGCCCATGAGAAAGACCACCAATACACTGTTATGCTTAAAAAATATTAAGCCGATTTTTTGTCCATGGCACTCAAACAGACTAAAGCCGGGCTTCGGAATTTGGGAACTCCTTTTCTAGTATGTATTTAAAAGTTATAGCCAAAAACTCACTATGTTAATTTCGACCTTTTAAGTATAAGATCACACGTACATGTACACGGTGCGACATACTTTGGCTGCGGCCACGGTGACGATGGGATACTTTGTGGATTTTCCGTGTCTCGTTTGGGTGGAAGCTTTGATGGATCAGACATTGCCAAGGGACTATTACCCTATTACAGGAGAACCGTAAAGAATGGGACAAAAACCTGCCGGTCCTGTTACAGAAAATGGAAATACACCTCATATTGTCAGTGTCCTGACTAGATTTATGTGGGATATACCGAGCAGGAAGATAAAACAAGGAACTAAAATGAAGCGCATCTCAAACCATCCACTTCAAGCTGCAACTACAGTGTCGCATCACATAAACAACGCACACAGCAAACCGTGAGTCAATGTTACGTTAATGTTGAGCCGCCGTCTCCGACGTCGGCCCAACATTAACCCAACATTGGGTTAACGTCTCATGTTTGCTTTGCAACAACTATTAGGAGAAAACCAAAGGACGTGGGCAACACAAATTCACGATAATCCACTATAAACGTTTCAGCTACGGTAACGTTGAACATCAACAACCCAATCATATCAAACGAGGACGCTGAAGCTGATGATCCCCTCGTTAATAAAATACGCAACTAAGATTATCATGGGCATAGCTAGCTCTGAATACAAGATTTGTATTCAGGGATAGATCATGGTTTGTAAGACTCATACAGTAACTAAATAGAATGAATCACATTCACCACCATCCGCTTATTAATGTAGTTGCATGAATTCAGGCGAAACGCGGTAACTGGTGGCTTGTTGGATTGACATGACAATTATATTTATTTCGATTTTGCTCATTTTGTATTTTATCCCCAAATCAAGACAATAAAAAGCACATTAATTTATAATAGTAAGGACATGCGCAATGTAAAATAATATTTATTAAAGCACATCAAAGACCATCGACCTATATTTACACGTCGAGTGTGCAATACAAGCTAAAATCTAAAATCAAAATGTCAACAGCACATGAAGACAGAATACAAGTTTTTAGGCAGAATGGTTCCATAGACTAAAAACTGCAGCCACACTCAAGCATTAACGGCCTATGAAAAAAACAAATTAGATAACAAATCATATTTAGGGCAGCCCACGTATTAAAGGAACATACAATAATAGTAGTGATTAGAAATGTTATGCTTCCACACATGCCAATTGTTATGGGCTATATCGTATTGGCATCCATGTGTCACTCACTGATGAAGAATCAGCTAGAACAATAATGCAATCATCGTATGCGTAACTCTTGTGCTAGCTCTAAAATCCATCTATCATACTACAAGAACGGAGCATGAACGTATGAATGTCATGCTTATGTAGACCACATTGCCATTGACGGATCAACTTAATATTTCGCACAATCATATGTCGTCACCCTGAGGGTGATATAAGGCCAAATTTTAATTAACCCACCGAAAACACCCCAAATTAGCACAAGACGTTGTACTAATGTTAGTTTAGTGCTGGTTTAGCGTCACACATCAACGGAGTTTAACAGACACGATACGCGGAGACGTGATGATAGGATAGTTTCGCGTGTCACAGTCTTCTAAAAGCAACAGGTTATCCAGCTACTATCAACGAGATCAAAGAGCAGATCCATGCGTGCACCAGGGCTATGAAACTGGAACTGACGGCGAGTATGTGGAAGTAGAGAGGGGACATGCTACTTAAAGCTGTGTCTTGCTACAGCGACCCACAACTTCAAGTGGTTGAAAATTACTCATACCAATGATACTAGGAGACCAAACAATTGCAAATCTTGATGTTTCAACACACATTTCGTTTTCAAAAACAATAATTTAGTCGGCTAATACAACGAATAAAAAAAACGATTATGGTCGCGTTTATAGGTTTACGGGTTAGATATAATAGTAATAATTATTCATTTGGCGCTGACAATTCTTTCAGCATTGCCAGCTTCAAATGAATCAAGCGATGTGAAGGAGAAATGGAGCATTGGTTAAGGGGGCATCACACCATACTCAAAACATTTGTATAACATTTGTACAACGTCGGCCCAACGTCTTCGACGTTGGACCAACATTGTACAAATGTTATACAAATGTTTTGTGGTCACTGGATATTAGGTCCATCCGGACAGAAATAAATAGCGCTGCCAGTCTCTGAAATCGCTCACCAGTTAACACAGACCAGAGAACATGAATAACACCTTGTTTATGGTCATTTCCCCCTTATTTGCAAGTGTAAATTGGTAGCCTGGTCATAATTATCGTCCCTGTGGCTGGCCAGATAGTCCAGCTTTATAACTCCCAGTTCCTGACGGCTTTAATCCCGTACGCTGGCGCCACCTGGTAGTCATGCTGAGCCAGGTCATGTGATAATTCCAGAAGCCATGCACTCTTCCCCATCTGCCAAGCTGCTGCTTTTCAGCACTACGGACAGAGAACAATTAATAACACAAAATGTACTATGTTGAATTGTTATGCAGTTAAAAATATATAGCCTACTGTACTTTGCATTTTGCAATTTTTACCTCACAAAAATATCGCTCGCGGTTGAAACTCAAATTCTCATAGTTCCGCCAGGTAGGGCTGCGAATATTCACGGCGTATTGTCACTTTTGAAATAGTTTTTTTATTAAATAAAATTTGTATTTGTGACAGAGATCCACAAATTGATGGATCACCCTAATGTCTAGCCTAATATTAGGTCCGACTGTTAGGGTTGGGCCTAATATTAGGCTAAAATAGATGTAGCCCCACAACATATGTATTCAAATCAAGCAGAAGACATGTATGATGATTTCAAATTGAAAAATTATCCATGGTTTATACAAACATATTGCAACAGGGTACGACACAAATATACCCTACAACTGAATGCAGAAAATGGGTGCCATAATAAATTGATAAAAATTCTGTAAAAAAATCAAGTAGAAGAATGCTGTTGGCCAATACACTTGCTGGGCGATGAGTAGATAGTGGAGCCTAGATATGTGTACTGAATTGACGTACGTTTGGGGTCAGTGGAGTATTCCTTTAGTTGTGTTGTAATTTCACTTCTCGTAATTTCAATCCACGTGGATGTTTTGTAAGCAATACTTCTTATACGTTTAAAGCCGGCTTCAAACGAATAAAACGTAACAAAATATTCGACCATTTTGGAAAAAACGATGTAATCTTTCAAAGGAATGGTTTGGTCTCAAATGAGCAATATCAGTTATCAGTGGTTATAACGGTCTGAGACATGACTAATCTCCAGGCTCCGCACACAATTACTGAATGGTGGGTTAGTGAGCTAGGTTTACATTGTACCACCCTCAATTCTGACGATGGAACAACGTCTTGTCTCGGCCAGAAAAGAAACACGCTCAAGTTAAGGAATCAATTGTCGTTTTTCATTTTTGAAGTGTTCCGCTTTTCCGCGACGAGATTTTAATTGCGATAATTATGCAAAACGGTCGTTATCATGAGAGGAAAGGTACAACTGGATGCCATCAAGGGTGCAGTTAGCTACATAGCTATCATGGTGCAGTGGTTATTTCTGTGTTTGTTCTCCGCTCTCGCTGTTCGTTTTTTTACTGAGAGACAACGTGCTCGACGTCCATCTTCAGAGTTAGGCTGTTTTGACTGTTTTGACTACGGTTTTCATAATCCAGACAAATTATAAATTTTATGTGAAATATCCATACATACACGATATCCATATTCGCAGTCCGGTGGTGAAACAAATATATAGATATACCGGTAAAATATATTTTCAATCAGACTAAGTCAACTGCCGTATCTACATATCAAGTACGGCGTTTTGCCTGACTAATAATGTTTGTCATTCACGTCATTTCGCATGGATACTGATGAGGTGACTGGCCCAGTTGAATGTGCAAAATACCAACACTAAATTCATTCATTCATTCATTCATTCATTCATTCATTCATTCATTCATTCATTCATTCATACATTCATTCATTCATTTATTCTTTCGCTCGCTCGTTTGTTCATTCGTTTATTCGTTTATTCGTTCGTTCGTTCGCTCGTTCGCTCGCTCGCTCGCTCGCTCGTTCGTTCGTTCGTTCGTTCGTTCGTTCGTTCGTTCGTTCGTTCGTTTGTTCGTTCGTTCGTTCGTTCGTTCGTTCGTTCGTTCGTTCGTTCGTTCGTTCGTTCGTGCGTTAGCTCCTTCGTTTATTCTTTCTTACACGAATGGAATTAATACGTGTGTTAATCAGAGATACATAATATGGGAGTTACGGTAGACTCGGCATTGTCGTGAAAATGGCATGTCAATGGTATTTATTCCCTGTGCCACAGTTGTATCATTAATTTTAGAGAGACAAATTCTGATGGGTGTCACATTGTCCTGTCATAGTGCGGGGTGTTATTTATGCATGATAGCAGTTAGGATTGCATAGTCTAACGGGTTTTGTCAATATTCGATAATTTTTAAAGATTACGAATAAGAAAACTTACTGTTACTATATAAACTTACTATATAATGGGATATATCTATAAAAATTTCTAACTTATGAAGATAGAATAAATCATGTTTTTTTCAATGGAATATTTTTTCAAAACATTAAAATGAACTTGACATATTTAAATGCTTAAAAATTTTACTCGCAGTCGCTTGTAATTAGATTTATCTACTATTTAACACAATAATTTGAATATGCTGCTGAAGACAAGCTGGCTATAAATTCATGTACTCCGTGTCAAAGAAACTTAGTGTATCTTAGGGTCAATCCTTCAATCGATAAATACTAGAAATCTAATCTTAACGCATCTGAAATTGTGTCTCGCTACCGCGACCCACAACTTCAAGTGGGTGAAAATATTTAACCATGCACAACCGGGATGAAGGTAATTAAGATTATAATTAAGTCAATCTAGCAAATTTCATGCTCGTTTCGCATTGAAATTACATTGTGCGAAGAGGAAATAAAATGCTAAAAACGGCTATAGACGTAAATAATACTTAACGGGTTAACATACATATTTCATTCACATGATAATACTCCGATCTAATTTACTTTTTCTGTTTTGTGTTTGAGGTATGTAAAACAAGATTATCTGGTGTATAAATACTTCTTTGGAATAACAGGTAAACGTAGAAGGGTCCGTATTCCAGTAGAAGTTACGATATATTGTAGGCTTCTGATCAAAGGCCTACGATATATCGTAACTGATTCAAGAATACGGGCCCTGCATTGCATTCTGTAAAACATATTTACGGTGATAAAAAGTATCATGGACCTTCCAATAAGATTTGCTGCGTGAACGTGGAATTGGTCACGCTTGCGCTAGAAAATAAGTAATTAATAACGTTTTGAAATGTTACGCTGGTTATAGACTAGAACCAGCGTAGCATTTCAAAACGTTATTAATTACCTAACGTTACTTACTTACTTACTTACTTACGCAAAATGTACTAGAACTTCTAGTACATTTTGCGTTAGAATTCTAAAGACTTTGTTGCATACAGTTGACGTAGCCTATCACGTTTTAATCGTAAGTAGCTGAAATATTTCTTTGCTTTTGCTAGCGCGACAACACGACTTGAAGCTAGAAAAAGAGCAATAATTTTGTCCATCAAACATATTTTCCATCTCAAACATCGTGATTTGAAGAAGTCATTGCTACAATTAACCCACGAGTGAACCTTTAACCTTTAACCCTTTAACCGCCGGTGCCGCATTTTTTTCGTTTTTCATTAGCACATTAAGTAGGCCTACCACATTTTAAATATGTTAAAGATGAAATGTGACATTAACCAGGAAGATTTGGCAAATCTTAATAATTTTCACTCACTTGAAGTTGTGGATCGCGTCAGCGAGACACAACTTCAAGTAGGTGAAAATTCAAATTAAATAATTTGGCGGTTAAAGGGTTAAACCGCCAAGGTAGAGAATTTAAGTTTTTCGCCATTTCAAGTGGGTGAAAATTACTTACATTGGTACAATTTAAATCAAAGCAAATGCCAATCTGCCCAATTTGAAACTTATTTCCAGTTTATATTTTTAAAATTTGAATGACTGGATAAAAACAACGAAAACGGCTATAGACAGGATGGCCCAAGTCTGGTATTCTACCCCCTAATTTAAATAACAACTGAATGACGGCGATGATTGGCCGATCTTGTCATGTGACAGGCTGAGCAACTCTTCGATGTATAATCCGGCATTACCCAAAAAATCCACCCTGTTCTGCAAAGCCAAAAAAGGCAGTATATCTGCTTACATTATACTTGCAAAATGAGCAGATACTGCATTTTGATTTTGCAGTCGTTGTAGATAAGGTTTTTACATGTGATTATCACTTTAAAGGGACTGGCCCAGGCTAAAATCATAAAAAAATCGGTGATTTTATTTTGGCTTCTTAATATGACCATATGATGTAAACATGTCCATAGACTAGAACTGCAAAAGTTTTAAACTTTTTGTGCTGCACATTCGCCAGTTAGGCTAGATATAGAGACGCAATTCCCGATTTCTAATTTTGGACAACCATGTCAAAAAAAATACGGGAATTTCGTCTGTATATCTAGCCTAACTGGTGAATGAGCACCACAAAATTTTTAAAACTTTTGCAGTTCTAGTCTATGGACATGTTTACATGATATGGTCATATTAAGAAACCAAAATAAATTCACCGATTTTTTGATGATTTTAGCCTGGGCCAGTCCCTTTAAGGGTTAAGCTTTGTCAAATATTATTCTGGGCTGGTATTCTCGTACAAGTTACGAAACATCGTAGGATTCTGATTGGCCGAGATGGCCATCTTGACCAATCAGAAGCCTACGATGTATCGTTCTGCCCTGGATTAGCCCCACCTGGTGAATGTCTAAAAACATAAACACATCTATCTCTATCTCCCATGCTATGCCTCCTGGGTAGTTACTTAACCTGATGTTAGTGAACAATGAAAGAATACAGGTTTGAAGGTGGTTATATCCAGCTAAAAAACAGTGACACAATGCTGTTTCAATGCTGGTCCATCGTCTTCCCTACAGGTGCAGCATTGAAACAGCTTCTAAACTAGACTCCTCGAATTTGCTGGATCGACACAATATATTTTTATTGGTTGTGTTTTATTAATGTGTTGATATACAATGCTAGCATGCAGGGACTCACTGGGCATACGAAGTTGTTGGGCGGGGGCCCTAGGGTAGTGGTTAGCACCGCTGCCTTTCACGCCAGAGTCCAGGGTTTGGTTTCCGGTCTCGGCAGTTTGTAAGAAACAAAAAATGTTTTTAGCCCACCAACGTATGAAAGTCAGTATTGTGGGGAGCCTCCGTCACCGAGAGGTAGCGTGCTCGGCCTCAGACCGCCAGGGTTCGAATTTCGAAGTCTGTGTCTGGAGGACAGTGTCATCTCAATCATCTTACTATCCTCAGGAGGTTCTCCTGGCCCAGTTTAGCCTACATGGGCACAATGGTGGCCTAAAGCCCGATTCATTTCATTTCATTTCATTTACGACGTTGTTACGATGTGAAATCAACGTCAGTCACGTTGATTAAACGTCGCAACAACGTCGTGTGCCCAGGGGGGAAGTATGCAAGGTTTCACAGACTGACTATTTTATTATTTTATGTATAATCCGGCATCACCCAAAAAACCCACCCTGTTCTGCAAAGCCAAAAGAGGCAGTATATCTGCTTACATTACTTGTAAAGTAAGCAGATACTGCATTTTGCTTTTGCAGTCGATGTAGATAAGGTTTTTACATAGATTATCTATAAAACCGTATGATACATCCCACAGTCCTCGTCATAGAATAGGCGGTCACAGTGTCCCCATCATTGTGTCAGTTTGATGTTTGTCCTCCTTCTGTGATGCTGGCCCAACATTAAATCAACACTTGGTGGCTGGACGACATGAGCCTGCCGACGAGTGTCCCCAGCGCACCCAACGGATCACTATGTTAGTAAGCCCATCCCAGCAGACACAACATATTCACCCGATGCTGGCCTAATGTTAGCCCAGCGTTGTAGACGCTGGACCAACATTAGGCCAGCATTGGTAAATGTGGCTGCTTAGATACAGAGATAAAGTTTTTATCTGTTGTTATTTTTTCAGCTGCCTTATTGTTCTGATAGGAGATCCCTGATGGCTGGATCTACATGCAGGACGCACTTTGAAGTTGGCCTCTCTGCCGCGCTAAGACAAATAGTAGTAACTGTTCACTTGAAAAGTAAGCTGTCACTGCTGTCTGGCTTTGCATGGTAACGCTGGTCTGCCATGATTCATGCTGCCTTATGTTTTTAGCCATATCCCATAACACTGGGTACGGTAGCGCCTCAGGTTATGGCTGCAGTGACTCATGTTTCTGTAATGACTCAGGTTACGGTAGTTACTCAGGTTACGGTGATGACTCAGGTTACAGGGATGACTCAGGTTACGGAGATGACTCAGGTTGCGGTAATGACTCAGGTTACGGTAGTGACTAAGGGTACGGTAATGACTCAGGTTTCGGTAGTGACTCAGGGTATGGTAGTGACTCAGGTTACGGTAGAGACTCAGGTTACGGTAATGACTCAGGTTACGGTAATGACTCAGGTTACGGTAATGACTCAAGTTATAGTAATGACTCAGGTTACGGTAATGACTCAGGTTATGGTAATGACTCAGGTTATGGTAATGACTCAGATTACGGTAATGACTCAGATTACAGTAATGACTCAGGCAATGGTAATGACTCAGGTTACAGTGATGACTCAGGTTACAGTAGTGACTCAGGTTGCGGTAATAATCCAGGTTGCGGTAATTACTCAGGGTACGGTAATGACTCAGGCTACGGTAGTGTCTCAGGGTACGGTAATGACTCAAGTTACGGTGATGACTCAGGTTACAGTAGTGACTCAGGGTACAGTAATGACCCAGGTTGCGGTAATGACTCAAGTTATGGTGGTGACTCTGGGTACGGTAATGACTCAGGTTACGGTAATGACTCAGGTTATGGTAATGACTCAGGTTTTGGTAATGACTCAGGTCACGGTAATGACTCAGGTTATGGTGATGACTCAGGTTACGTTAATGACTCAGGCAATGGTAATGACTCAGGTTACAGTGATGACTCAGGTTACGGTAGTGACACAGGGTACTGTAATGACTCAGGTTACGGTAGTGACTCAGGGTACAGTAATGACCCAGGTTATGGTAATGACTCAGGTTAGGGTAGTGACTCAGGGTACGGTAATGACTCAGGTTACGGTAGTGACTCAGGGTACAGTAATGGCCCAGGTTACGGTAATGACTCAAGTTACGGTAGTGACTCAGGGTACAGCAATGGCCCAGGTTACGGTAATGACTCAAGTTACGGTAGTGACTCAGGGTACGGTAATGACTCAGGTTACGGTAGTGACTCAGGGTACGATTAAACTAAGGTTGCGGTGATGACTCTAGGCACTGTTTTCATTCTAGGTACGGAGTGACTCTTGGTACGGTAGTGGCTTTTCCTGGCTAGTGTCAGTAAGGGTGGTTAAGCTTTGCCTATTTTTAAATTGCTTAGATAGCTCTATTTATGGGAATGAAGAAATGTCATCGCAACATAGACTATTTGTGGAGCATCTGGGATTATGATGATCCACATTATCCCGAGGTGAAACATAAAATATCAGAGGGAGGCAGGAGATATGAGAGAATACGGTAGCTTCTGATGAGTCCCCTTTATTCACCAGCGGGCAATCAAGTGACACCAGCGTGACCATTACCCCAGGATGTGCCATTTGACCTTCGGTGTGCCAAGGTTTAATACAGCCCAAAGGCAATAGAAGGACATTTTATGTATGATTTGTATAATGTAAACTAGACGAAACACTAGAAGAGTGAGTGAGTGAGCGAGTGAGTGAGTGAGTGAGTGAGTGAGTGAGTGAGTGAGTGAGTGAGTGAGTGAGTGAGTGAGCGAGCGAGCGAGCGAGCGAGCGAGCGAGCGAGTGAGTGAGTGAGTGAGTGAGTGAGTGAGTGAGTGAGTGAGTGAGTGAGTGAGTGAGTGAGTGAGTGAGTGAGTGAGTGAGTGAGTGAGTGAGTGAGTGAGTGAGTGAGTGAGTGAGTGAGTGAGTGAGTGAGTGAGTGAGTGAGTGAGTGAGTGAGTGAGTGAGTGAGTGAGTGAGTGAGTGAGTGAGTGAGTGAGTGAGTGAGTGAGTGAGTGAGTGAGTGAGTGAGTGAGTGAGTGAGTGAGTGAGTGAGTGAGTGAGTGAGTGAGTGAGTGAGTGAGTGAGTGAGTGAGTGAGTGAGTGAGTGAGTGAGTGAGTGAGTGAGTGAGTGAGTGAGTGAGTGAGTGAGTGAGTGAGTGAGTGAGTGAGTGAGTGAGTGAGTGAGTGAGTGAGTGAGTGAGTGAGTGAGTGAGTGAGTGAGTGAGTGAGTGAGTGAGTGAGTGAGTGAGTGAGTGAGTGAGTGAGTGAGTGAGTGAGTGAGTGAGTGAGTGAGTGAGTGAGTGAGTGAGTGAGTGAGTGAGTGAGTGAGTGAGTGAGTGAGTGAGTGAGTGAGTGAGTGAGTGAGTGAGTGAGTGAGTGAGTGAGTGAGTGAGTGAGTGAGTCTATCTGTGATACCCTTATATTAGTCACTGCTCTGTTAGATATGCTGCTTGTCAGTCCTATTGAAACAGAACATCACGTTGTAACTAGACATCAGCTGAGTGGATTTATTTGTTACCACATGTCAGCATTGGAAATTGAATTTGTGTCAAAGAAAATAAGAAATGATTTACTACATTAGGTGAGCTGGCATTCGTTCTGTTCCGCTATTACCTTAAAGCGAAACATCATATCATTCAACTCAGTCAACCCACTGTAACAAAAATATCGCTTTACCTTGATCCATATAACTGCTATGGATGAAAATTACTTACAAAACTAGAACATGAGCTCCCTAACTCTGAAGCTCGGCTTTAGGCTGCTTGAGAGTTGTAGACAACAATTCAGCTTAATATTTTGCAAACATAGCTGTATTGGTCCAGGATAAAATTGAGGAAAGAGCCAAGGAGACATATATCTTCGAAATTTATTCCTTCCACCACCATCGCCGGTGCTGGCCAACATCAATTCAATAGTACAATAGTACTATACAACGCTGGCCCAGCACTATTCCAACACATGCGATTCACTCAGTGTGCTCATAAGGACTGTTTTTATGTATGACCAGCAATAAGCGAGCATAGGTTCAACATCTTCTGTTTTTAAGAATGTATATACAAAAATAGTTTATGTGGGTTGGTTAATACTGCCCTGCAAAGTTAAAAGTCAGTATCTGCTTGCTTTACAAGTAAGCAGATACTGTCTTTTTACTTTGCAATGCAGAATAAACATACATTTTTTGCCCAAATCTGTCGCACCATTGACCAGCCGTGCTCCATTGTGGAAACGTGATTGACCGCCTGGGTGGTGGTTAATACTGCACTTGATTCTATGGATGACGACAGGATTATCTTTATGTGGGATTGATGCTCTTATCTAGATAGACTGGAGCAAAATCCTCGGCCCGTTCTGCCCAGCAAAAATATATACCCAGTCCTGGCTTAATGTTGATTCAGCGTCACAGACTGTCGGTCAACATTGAAGCAGTAATGATTAAACGTATTGTGCATTCTACATGAACTACGGCATCTTACTCTACCCATTTGAGCGCTGAAATATTTTGTAAAAACCAATAGATCAAAGGGTTATTATTAATTTGAAATCATCATAAATGTTTTAGTTATCTCTTTCCGTTTCTTTTGAATACCTGTGTTATCGGACTACGATCATTACAAATACTTTACTCTTTCAGTCAGAATCTGACGTCTATTCACGTCAGATTCTGACGTCTAAAGTCGCTCCCCGCGCTGTAAGCGTTAACCCTTACACCACCGAGCACGACTGCAGTAGTTTTTAATCCGATTAAATCACTGTCATTGGGAACAAATTGTGTGCTAAACATCAAGATTTGAAAAACTTTCGTCTGAAAATAAACAGATATGAGTAAGTTTCACACACTTTAATTTGTGGATCGCGATAGCGAGACACAACTTCAAGTGGGGTAAAAATTAAATTATTCAATTTAGCGGTTTAAGGGTTAATTTTTATATTTACTATATTTACTGTACAGATTAGTCCTTGTATGACATTTACTTTTTGTCACAAGTTTACAGTTCCGTGGATTATCAGATCACGATGATCAGATGTAATTGTAAATTTAAGAATCTGTGTGTGTGCAATCAATACGGCACTTGGCAGTCAAAGTATTTTATGTAACACTCATATGAGTAACACATAGAGCTGCAGCATTTGCCTGCTAGGGCTCAACCCCTATTATATTATAACAATAAGCTAGAGGCTGTAGATTGTGTCGCTTAAATAATTTTACACAATGGTTTTTGCACATTGATCAATCAATAAAACTCCTGTAGCGCCTATATCCTCAGCGGACCGAGCTCGGAGGCGCACAAATCGTTAGCATAATAATGTATCATAATCGAGGTCAAAGCAGGCTCGCCAACATGGAACCGGGCTGTACTGCTGAGGAAATAGGGTGTGAAAGCCAGATTGAAATAATTAAGGTTATGAGTTGTGTTATATTGTGTTCTGTTATGAGCTGTGAGCCAATAAGGCCTAAAAAAGACAACCTGCACATTATAGGCCTATCCAATGTGAATAAAATTTGATGCAATGCCCAACATAGCACTACTTCTATCAAACGCTATTTCTTAGATCTTATTTTATAAATTGATTTGTCCATAGAAGGAGAAAAGGCGTACATCGAGGTTTTGTTATTATCCGACAAACACAGGACGTTGGAGCAATGGTGTTTTAATATTGGCCCACCATCTGCGACGCTGGCCCAATATTAAAACACTAATGGTTCAACGCCTCATGGTTGCACTTGGGGATGCACGCATAAACGTTCTAAAACGTGAATGCGGCATTAATAGTCGCCCTTTGAAAAAATACTATCTATGTGTAAATACATTTTTGTCAATAACGAATCCATTATTTGTCATTTTAGGTTATTGTGTAATGGTTGGGAAACTGGATATTGATTCACGGGGGCTTAAGTGTTTTCCACAATAAAAGTGTCAAGCGGTTGGAATGATATTACTGGCACTGTACTAAAAAAAACTGCTGTGTGTGTATCTAACAAATCGAGATTTTGCAAAAAAATTATTTTAGTACCGGGATTACATATCTTGTCATTTATTTTGATCTTCTCTGCCATCAAAATTGGCGATTGGTTTCTGTAAACTACAGAATTAAACATACGTTACCTATGTTATGATAACAGCTTTTGGTAATCAAGATAATATAGTTATTGATTTACTGAGAAATAGAGGTTACCAAGTGAGAAAGAAAAGACACATGAAATTGTCCTCGGTATTCATACATGTACATTTACCCGTTCTTATTTTTTTTCAAGTAGTAAATTTAGACCTGATATTTTTTAAGCAATATTCAGCGTGAGGACTGCAATCCTGCTCGCGGAAAGTGACAGAATGGATATACTTTGTTGTATGCTGAACATTTGTAGGCTAACTCATGGAATATGATTGTGCAGTCATGTTGATGGCGTCACGATCCTTCAATTGGAAGGTGTTCTTTTTTATTCATTCATTCATCTAGATTTTTGTTCTTTGAAATAACTAAATTATTATCTAAATATGACTTGGTGTGATGATGGAACATGTGAAGAGCCCCGATTGAATTTTTTTCCACATAAATCCTATATGCATATGAAAACCCCAGAATAATAATATCGCCCATGAAATAGCTGATTGAACGAAACAATTGAGCTTAAGGTAAAAACATCATATACTTAATATATACAATATAATAGTAAATTAGGCCGCAATATACAAGGTGTCAGATTATTTGTGATAAAAGACTCCAAACCCTCTAATTATAAATTTCTATTAGGATTGAGTACCTATGGCCAGTTATTCTATCAGGCTCATTAAGGAGGAAAACTGTAACATTACTAACTGGACAGTGAGTCAGTAAGAGACTGAAAAACTCCGCCAAAATTGATGATCGTAATTCGGATCCAAGTTTAATGGATTTTTTCTTGGCCCTAGACACACCTCTGCTAAAATTTGCATGCAAATCCGTGCGATCCGGATGGTAAATCCGAATAATGAATCCTGATTACTATCCGGATCATCCCGGAAATCTAACCGATTGTTTCTTGGCTCAAGACACATATCTGGCAAAAAATTCATACAAGTCTGTTAACTGCTTTTTAAGTAATCTGACGGACGGACATGCAGACAAACAAACAAACAAACAAACAAACAAACAAACAAACAAACAAACAAAACACGACCAAAACATAACTATCCTGGTGGAGGTAATGGTTGCCATTACTCATTGATTGATGTTTTCAGTATTTTATTCCCTCTACTTATCTGAACGTTGTGCAGTGAAGAGAATAAGTATCAGTTATTTTCAAAATATACATTACCTAGTCAGTTCTGAAGATATTTTGATGATTTTATTTATAGAATAGGCAACTCTTACTAAGAAAGGCATATTTAGCGCGACGCAAAATCTCTACATATTATCCGCATATTGCTAAGGTAACGTTCAGCCCAAATTCACTTTCATGCATGACTTGTCTGTATATACAGTATTCTGTGTTCGTCTCTGTGACTGTCGCCACCAGGCATTTGCAATCAGAGCAAGCAAAGAGTCGGATGCTCTTGATAAATCTACTGACCATAATTCTGCAGTCAGGCATGTTTAAGTTTCTGCCAAACCCCTGGCAAAGCCATAAAATAAGTTCGGGTCGCACATGTTTTCATATGGTCGGTATATTTATCCGGATGTTTTTGAATTTTTGGTTTAAAAACCCCCAAAAAAATCACATTGGAGACTCGAGGACAAATGACCGTGTTGTTTTTTCACTTGTTGTATCTCCCTCGCTTCATTAGTGAACCTTGTACAATACAAAATAAAAATAATTCCAAATAAACGTGTATTTCCACCAAACGGGGAAGTTATCTGCGTATTTATTATAAAAAGGCCCCCGCCTACACATTGAGGTGTGAATTGTAGTTCCATATCGTATCTCAAAGGAACTGACAATTAGAAACAATAATGTTACCTGGCTTTCAGGAAGGTTAACAAACAAAAATATAAATTGACATACTTTTAATTTCATCTCAGAACTTGTAAATGACTGCAGTAGTTTGTCTTGGCCTATTCTGTTTATCACGCCTTTTCTCTAGAATTAAAAAAAAACTGGAAAAAAAACTGATAAACAATACTAAATTACTACAGTACTAAAACCGTATAATTTAAATACAACACTATTTTCACTTTGCGAATATTTACTAATTACTGATTAACATCATTTGATGACTAGACGGCAAGCTCAACAAACACGAAACATTGTTTGATCAATGCGTTGCGAACGGTGCAGTAGCATTGGTTCAATGTGACGTGTCTGTTATGAGTAGCTTATCAGCTTATGCATGCGTACCTTTACATCACCACCTTACTTATATCACAAAAGCCTTGGGCCCTAGTTATTAAAACTTATCATGATCATCAGTCACCCAGCCTCCATTTTTGATCCAGTGTATAAATGCATGAGAAGGACATCAAAAATAAGCATATGAACTTGTGTAAGCGCTGTATACTTATATAAAACATCACACCACACCACATCCGTACCGTGCCGTATTACCGGTGCACCATCTTGTAAACGATTGACCTGTAGTACCAGTAATAATAGTTTCAGAATGCAGTTGGATTATTTGAGCTGAGCAGTTCGTTATATTAGCTGAATGCATAATGGAAAACAGTTATTATTATACCATTGTATTTATGTATTAAGTTGGGCCAACGTTGGGTCAGCAATGCCAGAGATGAGCGCATTGGGCAGGCGTTGTGCCAGCGTTGCCACTAGGACAGGTGCGATATACCTCATTATAGCAAGGATAGCGAGGATGCTCTGCAAGACAGACATTTGTGGATTCAGGGCACGGATGGAAGGCCATGAACAAGGTCTACAACTTGTCGTTTGAAGCTACAGGTCTGTCCACTAATAATACATATATTATGTAATACTTATTATACCATTGAGTAGCTAGGTGTGCGTAGTAATTAGATTGAAATAAATAAATAAATAAAACGGTCATGCAAACGTATCTCTGCGACCCCACCTTAAGAGGTAAGAAAGTGGCAGAGATGATTGTGAGCTGCGAGCTAGACCAAAGAATAGTGTTTTTGGGGCTGGCCCACTGTCTGTGACGTCGGCTCAACATTAGTCTAGCATTGGCTCAAAAGTCCTTGTTAGCCTAGTTATTTGTGTGAACACGGCTAGAGGATGGCACAGTTAATCTATGTTATACTCGGAGAAGTCTGCTAGTGTGCAGGCGCAGAATTTATAACATAGAGACAGCCAGAGACATAAACCGAGAGGGATCTGAGAGAGATGCGCGAACCACCATGGAGTAATAAAGACTGACTATTGTCTGTGAGCATGTTATGACCGTGATGTAAGTGCATTGATAAAGAGGTGAAAAGATGATCCTGACCATGAGACCCAGCACAAGAGTTTGTTGTCAACAAGCCCGTTATAAAATCCAACGATGCTGGTGAACTTGGAATGCCCTAGATTGTTAAATCCGTGTTTTTTTAATTGGACTCGCAGTCTAAGGATCTTTCAATCTGATATGTTGTAAGATTTAACAACAATTATTAAGAATCCAGGATCCGATGATCTGTGCTTTTAAGAGAGAACATTATTTTTTTGTATTATTACTTTTTTCTAATTGTGTCTGTTAAATATTACATGACTGGACACAGAAATCAAATCCTGTTCCGTGTTTTTTGTTCCCATCGTTGCAATAATAATTAATTCATCACGACAGAGGGTGGAAGACACAACGAGGGAGCCAGCTATTATTACTAAGTGGATGTTTTCTATCATTACAGTACATTTGTCTTCCGTCACAGACACTCTTCATCTGCTCCCGTTTCCTGCTGATTAGTTTGTCCTGTGTCTAATTACGAAAAATGTTGAACAAAAATAAGCAATCACTGACCCATTATCGTCCAGATTCACGACGTTTGTTTTGAAGAAAAAAATAATTTGTGTTTGTGAAATGTGATGTGTAAAAAGTGTAACAGACTTGTTATTCCCCCAAAACACCACGCCTGTTAATTTAATATGGCTCATAATTAATTCATGGCAATGCTAAAGAGCAGTAGTGAATTTTGAAGGCATTATATCACGACATTACAAAATAGGTTTGGATCAATCCGGGTTGGGCGGGAGGCTGATGTGCTGTAGGAGGTACCCTTTGCACGACACAAAAACACAAAAAAACACAAAGCATTTTCATACCATTTATACAATGTTTGACCAACGTCGAAGACGCTGGACCGACGTTGTATAAATGTTATACAAATGTGTGTTTTTTTATTCGCTATGAGGCTACTACATCAAAACCATAACTCCCCATAATTATGTAGACAGCAGTCTGGTTTTAATATAGAAAATGGTGGAGGACCTAGGCATGTATTTTGATAGGACAAAACAAAAAATGCTACCCAAGGGTAATTAATTTTAGAATAAATTTCCAGCACCGGATTCATGAAGAGAAAGAAACAAGAGAATAAAGGAACAGAGAAAATATACACAGATCGCAGACCGACGAGCTAGCCACAAGATACAGCAAATATTGCGGAACATGGGGAATCACTTGACAAGCTGTACTAAATCATGACACCACACACCAGTTGTTGACATAACAACTAGGAGCCGCAAATGCCCAAATGGCAGATAATATACAAGAACTATTGAAACTTCTTAGGGCTAGCCCCAATCAAAAACACACGCGACACAGAAAAAACACACGTGAGCAATTTCAGCAATCATCTTGCACCTGGAAAGATTCTGTGGATTATACAGAAAATGAAGAAGATGCAGACGATTTTATGGCGAGATTTGAAAGGTACATTGAGCACCATGGCTGGAGAAGGAGTAGTGTCAGCTACTATCTTGTTTATGCCATGAGCGAGCTAATTCCTGGTACGAGGAAGAATTGTTTGAACAATTGCCAGACAATATTTGGCGCGAAAGGGAGGGTTTATTTACAAATTACCACCTTATTATGATCGAAACAAGAGTTTACATCATATCCACCATTACAGCTGGTGGGGATCATATCATCGTAATTCATGTTGTTAAAAATGGTATTCATGGTTCCAAAAATCAATATGATGGGAATAAATTGTACTAGCTTTGAAACTATGTAGTTTTCAAACTGACTCATCATGACTTGCCTTGATTACACACTGATCACATCACATCACACAATCATGATCATAATCCATCGCATCCCATTATATTAAACCTTATCATGCTGAATTGTTTATTCCGTTATTAAATCATTTGAAGGTGGAATTAATAACGCAATACCCAGCTTTAAAATACGAAAAACATATTTTTGTTTAAATTATTATTATATAACATATATAATATCCTCTAAATTAAATTATTTGACTAGCTGAGCATATATCACGGAATATATTATCTATTTCAGTAACATATTATTTGATTTAAAACTTCTTGAAACCGTATATATATATATGAGCGTGGCGGGACAAAGATTAATAATTTTTATATAATACTGTCCTGAAAGGGAAACTTGACAAACTACCATAATGCAAATATATTTCAAATCGAGCAAACTTACCAATCTAACAGTTTTAGCAATGTTACTGTTGAATGGCTCAGTTGGTTCTGCTATGCTTACTAAACATGAGCCCCGCTCGGCATATAGTGTGTCCGGGGCTTGAGGCTAAGCTTTTCCCTCACCACCTTGCTCGTATCATATAAGGCCTTTGGCCCTAGATGTCCCTCCTGATGTCCAGTGAGCATCTATGGCTAATAGAGATATTGATCCAATGCTATTTAGCATGATTAATGAATGAATCAACACTACACCAATGGTTCGTATTTACGTATTTTCGTATTTAGTTTTTTTTGTGTGCTGCGCATTCACCAGTTTAGCGAGATATAGAGACGAAATTCCTGTATTTCTAATTTTGGCATGTATGCATGTCCGAAATAATAAATCGGGAATTTCATCTCTAAATCTCGCTTAACTGGTAAATGCGCAGCACAAAAAATAGAAAACTTTTGCAGTTCTAGTCTATGGACATGTTATCATATATAATCAAAAATTATTAAGAAGCCAAAATAAAATTACCGATTTTTTAATGATTTTAGCTTGATAGTGTCACTTTAACCATGTATACATTTAAACACCCTATGCGCTTAACCACATTAATATACATACATTTAAACATCATAGGCGCTTAACCATGTCAACATATGCATAGCGGACAAGGGTCGTGTCTCATGGGATTGCAATATAATATTAAAAAGTTGCTTTATCAATTAGGTTTTGGAAATGTCTGGACTGAACAAGATGTCGGTAACGAGGATTTTTTCATGATAATGTTTTCTCAGAGAGCGTTGGGCGTTTCCACCCAGAATTTGCATTCTGATACAAATAATTCCAGTAAATTGAGAACATACTCTCATTTTCAAAGTGTATTAGAAGAAGACAATTATTTATCGAATTTAGACATTTTCAAGTTCAGAAAAGCACTTACAAATTTCAGGATTTCATGCCATAGTCTAGCGACAGTGGAAACTGGTAGGTATGACTACGCACCCATACACGAACGTATTTGTCATTTTTGTTTACAAAGGAATACATTTCTAATTGATGATGAATACCACTTGATCATGGAGTGTGGACAAGTGAATAATATCAGACATATATATATATCCGTCACTATTACAAAATATGTACATATTATATACAATCTTCACATCATTTGTGGACTTGATAAAAATATCTAATACATATGAACTTGAAAGAAATTGTTAGCACAAATGCACATCAATAAATTATAATGCACATCTTTCTGTTGTAGTTTTGCTGAACATACAACTCATCCTTCAGCATTAATATTTTTTCGACTGTAAAGCGTAAATCGTCGAAGCAAGTCGCAGTTACAAATCGTTTTAAGTATTAAAATTTGCTGTAGGCTATAACTCATTTGAAATGTATTAGATTTAATTCCTTAATACCAGTCGGCGCAGTTACAAGAATATAAAATGACAACATGTAATATGAAATGATGACAATAATATTATAATGTACAGCATGATAAAAGTAGACATATTTGATCATTTGGATCTGCTGAATTTCTTCATCTCCATGTTCTTAGCGTCTGTGACTTCTCCATTTTCAAGTGCAATCAATTCCCGTGTCTGCTTCAACTATATTTACCCCGGCAAGCACCATGTCTTTAATAACCGGTGCTGCTTTAATGGTAGGCCAGCGTTGGTGACGGAGGATCAATGTTGAACCAGTACCGAGCCAATTCATCATATTGGTAGGTGATGCATACACGCAAGCCCAAGCATATATCTCCTTCTTGCCCACTCGAGTATTTCCCTCCAAATTGGTCATTTTGTTACATGTACTTCTACCGCCCAGCAAACACGAAACATTTGTAAAACATTTACACAACATCGGCCCAACGTCTCCGACGTTGGTCCAACGTTGTATAAATGTTATACATTTTTGTGTGTTTGCTGGGGATACTTCTCTAACACCCTGAAAATTACAGTTTTCCATATCACACAGCTTTTCCTCCACATCCTTGTTTATGTCGTGATAATTTGGGGATATATCAAACACCACATCCTTCCCAATTTACCCCTTTTGTCAACTTTTTGTCACCTTTTGTCACCTAAAACAGAGCTGTAATAATACATTATGCTGTTGTAGAAAACGGGACAACTGATTCAATTTTTTGCGAAGTTTGAAAGTTTGATTTCTACTCAGGACTACTAATATTGTATTACGTGGAGTTATATTTTCCACTGCTTGAAACCCAGTAATTCTGTAAGAGGATGACATAGTGTCCTGATAGAAATTGCCATAATGTGCAACAAGCCCACTCATTCACTCGGAAATAAAATGTATTATTTTTGTGATAATAATTTCATTCCACTTTATCATACAAACTTACCCCATTGGTAGGCTTATTTTGCTAGTAGTATGCAAAACCTGGAGTTTGTCTTTTCATTCCATTTTGTTTATATCATATTTCTCATTTCTCATATAATCTCGCCATCCCCCGCGCATGCTCCTCCTCCCAACCGGATGTGATGCAGCATGCCGACGCTCAAGCGGAAAATTAGACTGCGAGATGCATCTATAATCTGTGATTTGACTTTGAAATCAGTTGGTTAGATACGGGCAAGTTATCAGGTAACGTCTAGGATTTCATATGTAGAGCACAGACAGTGAACATAAGGCGTTGTTTTAACCCTTCAAGCCCTCACGATGCATTAAAGCATCATTTTACATCCCTGAAAACAGACTTATTTTACTACAACTAGGGGTTTTAGAACCAAAATTTCCAAGAAACTGGTTTACCAATACATAGCAATTTTCTTTACTTTTTCACCCACATCAAATCATCTTCATCCTCTACAAGTCGAGAATTGCGACAGCAATTCGCGGCTTGTAGTGGATGATGATGACAATTGAAATTCAGGGATGAAAGGGTTAATGTTGGGCCAGCGTCGTAGACGGTGGACCAATATTAATCCGACATTGGGACAATGTTTCGTGTTTGATAAACCTCTATGTTATCTTGGCAATGCTTTTTAATTTATTTTAAGTAGTAGTCATTTATATTATCGAAAAACCCCAGTTTTTTATTTTGGCAATGTCACTTAACATGATTTTAGTTGTGTATGTCATACCATGTATATTGTCATATGATTTTAACAAATTACCAATCCTGTATATACATGTACATATATCCCTTTCATTTCTATGACAAATAAGTCTGTAATGATTTTTTTTTCTGTCAATAAAATATCTGTCTGTCTGTCTGTCTGTTTGATGGGCACGGTGCATGTAATACTAACGACTCTAGCAATCAATGCACATTCTGTCCTCTTGGAGCTCAAGGGTGCAATCTGCCATAGTAATGAGTGGCAGACAGGACCCTTTAACCCTCGAAGCGGTAAATTGAATTATTTAAATTTTCACCCATTTGAAGTTGTGTCTCGCTATCGCGATCAGCAACTTCAAGTGGGTGAAGATTACCCTTATTTGTTTATTTTGGACCCGAATATTTGCAAATCTTGAAAACACTTTTAATTCTTAATCACTGTAATTTAACTGCTAACAAAAGGGATGAACGTGTATTACTATCACATAATGGGCCGTTGTGGCTTAACCCTTTAACCGCTAATTATTCAATCTGAATTTACACCCACTTGAAGTTGTGTCTCGCTGACGCGATCCACAACTTCAAGTGAGTGAAAATTATTCAGATTCGACAATATAGAGGTCACCTTTTTTCAAATATTGCTGATCGATGTCACTTTTTATCTTTAACGTGGTTAAAATGTGGTACCTAATGTGCTAATAAAAAATGAAAACCCAAATATATGCGGCACCGACGGTTAAAGGCTTAATGATAAGGAGTGGACTTGAAATAATGATGACAGTCACATTACCTTGCGACTCAGTGATGTGAATATAACCTATAAGTCTGCGAATTATGCCATCATGATTATACCAAACAATCAAGTAGGTCATTATTTTGAATAAAATGTGGAGTGAACTTACAACAAAATGTTAAATTATAATGCAGATAAAATGAGAATGAGAAATTATTAATGAGTGGGTGATACCTCTTGGGATAATAAATCACATGAGTGTGTGACAGCGAACCTCAAAGGCTCAAATACGTTTGAGCCCACAAATTGAATGAAAGCGGGCCTCAAATACGTTTAATCCCACAGATTGAATGAACACACATTTAATATACGGGCTTAGCAGAACACACACTTTATACTATACGTCTTAGCAGAGTACAATATACGGGCTTAGCAGAACACACACTTTTTAATATACGGGCTTAGCAGAACACATAGTTTATAATATATGGGCTTAGCAGAACACACACTTTATAATATACGGGATTAGCAGAACACATACTTTATAATATACAGTCTTTAAATAACACACACTTTATAATATACGGGCTTAAAAGAGCATGCACTTTATATACCATGTATACGGGCTTAGTAGAACACACACTTTATATACGGACTTCGGGGCAGGTGACGCTGGTCCTTATTTATGGAAGATCCGCGCGCTTGTTTACTATGGCCACGCTTGGGGCTCCGATGTTATTTAGTTAGTTATGCGTGCTGTTTTTTTCTTACAAGCAAGGTTGGCTGGCTTAATGTTGGGCCAGCGTCGATGCTTCATCTTTGTGTCAACATAGGTTCAACAGCCAAGCACGATTAGAATCGTTTTAAATCTGCTCTATTAGCAGGTCAAAGCAGCCCCTTGGGATGACATCAATTTTCGTTTTTAGTTCCGTACTGAAGTAGTGTATCCCACGGATAATGTTTTTATTTTTTTCACAATTTTCATATTTTTACAAATATTTTTAATCAACATTTCTATGAAACCAGAAGTAACCCAAACAAACTATTTGTATACCTGAAGGACGATTGAATGTTTTCACAGCATCAGGCCACATGCTGATGGCATCGGCCCAGCGTTGGGTAGACAATCAGTGCGGCAGGTGGGTCCTCTCGTGTCCTGACTATGAGACACCAATTAGCGGCGACTGGTTTGATCTTACCGTCTGATACGTGGGAATATGTGATCTAAAGTGCTGAATATTGCTGACTTGTCTCGTTTACATGGCAATATACGACCTGGAAATACAACTATTTCACACTTTTTCAGTGCTTTAAAATTGTTTTTTGACTTTTTCGTATTTTCGGTTAAGATCAGTAGGCTATATAGCTTCATTTAAATTAAATTTTCAAAATTGACAGCATTGAAAATGTCTCATCCCAAGGGGTCCCTTTAAATGACATTTATTGGGAGTAAAATGTGTGTTTAAACATCAAGATATGAAAATGTTTAGTCTCAAAGTGAACAAATATGAGTAATTTTCACCCACTTGAAGTTGTGGGTCGCGGTAGTGGGTTAAAAATTAAATTCTCAGTTTAGAATCCCTTGCTTATGCATACGTGAGTTTACTTGTTATGTATATTGGGATTTTGAGCCAATACTAAAATATCCCAGTTATAATTATTTGTTGTTGTTTGTAACAACGCAATAATTATACTATCAATTATATTAGTTGTGTATGCTGTGGTGAAAACTTTAGCATGGCCCGCATTATCGTATAAGTTACGATATATCGTAACTTATACGAGTATACGGGCCCTGGTGCTTAACCTCTGTTCTGTTGAATTGTCAGTTTATATATTTGATTCTTTTTAACTGAAATTTCTACCGCAATTTCCAGCTTTAAATAAAGACAAATATATTTATTGATTTATGTAATTATACATTTCCTAAATCAAAGTTGTGTATCTTTGTTTATAGATCTTAGCAAAACATATAACTGATTCTACTTTTCTAAATGTTGCTGGTCAACGTCTAGCATTGCTCTCTGTCTCCATGCAGACCCATTGTATACATCTCAACTATTTCATCTACAATACCAGCAAGAAAGAAACGTTAACCCGATGCATATTCAATGTTAGGCCTTCGTTGTAGACCTCTGGTCGTGAGATCTTCTGCTTGATATAACCAGTGAGTAGCAGTTAGTCCGTAATAACAGACTCAAAGTTGTGCCCCAAAAATCAGGTCTGGATTGATTTGATATAGGCCTAATAATAAATAAACATGAATATTGTTATATTTAGCGAATTGGACATTGCAACATACAGTATATTTTGATTATATTGATTTAAGTGCACTGGTTAAGGTACAAGCATTAATTATCGCCATCTCGCCCGATCAGAAAATAGCGGCTATATCTCACTCCTGCTGCATGAAAACATATCTGTGAATATTTAGACATAATTATGTTTCAAGGCTAGTAGAGCAGGTGCTTGAAAACATGAAAAGTGCCAGAATTCGCACAAAAATATTCAAGACCCGAAAAGTGCTCCAGGAATGAGATGATAGACCACAAATGATCATTTTATTTATGTATATATATATATATTATTTGGACCGGCTCAAGTTTATTTTGCCCGAGTTTGTGTCCTATTTAGGGGATAAAGGAGTGCTATGTGTGGGAAACTGTTCACATTTCTGTACACCAGTCCTTATGAACATGTGCAATATAGCGTTCCGGGTCCTTAGGTTGTCTTGAACAAGTGTTAAAAAAATATTCACGGTTATATTTGTGGTTAAGAGCTTAAAGGGTTTTGGTTGGCCCAGCGTCGCAGACGGTGGCCCAGCATTACATCAGCATTGGGCCAATGTATCGTGGTATCTGGTGTTTCTGGCTCCGGGATGGGAAGCGTTACCAGCATAATTTAGCAGTCAGAAAACACGGTACAATCACCCGATGCTGTTTCAATGACGGGCCAGCGCCAAAGACTGTGGGTCAACATTGAAACAGCATTGGGTGAATGTCACGTCTTTGTGCAAAGTATACAGCAGAGCCAGTGATGGATTAGTGTTGGGTCAGCGTCGTAGACGATTGACCGGCATTAAACCAGCAATGGGCTGCGACACTGGCCCAACATTGAACTGGAATTTGGTGGGTAAGCCTACATCCTCTGTACGAGGTACATCGTATAGGCAAGTATTGAATAAATGTTGACCAGCACCCGCGATAGTGGTGGAAGGAATACAGGGCGGAGATATAATCGAACTTGTCTTCTTGGTTCTTTCCTCAATTATATCCTGGACATTTAGGATTCTGGCCCATGAGAAAGTCCAATACACTGATATGTTTAAAAAATATTAAGCCGAGTTTTTGTCTATAGCACCCAAACAGACTAAAGCCGGGCCTCGAGGTTTGGGAACTCCTTTTCTAGTATGTATTTAAAAGTTATAGTCAAAAACTCACTATGCTAATTTCGACATTTTAAGTATAAGACCACACGTACATGTTCACGGTGCGACGTACTTTGGCTGCGGCCACGATGACGATGGGTTTTTTTCTGCGGCTTTTTCGTGTCTCGTTTGGGTGGAAGCTTTGATGGATCAGACATTGCCGAGGGACTATTACCCTATTCCGAGAGAACCGTAAGGAATGGCACAAAAATCTGCCCGTCCTGTTACAGAAAATGAAAATACACCTCATATTGCCAGTGTCCTGACTAGATTTATGTGGGATATACCGAGCAGGAAGATAAAACAAGGAGCTAAAATGAAGCGCATCTCAAACCATCAACTTCCAGCTGCATCTACAGTGTCGCATCACATAAACAACGCACACAGCAAACCGTGAGTCAATGTTAGGTTAATGTCGAGCCGCCGTCTCCGACGTCGGCCCAACATTAACCCAACATTGGGTTAACGTCTCGTGTTTGCTGTGCAACAACCATTAGAAGAAAACCAAAGGATGTGGGCAACGCAAATTCACGATAATCCACTATAAACGTTTCAGCTACGGTAACGTTGAACATCAACAACCCAATCATATCAAACGAGGACGCTGAAGCTGATGATCCCCTCGTTAATAAAATATGCAACTAAGATTATCATGGGCATAGCGAGCTCTGAATACAAGATTTGTATTCAGGGATAGATCATGGTTTGTAAGACTCATACAGTAACTAAATAGAATGAATCACATTCACCACCATCCGCTTATTAATGTAGTTGCATGAATTCAGGCAAAACGCGGTAACTGGTGGTTTGCTGGATTAACATGAGAATTATATTTATTTCGATTTTGCTCATTTTGTTTTTTATCCCCAAAACAAGACAATGAAAAGCACATTAATTTATAATAGTAAGGACATGCGCAATGAAAAATAATATTTAATAAAGCACATCAAAGACCATCGACCTATATTTACACGTCGAGTGTGCAATACAAGCTAAAATCTAAAATCAATCAAAATATCAACAGCACATGAAGACAGAATACAAGTTTTTAGGTAGAATGGTTCCATAGACTAAAGCCACACTGAAGCATTAACGGCCTATGAAAAAACAAATTAGATAACAAATCATATTTAGGGAAACCCACGTATTAAAGAAACATACAATAATAGTTGGGATTAGAAATGTTATGCTCCCACACATGCCAATTGTATTGGGTTATATTGTATTGGCATCCAATGTGTCACTCACTGATAAAACACCAGCTAGAACAAAAATACAATCGTATGCGTAACTCTTGTGCAAGCTCTAAAATCCATCTATCATACTAGAAGAACGGAACATGTACGTATGAATGTCATGCTTATGAAGACCACATTGCCATTGACGGATCAACTTAATATTTCGCACAATTATATATCTTCACCTGATGGTGGTAAATAGCTAAATTTTAATTAACCTACTGGAAACGCCCCCAATTAACACAAGACGTTGTACTAATGTTAGTTTAGTGCTGGTTTAGCGTCGCAACTCAACGGAGTCTAACAAACACGATACGCGGAGACGTGATGATAGGATAGTTTCGCGTGCCACAGTCTTCTAAAAGCGACAGGTTATTCAGCTACTATCAACGAGAGCAAAGAGCAGATCCATGCGTGTATCAGGGCTATGAAACTGGAACTGACGGCGAGTATCTGAGAGCAGAGAAGAGACATGCCACTTGAAGCTGTGTCTTGCTACAGCGACCCACAACTTCAAGTGGTTGAAAATTACTCATACCAAGGATACTAGGAGACCAAACATTTGCATATCTTGATGTTTCAACACTCATTTCGTTTTAAATAACAGTGATTTAAATGGTTAATAAAACGGATTAAAATGGATTATAGTCGCGCTTAGCGGTATACAGGTTAGATATAATAGTAATAATCCATTTGAAGCTGACAATTTTTTCAGCATTGCCAGCTTCAAATGAATCAAGCGATGTGAAGGAGAAATGGAGCATTGATTAAGGAGGCATATACCCAGCAAACACAAAACATTGGGCCGACATTGTACAAATGTTATACAAATGTTTTGTGTTTACTGGATATTAGGTCCATTCGGACAGACATTAATAGCGCTGCCAGTCACTGAACTCTGTCACCAGTAAACACAGACCAGAGTACACGAATAGCACCTTGTTTATGGTCATTTCCACCTTATTTGCAAGTGTAAATTGGTAGCCAGGTCATAATTATCGTCCCTGTGGCTGGCCAGATAGTCCAGCTTTATAACTCCCAGATCCTGATGGCTTTAATCCCGTACGCTGGCGCCACCTGGGAGCCATGCCGAGCCAGGCCATGTGATAATTCCAGAAGCCATGCACTCTTCACCATCTGCCAAGCTGCTGCTTTTCAGCACTAGGGACAGAGAGCAATTAATAACACAAAATTTACCAAGTTGAATTTTTTTGCAGTTAAAAATATATAGCCTACTGTACTTTGCATTTTGCAATTTTTACCTCACAAAAATATCGCTCGCGGTTGAAACTCAAATTCTCATAGTTCAGCCAGGTAGGGCTGCGAATAGTCACGGCGCATTGTCACTTTTAAAATAGTTTTTTTATTAACTCAAATTTGTATTTGTGACAGAGATCCACAAATTGATGGATCACCCTAATGTCTAGCCTAATATTAGGCCCGACTGTTAGGGTTGGGCCTAACCTTCCTCCATAGGATATACCCCGAATTTCAAAACGGACGCTCAAAATCATATCAAAATAAAAGTATATTTAGCAGCAGATGTTCGACCACGATCTTCATGAAATTCTATCAAAAGCTGATAAACTCGCTCAATATGCAAATGAGCTGTACTGCTCTCTACTGCTCTGCAAATCCAGAAGGCAGTATCTGCCTACTCCACAAGTGAGCAGATACTGCCTTTTGGCTTGATACTACATTATAGATAGCGACATCTATTGAATCAAAATGACAGTATTCATCTAAAAGATCAAGACCTGAATGCATTCCTACACGGGTGTATATGGATATAAATAACCGAAAGTGGATTCTAATATGATGTGTCACTATTTTCACCTGCCTACAATAGAGCTAAGATGTTGGCTATAGAAATTATACACCCGTGTACAAATGAATCCAGGCCTTGATCTTTCAGATGAATACTGTCATTTTGATTCAATAGATGTCCCAATAGATGGGATACTTCCTGGTAAAATTAAATTTTATTTTAATATGATTTCGGGGTATATCCTATGGAGGAAGGTTAGGCCCAACCCTAGCAGTTGGGCCTAATATTAGGCTATAATAGATGTAGCCCCACAACATATGTATTCAAATGAAGCAGAAGACATGTATGATGATTTCAAAGTGAAAAAATCTCCATGGTTTATACAAACATATTGCAACAGGGCAAGACACAAATATACCCTACAAATGGATGCAGAATATGGATGCCATAATAAATTGATAAAAATTCTGTAAAAAAATCACGTAGAACAATGCTGTTGGCCAATACATTTGCTGAGCGATGAGTAGATGGTGGAGCCTAGATATGTGTACTGAATTGACGTACGTTTGGAGTCAGTGGAGTATTCCTTTAGTTGTGTTGTAATTTCACTTGGAATGACTGTTTTCATTCAATCAATCCACGTAGATGTTTTGTAAGCAATACTTCTTACGTTTAAAGCCGGCTTCAAACGAATAAAACGTAACAAAATATTCGACCATTTTGGGAAAAGCGATGTGATCTTTCAAAGGAATGGTTTGGTCTCAAATGAGCAATATCAGTTATCAGTGGTTATAACGGTCTGAGACATGACTAATCTCCAAGCTCTGCACACAATTACTGAATAGTGGGTTAGTGAGCTAGGTTTACATTGTACCACCCTCAATTCTGACGATGGAACAACGTTTAGTCTCGGCCAGAAAAGAAACACGCTCAAGTTAAGGAATCAATTGTAGTTTTTCATTTTGAAGTGTTCCGCTTTTCCGCGACGAGATTTTAATTGCGATAATTATATAAAACGGTCGTTATCATGAGAGGAAAGCTATAACTGGATGCCATCAAGGGTGTAGTTAGCTATCATGGTGCAGTGGTGTTTGTTCTCCGCTCTCGCTGTTCGTTTTTTTTACTGAGAGACAACGTGCTCGACGTCCATCTTTAGAGTTAGGCTGTTTTGACTGTTCTGACTACGATTTTCATAATCCAGACAAATTATAAATTTTATGTGAAATATCCATACATACACGATATCCATATTCGCAGTCCGGTGGTGAAACAAATATATAGATATACCGGTAAAATATATTTTCAATCAGACTAAGTCAACTGCCGTATCTACATATCACGTACGGCGTTTTGCCTGACTAATAATGTTTGTCATTTACGTCATTTCGCATGGATACTGATGAGGTAACTGGCCCAGTTGAATGTGCAAAATACCAACCCTCCATTCATTCATTCATTCATTCATTCATTCATTCATCCATTCATTCATTCATTCATTCATTCCTTCATTCATTCATTCATTCATTCATTCATTCATTCATTCATTCATTCATTCATTCATTCATTCATGTATCTATTAATCCATTCATTCTCTCGTTCGTTCGTTCGTTTGTTCATTCGTTCGTTCGTTCGTTCGTTTGCTCGCTCGCTCGTTCGTTCGTTCGTTCGTTCGTTCGTTCGTTCGTTCGTTCGTTCGTTCGTTCGTTCGTTCGTTCGTTCGTTCGTTAGCTCGTTCGTTCGTTCGTTTGTTCGCTCGCCCGCTCGCTCGCTCGTTCGTTCGTTCGTTCGTTCGTTCGTTCGTTCGTTCGTTCGTTCGTTCGTTCGCTCGTTCGTTCGTTCGTTCGTTCGTTCGTTCGTTCGTTCGTTCGTTCGTTCGTTCGTTCGTTTATTCTTTCTTACACGAATGGAATTAATACGTGCTCCTCAGAGATATATAATATCGGAGTTACGGTAGACTCGGCAGTGCCGTGAAAATAACATGTCAATGATATTTATTCCCTGTGCCACAGTGGTATCATTAATTTTAGAGGGACAAATTCTGATGGGTGTCACATTGTCCTGTCATAGAGCGGGGTGTTATTTATGCATGATAGCAGTTAGGATTGCATAGTCTAACGGTTTTTGTCAATATTCGATAATTTTTAAAGATTACGAATAAGAAAACTTACTGTTTTAATGGGTTATATCTATCCAGGATAACAGTATAAAAATTTCTAACTTATGAAGATAGAATAGATCATGTTTTTTCCAATGGAATATTTTTTTCAAAACATTTAAATGAACTTGACATATTTAAATGCCTAAAAATTGTACTCACAGTCGCTTGTAATTAGATTGATCTACTATTTAACACAAAAATTTAAATATTCTGCTTAAGACATGTTGGCTATAAATACGCATTCATGTACTTCATGTCAAAGAAACTTAGTGTATCTTAGGGTTAATCCTTCAATCGATAAATAATAGAAATCGAATTTTAACGCACTTAAAATTGTGTCTCGCTACCGCGACCCACAACTTCAAGTGGGTGAAAATATTTAACCATGCACAACCGGAATGAAGGTGATTAAGATTATAATTATGTCAATCTAGCAGATTGCATGCTCGTTTCTCATTGAAATTACATTGTGCGAAGAGGAAATAAAATGCTAAAAACGGCTATAGACGTAAATAATACTTAACGGGTTAACATACATATTTCATTCACATGATAATACTCCGATCTAATTTACTTTTTCTGTTTTGTGTTTTAGGTATGTAAAACAAGATTATCCGGTGTAAAAATACTTCTTTGGAATAACAGGTAAACGTGGCAGGGCCCGTATTCTAGTAAAAGTTACGATATATTGTAGGCTTCTGATCAGAGGCCTACGATATATCGTAACTGATTCAAGAATACGGGTCCGGCATTGCATTCTGTAAAACATATTTACGGTGATAAAAAGTATCATGGACCTTCCAATAAGATTAGCTGCATGAACGTGGAATTGGTCACGCTTGCGCTAGTAAAAAAAGTGATTAATAACGTTTTGAAATGCTACGCTGGTTCTAGACAAGAACCAGCGTAGCATTTCAAAACGTTATTAATTACCAAACGTTACTTACTTACTTACTTACTAACTTACTTACTTACTTACGCAAAATGTACTAGAACTCCTAGTACATTTTGCGTTAGAATTCTAAAGACTTTGTTGCATACAGTTTGTGTGGCCTATCACGTTTTAATTGTAAGTGGCTGAAATATTTCTTTGCTTTTTTGCTGGCGCGACAACACGACTTGAAGCTAGAAAATGAGCAATAATTTTGTCAATCAAACATATTTCCCATCTCAAACATCATTATTTGAAGAAGTCATAGCTACATCTAACCCACGAGTGAACCTTTAACCCTTAACCCATTAACCGCCGGTGCCGCATTTTTTTCATTTTTTATTAGCACATTAAGTAGGCCTACCACATTTTAAATATATTAAAGATAAAATGTGACATTAACCAGCAAGATTTGAAAAGAGTTGACCTCCATTTTGTCAAATCTGAATATTTTTCACTCACTTAGGTGAAAATTCAAATTGAATAATTTGGCGGTTAAAGGGTTAAACCGCTGAGCTATAGAATTTAAGTTTTTCGCCACTTCAAGTGGGTGAAAATTACTTACATTGGTACAATTTAAATCAAAGCAAATTCCAATCCGCCCAATTTGAAACTTATTTCCAGTTCATATTTTTTTAATTTGAATCACTGGATTAAACCAAGAAAACGGTTATAGACGTGATGGCTCAAGTCTGATATTCTACCCCCCCCCCTAATTTAAATAACAACTGAATGACGGCGATGATTGGCCGATCTTGTCATGCGACAGGCTGAGCAACTCTTCGATGTTGATCCGGCATTACCTAAAAAAACCCATCCTGTTCTGCAAAGCCCAAGAAAGGCAATATTTCTGCTTACATACTACTTGTAAAATCAGCAGATACTGCATTTTGATTTTGCAGTCGTTGTAGATAAGGTTACATGTGATTATCACTTTAACCCTTTAACCGCCAAATTATTCAATTTGAATTTTCACCCACTTGAAGTTGTGTCTCGCTGACGCGATCCACAACTTCAAGTGAGTGAAAATTATTCAGATTTGGCAAAATGGAGGTCAACTCTTTTTAAATCTTGCTGGTTGAAGTCACATTTTATATTTTAACATATTTAAAATGTGGTACTTAATGTGCTAATAAAAAATGAAAACCCGAATATATGCGGCAGCGGCGGTTAAAGGGTTAAGGGTTAAGCTTTGTCAACTATTATTCTGGGCTTGTATTCTCGTACAAGTTACGATACATCGTAGGCTTTTGATTGGTCGAGATGGCCATCTCGACCAATCAGAAGCCTACAATATATCGTACTGCCCTGGATTAGCACCACCTGGTGAATGACTAAAAACATAAACACACCTATCTCTATCTCCCATGCTACGCCTTCTGGGTAGTTACTTAACCTGATGTTTTGAACAATGGAAAAATACATATTGGTGTTGGTTATATCCAATTAAGAAACAGTGACACAATGATGTTTCAATGCTGGTTCATCGTCTTCCCTACAGGTACAGCATTGAAACAGCTTCTAAACTAAACTCTTCGCATTTGCTGGGCCGACACAATATATTTTTATTGGTTGATGTGGCCAAAATACGATTATTAATGATATACAATTCTAGCATGCTAGTCACGTTGATTCAATGTCGCAACAGCGTCGTGTGCCCAGTGGGGAAGTATACAGACTGACTATTTTAATATTTTATGTATAATCCGGCATTACCCAAAAAAGCCACCCTGTTCTGCAAAGCCAAAAGAGGCAGTATATCTGCTTACATAATACTTGTAAAGTAAGCAGATACTGCATTTTGATTTTGCAGTCGTTGTAGATAAGGTTTTTACATAGATTCTCTATAAAACCCTATGATACATCCCACAGTCCTCGTCATAGAATAGGCGGTCACAGTGTCCCCATCATTGTGTCAGTCTGATGTTTGTCCTCTTTCTGCGATGCTGGCCCAGCATTAAATCAACACTTGGTGGCTGGACGGCATGAGCCTGCCGACGAGTGTCCCCAGCGCACCCACCGGATCACTATGTTAGTACGCTCATCCCAGCAGACACAACACATTCACCCAATGCTGGCCTAGTGTTGGCCCAGCGTCGTAGACGCTGGACCAACATTAGGCCAGCATTGAGTAAATGTGGCTGGTGGGATGTAAGATAAAGCTTTTATCTGTTGTTATTTTTTTCAGCTGCCTTATTGTTCTGATAGGAGATCCCCCATGGCTGGATCTGCATGCAGGACGCACTTTGAAGTTGACCTCTCTGCCGCACTAAGACAAACAGCAGTAACTGTTCACTTGAAAAGTAGGCTGTCACTGCTGTTTGACTTTGCATGGTAACGCTGGTTTGCCATGATTCATGCTGCATTTTGTTTTTAGCCATATCCCATAACACTGGGTACGGTAGTGACTCAGGTTATGGCTGCAGTGACTCAAGTTACTGTAATGACCCAAGTTACGGTAGTTACTCAGGTTACGGTAATGACTCAGGTTATGGTAATGATTCAGGTTACGGTAATGACTCAGGTTACGGTAATGACTCAAATTACGGTAATGACTCAGGTTACGGTAGTTACTCAGGTTACGGTAATGACTCAGGTCACGGTAATGACTCAGGTTACGGTAATGACTCAGGTTACAGTAGTTACTCAGGTTACAGTAATGACTCAGGTTATGGTAATGACTCAGGGTACTGTGATGACTCAGGCTACGGTGATGACTCAGGCTACGGTAGTGGATCGGGGTACGGTAATGACTCAGGTTACGGTGATGACTCAAGTTACGGTAGTGACTCAGGGTACGGTAATGACTCAGGTTACCGTAGTGACTCATGGTACAGTAATGACCCAGGTTACAGTAATGACTCAGGTTACCGTAGTGACTCAGGGTACAGTAATGACCCAGGTTACAGTAATGACTCAAGTTACGTTAGTGACTCAGGTTACGGTAATGACTCAGGTTGCGGTAGTGACTCAGGGTACGGTAATGACTCAGGTAACGGTAGTTACTCAGGATACGGTAATGACTCAGGGCACGGTAGTTACTCAGGTTATGGTAATGACTCAGGTTATGGTAATGACTCAGGTTATGGTAATGACTCAGGGTACGGCAATGACTCAGTTTACAGTGATGACTCAGGTTATGGTAGTGACTCAGGGTACGGTAATGACTCAGGCTACGGTAGCGACTCAGGGTACAGTAATGACTCAGGTTACGGTGATGACTCAGGTTAAGGTGATGACTCAGGTTACAGTGATAACTCAGGTTATGGTAGTGACTCAGGGTATGGAAATGACTCAGGTTACAGTGGTGACTCAGGTTCCGGTAATGACCCAGGTTGCGGTAATGACTCAGGTTACGGTAGTGACTCAGGGTACGGTAATGACTCAGGTTACGGTAGGGACTCAGGGTACAGTAATGACCCAGGTTACGGTAATGATTCAAGTTACGCTAGTGACTCAGGGTACAGCAATGACCCAGGTTACGGTAATGACTCAAGTTACGGTAGTGACTCAGGGTACGGTTAAACCAAGGTTGCGGTAATGACTCAGGGCACTGTTGTCATTCTAGGTACGGTGTGACTCTGGGTACGGTAGTGACTTTTCCTGGCTAGTGTCAGTAAGGGTGGTTTAGCTTTGCCCATTTTTAAATTGCTTAGATAGCTCTATTTATGGGAATGAAGAAATGTCATCGCAACATAGACTATTTGTGGAGCATCTGGGATTATGATGATCCACATTATCCCGAGGTGAAACATAAAATATCAGAGAGAGGCAGGAGATATGGGAGAATACGATAGCTTCTGATGAGTCCCCTCTATTCACCAGCGGGCAACCAAGTGACACCAGCGTGACCATTACCCCAGGATGTGCCTTTTGACCTTCGGTGTGCCAAGGTTTAATACAGCCCAAAGGCAATAGGAGGACATTTTATGTTTGATTTGTATAATGTAAACTAGACGAGACACTAGATGAGTGAGTGAGTGAGTGAGTGAGTGAGTGAGTGAGTGAGTGGGTGGGTGGGTGGGTGAGTCTCAGAGTGAGTGAGTGAGTGAGTGAGTGAGTGAGTGAGTGAGTGAGTGAGTGAGTGAGTGAGTGAGTGAGTGAGTGAGTGGGTGGGTGGGTGGGTGGGTGGGTGAGTGGGTGAGTGAGTGAGTGAGTGAGTGAGTGAGTGAGTGAGTGAGTGAGTGAGTGAGTGAGTGAGTGAGTGAGTGAGTGAGTGAGTGAGTGAGTGAGTGAGTGAGTGAGTGAGTGAGTGAGTGAGTGAGTGAGTGAGTGAGTGAGTGAGTGAGTGAGTGAGTGAGTGAGTGAGTGAGTGAGTGAGTGAGTGAGTGAGTGAGTGAGTGAGTGAGTGAGTGAGTGAGTGAGTGAGTGAGTGAGTGAGTGAGTGAGTGAGTGAGTGAGTGAGTGAGTGAGTGAGTGAGTGAGTGAGTGAGTGAGTGAGTGAGTGAGTGAGTGAGTGAGTGAGTGAGTGAGTGAGTGAGTGAGTGAGTGAGTGAGTGAGTGAGTGAGTGAGTGAGTGAGTGAGTGAGTGAGTGAGTGAGTGAGTGAGTGAGTCTATTTGTGATACCCTTATATTAGTCACTGCTCTGTTAGATATGCTGCTTGTCAGTCCAATTGAAACAGAACATCACGTTGTGACTAGACATCAGCTGAGTGGATTTATTTGCTACCACATGTCAGCATTGGAAATTGAATTTGTGTCAAAGAGAATGAGAAATGATTTACTACATTAGGTAAGCTGGCATTCGTTCTGTTCTGCTATTACCTTAAAGCGAGCCATTATATCATTCAACTCAATCAATCCACTGTAACAAAGCGCTTTACCTTGATCTATATAACTGTTATGGATGAAAATTATTTACAAAACTAGAACATGAGTTCCCTAACTCTGAAGCTCGGCTTTAGGCTGCTTGAGTGTTGTAGACAACAATTCAGCTTAATATTTTGCAAACATAGCTGTATTGGTCTTTCTCATGGGCCAGAATCCTAATTGTCCAGGATAAAATTGAGGAAAGAGCCAAGGAGACATATATCTTCGACATTTATTCCTTCCTCCACCATCGCCGGTGCTGGCCAACATCAATTCAATAGTACTATACAACGCTGGCCCAGCACTATTCCAACACATGCGATTCACTCAGTGTGCTCATAAGGAATGTTTTATGTATGACCAGCGATAAGCGAGCATTGGTTCAACATCTTCTGTTTTTGAGAATGTATGTATGAAAATAGTTTATGTGTGTTGGTTAATACTGCCCTGCAAAGCTAAAAGTCAGTATCTGCTTGCTTTACAAGTAAGCAGATACTGTCTTTTTACTTTGCAGTGTAGAATAAACATACAGCTTTTGCCCAAATCTGCCGCACCATTGACCAGCCGTGCTCCATTGTAAAGACGTGATGGACCGCCTGGATGTTAGTTAATGCTGTACTTGATTCTATGGATGACGACAGGATGATCTTTATGTGGGATTGATGCTCTTATGCATGACCAACCCTCCTCTAGAGATATCTAGATAGACTGGAGCAAAATCCTCGGCCCGTTCTGACCAGCAAAAATATCTACCCAGTCCTGGCTCAATGTTGATTCAGCGTCACAGACTGTCGGTCAACATTGAAGCAGTAATGATTAAACGTATTGTGCATTCTACATGAACAACGGCATCTTACTTTAATCCTGTAAGCACTGAAATATTTTTAAAAACCAATAGACCAAGAGGTTATTATCAATTCGAAATCATCATAAATGTTTTAGTTATCTCTTTCCGCTTCATTTGAATACCTGTGTTATGGGTCTAAAACCATTACAAATACTTTACTCTTTCAGTCTGGAGATCGACTTTAGACGTCAGAGTCTGACGTCAATAGACGTCCGATTCTGACGTCTAAAGTCGCTCCCCGCGCTGTAAGCGTTAACTCTTATACCGCCGAGCACGAATGCAGTAGTTTTTAATCCATTTTATTAGCCGATTAAATCACTGTCATTTGGAACGAATTGTGTGCTAAACATCAAGATTTGAAAAACTTTCGTCTGAAATTAAACAAATATGAGTAATTTTCAAACACCTAAATTTGTGGATCGCGGTAGCGATACACAACTTCAAGTGGGTTATAAAATACACTATTCAATTTAGCGGTTTAAGGGTTAATTTTTATATTTACTATACACATTAGCCCTGTACGACATTTACTTTTGTCACCAGTTTACAGTCCCATGAATTATCAGATCACGATGATCAGATGTAATTGTAAATTAAAATTATCTGTGTGTGTACAATCATATCGGAACTTAGCAGTCAAAGTGTTTTATGTAACACTCATATGAGTAACACATAGAGCTGTAACATTTGTCTGCTAGGGCACAGCACCTATTATATTATAACATTAAGCAAAACACATAGGCTGTAGATTGTGTCGCTTAAATAATTTAACACAATGGTTTTTGCACATCGATCAATCAATAAAACTCCCATAGCGCCTATATCCTCATCGGACCGAGCTCAGAGGCGCACAAATCCTTAGCGTAATCATGTATCATAATCGAGGCCAAAGCAGGCTCGCCAACATGGAACCGGGCTGTACTGCTGAGGAGATAGGGTGTGAAAGCCAGATTAAAATAATTAAGGTTATGAGTTGTGTTATATTGTGTTATGTTATGAGCTGTGAGACAATAAGGCCTAAAACAACCTGCACATTATAGGCCTATCCAATGTGATTAAAATTTGATGCAATGCCCAACATAGCACTGCTTCCATCAAACGCCATTTCTTAGATCTTATTTTATAAATTGATTTGTCCATAGAAGGAGAAAAGGCGTACGTCGAGGTTTTGTTATTATCCGGCAAACACAGGTCGTTGAACCAATGGTGTTTTAATATTGGCCCACCGTCTGCGACGCTGGCCCAATATTAAAACAACATTGGTTCAACGCCTCCTGGTTGCACGTTGGGATGCACGCAGAAACGTTCTAAAACGTGAATGCGGCTTTAATAGTCGCCCTTTGAAAAAATACTATTTATGTGTAAATACATTTTTGTCAATAACGGATCCATTATTTGTCATTTTAGGTTATTGTGTAATGGTTGGGAAACTGGATATTGATTCACGGGGGCTTAAGTGTTTTCCACAATAAAAGTGTCAAGCGGTAGGAATGAGATTACAGGCACTGTACTAAAAAGCTCCTGTGTGTGTATCCAACAAATCGAGATTTTGCAAAAAAATATTTTAGTACCGGGATTACATATCTTGTCATTTGTTTTGATCTTCTCTGTTGTCATAATTGGCAATTGGTTTCTGTAAACCACAGAATTAAACATACGTTATCTATGTTATGGTAACAATTTTTGGTAATCAATGGAAAGATAATATAGTTATTGGTTTACGGAGAGATAGAGGTTCCCAAGTGAGAAAGAAAAGACACATGAAAATGTCCTCAGTATTCATACATGTACATTTACCCGTTCTCATTTTTTTCAAATAGTAAGTTTAGACCTGACATTTTTTTAAGTAATATTCGGCGTGAGGGCTGCACTCCTGCTCGCGGAAAGTGATATTTCCCAGAATGGATATACTTTGTTGTATGCTGAACATTTGAGCCTAAGTGTAGTTATCGACACCCATCAAACAAAAAGACGGTATTTCATGTCACATGGTGTTAAATTGTCAATCAACACCCGTCATTCAGTTTTGGTGTCGAGTACAACACTTTGGCCAACATTTGTAAGCTAACTCATGGAATATGATTGTGCAGTCATGTTGATGGCGTCACGATCGTTCAATTGCAAGGTGTTCATTTTTATTCATTAATGCATCTAGATTTTTGTTATTTGAAAATGACTCAATTATTATCTAAATATGACTTGGTGTGATAATGGAGCATGTGAAGAACCCTGATTGATTTTTTTCAACATAAATCCTATATGCATATGAAAACCCCAGAACAATAATATCGCCCAAAAAATAGCTGATTGAACAAAACAATAGAGCTTAAGATAAAAAACATCATATAATTAATATATACAATATAACAGTAAATCAGCCCGCAATATACAAGGTATCAGATTATTTGTGATAAAAGACTCAAAACCATCTAATTATAAATTGCTGTTAGGATTTAGTACCTATGGCCAGTTATTCTATCTGGCTCATTGCGGAGGAATACTGTAACATTACTGGACAGTATGCTGAACATTTGAGCCTAAGTGTAGTTATCGACACCCATCAAGCAAAAAGACGGTATTTCATGTCACATGGTGTTAAATTGTCAATCAACACCCGTCATTCAGTTTTGGTGTCGAGTACAACACTTTGGCCAACATTTGTAAGCTAACTCATGGAATATGATTGTGCAGTCATGTTGATGGCGTCACGATCGTTCAATTGCAAGGTGTTCATTTTTATTCATTAATGCATCTAGATTTTTGTTATTTGAAAATGACTCAATTATTATCTAAATATGACTTGGAGTGATAATGGAGCATGTGAAGAACCCTGATTGATTTTTTTCAACATAAATCCTATATGCATATGAAAACCCCAGAACAATAATATCGCCCAAAAAATAGCTGATTGAACAAAACAATAGAGCTTAAGATAAAAAACATCATATAATTAATATATACAATATAACAGTAAATCAGCCCGCAATATACAAGGTATCAGATTATTTGTGATAAAAGACTCAAAACCATCTAATTATAAATTGCTGTTAGGATTTAGTACCTATGGCCAGTTATTCTATCTGGCTCATTGCGGAGGAATACTGTAACATTACTGGACAGTGAGTCAGTAAGAGACTGAAAAACTCCGCCAAAATTGATGATCGTAATTCGGATCCAAGTTTAATGGATTTTTTCTTAGCCCTAGACACACCTCTGCTAAAATTTGCATGCAAATTCGTGCGATCCGGATGGTAAATCCGAATAATGAATCCTGATTACTAACCAGATCATCCCCGGAATCTAACCGATTGTTTCTTGGCTCAAGACACATATCTGTCAAAAATTGCATACAAATCTGTTAACTGCTTTTTAAGTAATCTGACGGACGGACATGCAGACAAACAAACAAACAAACAAACAAACAAACAAACAAACAAACAAACAAACAAACAAAACACGACCAAAACATAACTATCCTGGTGGAGGTAATGGTTTTATGATAGGTTGCCATTACTCATTGATTGATGTTTTCAGTTATTCCCTCTACTTATCTGAACGTTGTGTGGTGATGAGAATATGTATCAGTTATTTTGAAAATGTACCTAGTCAGTTCTGAAGATATTTTGATGATTTATTTATAAAATATGCAACTCTTACTAAGAAAGGCATATTTAGCGCGACGCAAAATCTCTATATATATTATCCGCATATTTCTAAGGCAACGTTCAGCCCAAATTCACTTTCATGCATGACTTGACTGTATATACAGTATTCTGTGTTCGTCTCTGTGACTGTCGCCAGCAGTCATTTGAAATCAGAGCAATCAAAGAGTCGGATGCTCTTGATAAATCTACTGACCATATTTCTGCAGTCAGTCATGTGTACTTTTCTGCCAAACCCCTGGCAAAGCCATTAAATAAGTTTGGGTCGCACATGTTTTCATATGGTCGGTATATTTATTCGGATGTTTTAGAATTTTTGGTTTAAAAACCCCCTACAAAATCACATTGGAGACTCGAGGACAAATCGTTTGCTGATTAGACCGTGTTGCTTTTTCACTTGTTGTATCTCCCTTGCTTCATTAGTGAACCATGCAAAATAAAAATAATTCCAGATGAACGGGTATTTCCACCAAACGGGGAAGTTATCTGCGTATTCAATATAAAAAGGCCCCCGCCCCCGCATTGAGGTGTGAATTATAGTCCCATATCGTATTTCAAAGGAACTGACAATTAGCATAAATAATGTGACCTGACTTTCAGGAGGGTTAACAAACAAAAATATAAATTGACATACGTTTAATTTCATCTCAGAACTTGTAAATGACTGCAGTAGTTTGTCTTGGCCTATCCTGTTTATCACGCTTATTCTCTAAAATTAAAAAAAACTGGGAAAAAAACTGATAAGCAATACTAAATTACTACAGTACTAAAACCGTATAATTTAAATACAACACTATTTTTACTTTGTGAATATTTACTAATTTCCCAATAATTAGTTTATGGTATGTTACGGTAGTGATCATTACTGATTAACATCATTTGGTGACTAGACGGCAAGCCCAACAAACACAAAACATTGTTTGATCAATGCGTTGCGAACGGTGCAGTAGCATTGACAAACATTGGGTCAATGTGACGTGTCTGTTGGGAGTAGCTTATCAGTTTATGCATGCGTACCTTTACATCTCCACCTTACTTATATCACAAAAGCCTTGGGCCCTAGTTATTTGATCCAGTGTATAAATGCATGAGAAGGACATCAAAAATCAGCCTATGAAATTGTGTGGACGCTGTATACTTATATAAAACATCACACCACAACACACCCGTACCGTGCCATATTACCAGTGCACCATCTTTTAAACTATTGACCTGTAGTAACAGTAATAATAGTTTCAGAATGCAGTTGGACCATTTGCGTTGAGCAATGTGTTATATTAGCTGAATGCATAACGGAAAACAGTTTTTATTGAACCATTGTTGGGCCAACGTTGGGTCAGCAATGCCAGAGTTGAGCGCATTGGGCAGGCGTTGTGCCAGCGTTGCCACTAGGACAGGTGCGAACATACCTCATTATAGCAAGGATCGCGAGGATGCTCTGCAAGACAGACATTTGTGGATTCAGGGCACGGATGGAAGGCCATGAACAAGGTCTACAACTTGTCGTTTGAAGCTACAGGTCTGTCCACTAATAAAACATATATTATGTAATACTTATTATACCATTGAGTAGCTAGGGTGCGTAGTAATTAGATTGAAATAAATAAATAAATAAAATAAATAAAACGGTCATGCAAACGTATCTCTGCGACCCCACCTTGAGAGGTAAAAAAGTGGCAGAGATGATTGTGAGCTGCGAGCTAGACCAAAGAATAGTGTTTTTGGGGCTGGCCCACTGTCTGTGACGTCGGCTCAACATTAGTCTAGCATTGGCTCAAAAGTCCTTGTTAGCCGAGTTACTTGTGTGAACACGGCTAGAGGATGGCACGGTTAATCTATGTTATACTCGGGGAAGTCTGCTAGTGTGCAGGCGCAGAATTTATAACATAGAGACAGCCAGAGACATAAACCGAGAGAGATCTGAGAGAGATGCGCGAACCACCATAGAGTAATAAAGACTGACTATTGTCTGTGAGCATGTTATGACCATGTTGTAAGTGCATTGATAAAGAGGTGAGAAGATTATTATAACTGACCACGAGACCAAGAACAATAGTTTGTTGTCAACAAGCCCGTTATAAAATCCAATCATGTTGGCGAACTTGGAATGCGTTACATTGTTAAATCCGTGGACTTTTAATTGGACTCGCAGTCTAAGGATCTTTCAATCTGATAAGATTTAACAACAATTATTAAGGACCCAGGATCCGATGATCTGTGCTTTTAAGAGAGAACATTATTTTTTTGTATTATTACTTATTTCTAATGCCTGTGCCTGTTAAATATTACATGACTGGCCACAGAAATCAATCGTTGCAATAATAATTAATTCATCACGACAGAGGGTGGAAGACACAACGAGGGAGCCAGCTATTATTACTAAGTGGATGTTTTCTATCATTACAGTACATTTGTCTTCCGTCACAGACACTCTTCATCTGCTCCCGTTTCCTGCTGATTAGTTTGTCCTGTGTCTAATTACGAAAAATGTTGAACAAAAATAAGCAATCACTGACCCATTATCGTCCAGAATCACGACGTTTGTTTTGAGGAAAAAAATAATTTGTGTTTGTGAAATGTGATGTGTAAAAAGTGTAAGAGACTTGTTATTCCCCCAAAACACCACGCCTGTTAATTTAATATGGCTCATAATCAAGTCATAGAAATGCTAAAGAGCAGTAATGAGTTTTGAAGGCATTATATCACGACATTACAAAATAGGTTTGGATCAATCCGGGTTGGGCGGGAGGCTGATGTGCTGTAGGAGGTACCCTTTGCACGACACAAAAACACAAAAAAACACAAAGCATTTTCATAACATTTATACAATGTTGGACCAACGTCGAAGACGCTGGACCGACGTTGTATAAATGTTATACAAATGTGTGTTTTTTTGTTCGCTGTGAGGCTACTACATCAAAACCATAACTCCCCATAATTATGTAGACAGCAGTCTGGTGTTAATATAGAAAATGGTGGAGAACCTAGGCATGTATTTTGATAGGACAAAACAAAAAATGCTACCCAAGGGTAATTTATTTTAGAATGAATTTCCAGCACCGGATTCATGAAGAGAAAGAAACAAGACAATAAAGGAACAGAGAAAATATACACAGATAGCAGACCGACGAGCTAGCCACAAGATACATCGAATATTGCGAAACATGGGGAAGCACTTGACAGCTCCATCAAGCTGTACTAAATCATGACACCACACACCAGTTGTTGACATCACAACTAGGAGCCACAAATGCCCAAATGGCAGATAATATACAATAATTGTTGAAACTTCTTCTCAGAAACACACTCGACACAGGAAAAACACGCGTGAGCAATTTCGGCAATCATCTTGCACCTGAAAAGATTCTGTGGAATATCCAGGAAATGAAGAAGATGCAGACGATTTTATGACGAGATTTGAAAGGTACATTGAGCACCATGACTGGACAAGGAGTACTGTCAGCTACTATCTTGTTTATGCCATGAGCGAGCTAATTCCTAGTATGAGGAACAATTGTCAGTATAATTGTCACACAATATTCGGTGCAAAAGGGAGGGTTTATTTACAAATTACCACCTTATTATGACCGAAGCAAGAGTTTACATCATATCCACCATTACAGCTGTGTAGATCATATCATCGTAATTCATGTTGTTAAAAATGGTATTCATGGTTCCAAGAATCAATATGATGGAAATAAATTGTACTAGTTTTGAAACTATATAGTTTTCAAACTGACTCATCATGACTTGTCGACTTGCTTCGGTAAGCCTTGATTACACACTGATCACATCACATCACACAATCACAATCATAATCCATCGTATCACATTATATTAAAGGGACCCCTTGGGATGAGACATTTTCAATGTTGTCAATTTTGAAAATTTAATTTATATGAAGCTATATAGCCTACTGATCTTAGCTAAAAATACGAAAAAGTCAAAAAACTATTTTAAAGCACCGAAAAAGAGCGAAATAGTTGTATTTCCAGGTCGTATATTGCAATGTAAACAAAACAAGTCAGCAATATTAAGCACTTTCCATCACATATTCCCACGTATCAGACGGTAAGATCAGAGCAGTCGCCGCTAATTGGGGGATAATTGGTGTCTCATAGTCAGGACACGGGAGGACACACCTGCAGCACTGATTGTCTACCCAACGCTAGGCCGATGCCATCAGCATGTGGCCCAATGCTGTGACAACATTCAATCGTCTTTCAGGTATACAAATAGTTTGTTTGGGTTTCTTCTGGTTTCATAGAAATGTTGATTAAAAATATTTGTAAAAATATTGAAATTGAAAATTCTGAAAAAAATAAAAACATGATCCGTGGGATACACTACTTCAGTGCGGAAGTAAAACCAAAATTGATGTCATCCCAAGGGGCTGCTTTAAACCTTATCATGCTGAATTGTTTATTTCGTTATTAATTTATTTGAAGCTGGAATTAATAACGCAATACCCAGCTTTAAGCAACGAAAAACACATTTGTCCTAAAATGTATTATTATATAATATATATGATATCTTCTAAATTAAATTATTTGTCTGACTGAGCATATATATCACGGAATATATTATCTATTTCAGTGACATATTATTTGATTTAAAACTTCTTGAAACCGTATATATATATGAGCGTGTCGGGACAAGGATTAATAAGTTTCATATAATACTGTCCTGTAACGGAAACTTGAAAAACTACTACCGCAGCAAATAGCTGTTTGGCATGTTTAGGGATCAGTATTTTTTTGCCAATTCACCAATACTCTGTTTTGTAACTAATAATAATGCAAATATATTTCAAATCTAACAATCTTACCAATCTAACAATTTTAGCAATGTTACTGTTACATGGCTCAGTTTGTTCTGCTATGCTTACTTTAGATCTAAACACGAGCCCTGCTCGGTATATAGTGTGTCCGGGGCTTGAGGCTAAGCTTTGCCCTCACCACCTTGCTCGTATCACATAAGGCCTTTGGCCCTGGATATCCCTCCTGATGTCCAGTCAGCCTCCATGGCGAATAGAGATATTGATCCAATGCTATTTAGCATGATTAATGAACGAATCAACACACACCAATGTTTCGTATTTACGTATTTTCGTATTAAGTTTTCTATTTTTTGTGCTGCGCATTCACCAGTTTAGCGAGATATAGAAACGAAATTCCTGTATTTCTAATTTCGGCATGTATGCATGTCCGAAATAAGAAATCGGGAATTTCATCTCTAAATCTCGCTTAACTGTTAAATGCGCAGCACAAAAAATAGAAAACTTTTGCAGTTCTAGTCTATGGACATGTTATCATATATAGTCATAAAGTATTAAGAAGCCAAAATAAAATTACCGATTTTTTAATGATTTTAGCTTGATAGTGTCACTTTAACCATGTATACATTTAAACACCCTATGCGCTCAACCATATTATTATACATACATTTTAACATCATAGGCGCTTAACCATGTCAACATATGCATAGCGGACAACGGTAATGTCTCATGGGATTGCAATATAATATTAAAAGGCTGCTTTATCAATTAGGTTTTAGAAATATCTGGACTGAACAAGATGTCGGTGACGGGGATTTCTTCATATTAATGTTTTCTCAGAGAGTGCTGGGCGTTTCCACCCAGAAATCGCATTCTGATACAAATAATTCCAGTAAATTGAGAACATACTGTCAGTTTGAAAGTGTATTATAAGAAGACAAATATTTATCGAATTTAGACATTTTCAAGTTCAGAAAAGCACTTACAAATTTCAGGATTTCATGCCATAGTCTAGCGACAGTGGAAACTGGTAGGTATGACTACGCACCCATACACGAACGTATTTGTCATTTTTGTTTACAAAGGAATACATTTCTAATTGATGATGAATACCACTTGATCATGGAGTGTGGACAAGTGAATAATATCAGACATATATATATCCGTCACTATTACAAAATATGTACATATTATATACAATCTTCACATCATTTGTGGACTTAATAAAAATATCTAATACATATGAACTTAAACAATTTTCAAAATTTATGCTATGTCTATATTAAAGAAATATTGGAAAAAAATTGTTAGCACAAATGCACATCAATAAATTATAATGCACATCTTTCTGTTGTAGTTTTGCTGAACATACAACTCATCCTTCAGCATTAATATTTTTTCGACTGTAAAGCGTAAATCGTCGAAGCAAGTCGCAGTTACAAATCGTTTTAAGTATTAAAATTCGCTGTAGGCTATAACTCATTTGAAATGTATTAGATTTAATTCCTTAATACCAGTCGGCGCAGTTACAAGAATATAAAATGACAACATGTAATATGAAATGATGACAATAATATTATAATGTACAGCATGATAAAAGTAGACATATTTGATCATTTGGATCTGCTGAATTTCTTCATCTCCATGTTCTTAGCGTCTGTGACTTCTCCATTTTCAAGTGCAATCAATTCCCGTGTCTGCTTCAACTATATTTACCCCGGCAAGCACCATGTCTTTACCCGGTGCTGCTTTAATGGTAGGCCAGCGTTGGTGACGGAGGATCAATGTTGAACCAGTACCGAGCCAATTCATCATATTGGTAGGTGATGCATACACGCAAGCCCAAGCATATATCTCCTTTTTGCCCACTCGAATATTTCCCTCCAAATTGGTCATTTTGTTACATGTACTTCTACCGCCCAGCAAACACGAAACATTTGTAAAACATTTATACAACATCGGCCCAACGTCTCCGACGTTGGTCCAACGTTGTATAAATGTTATACATTTTTGTGTGTTTGCTGGGGATACTTCTCTAACACCCTGAAAATTACAGTTTTCCATATCACACAGCTTTTCCTCCACATCCTTGTTTATGTCGTGATAATTTGGGGATATATCAAACACCACATCCTTCCCAATTTACCCCTTTTGTCAACTTTTTGTCACCTTTTGTCACCTAAAACAGAGCTGTAATAATACATTATGCTGTTGTAGAAAACGGGACAACTGATTCAATTTTTTGCGAAGTTTGAAAGTTTGATTTCTACTCAGGACTACTAATATTGTATTACGTGGAGTTATATTTTCCACTGCTTGAAACCCAGTAATTCTGTAAGAGGATGACATAGTGTCCTGATAGAAATTGCCATAATGTGCAACAAGCCCACTCATTCACTCGGAAATAAAATGTATTATTTTTGTGATAATAATTTCATTCCACTTTATCATACAAACTTACCCCATTGGTAGGCTTATTTTGCTGGTAGTAGGCAAAACCTGGAGTTTGTCTTTTCATTCCATTTTGTTTATATCATTTTTCTCATTTCTCATATAATCTTGCCATCCACCGCACATGCTCCTCCTCCCAACCGGATGTGATGCAGCATGCCGACGCTCAAGCGGAAAATTAGACTGCGAGATGCATCTATAATCTGTGATTTGACTTTGAAATCAATTGGTTAGATACGGGCAAGTTATCAGGTAACGTCTAGGATTTCATATGTAGAGCACAGACAGTGAACATAAGGCGTTGTTTTAACCCTTTAAGCCCTCACGATGCATTAAAGCATCATTTTACATCCCTGAAAACAGACTTATTTTACTACAACTAGGGGTTTTAGAACCAAAATTTCCAAGAAACTGGTTTACCAATACATAGCAATTTTCTTTACTTTTTCACCCACATCAAATCATCTTCATCCTCTACAAGTCGAGAATTGCGACAGCAATTCGCGGCTTGTAGTGGATGATGATGACAATGGAAATTCAGGGATGAAAGGGTTAATGTTGGGCCAGCGTCGTAGACGGTGGACCAATATTAATCCGACATTGGGACAATGTTTCGTGTTTGATAAACCTCTATGTTATCTTGGCAATGCTTTTTAATTTATTTCAGGTAGTAGTCATTTATATTATCGAAAAAACCCAGTTTTTATTTTGGCAATGTCACTTAACATGATTTTAGTTGTGTATGTCATACCATGTATATTGTCATATGATTTTAACAAGTTAACAATCCTGTATATACATGTACATATATCTCTTTCATTTCTATGACAAATAAGTCTGTAATGATTTTTTTTTCGTCAATAAAATATCTGTCTGTCTTTCTGTCTGTTTGATGGGCACGGTGCATGTAATACTAACACCTCTAGCAATCAATGCACATTCTGTCCTCTTGGAGCTCAAGGGTGCAATCTGACATTGTAATGAGTGTCAGACAGGACCCTTTAACCCTTGAAGCGCTAAATTGAATTATCTAAATTTTCACCCATTTGAAGTTGTGTCTCGTTATCGCGATCAACAACTTCAAGTGGGTGATGATTACCCTTATTTATTTATTTTGGAACCGAATATTTGCAAATCTTGAAAATACTCATTCAATTCCTAATCACTGTGATTTAACTGCTAACAGGGCGGGGGCCCTAGGGTAGTGGTTAGCACCGCTGCCTTTCACGCCAGAGTTCGGGGCTCGGTTCCCGGTCTCGGCGGTTTGAAAGAAACAAAAATGTTTCTTCCCCATCCACGTGTGAAAGTTAGTATTGTGGGGAGCCTCCGTGACCGAGAGGTAGCGTGCTCGGCCTCAGACCGCCAGGGTTCGAATGTCGAATCCTGTGTCTGGAGGACAGTGTCATCTCAATCATCTCGCCATCCTCAGGAGGTTCTCCTGGCCCAGTTTAGCCTATATGTGCACAAAGGTGGCCTAAAGCCCGATTCATTTCATTTCATTTTTAACTGCTAACAAAACGGATGGACGTGTATTATTATCACATAATGGGTCGTTGTGGTCATATAAGACTGTTTAGTCTGGGCTTAATAATAAGGAGTGGACTTGAAATAATGATAACAGTCACATCACCTTGCAACTCAGGGTCTGTATTCTCGTACAAGTTACAATATATCGCAGGCTTCTGATTGGTCGAGATGGCCATCTCGACCAAGCAGAAGCCTACGATATATCATAACTTATACGAGAATTTAGGCTCTGTGATGTGAATGTAACATAAAAATCTGAGAATTTTGCCATCATAATTATCCCAAACAATCTTTATAATATACGGGTTTAGCAGAACACACACTTTATAATATACGGGCACAGCAGAACATACACTTTATAATATACAGGCTTAGCAGAACACACACTTTATAATATGCGGGCTCAGCAGAACATACGCTTTATAATATACAGGCTTAGCAGAACACACACTTTATAATATGCGGGCTCAGCAGAACATACGCTTCATAATATACAGGCTTAGCAGAGCACACATATTATAATATACGGGCTTAGCAGAACACACACTTTATAATATACAGGCTTATCAGAACACACACTTTATAATGTACGGGCTTAGCAGAACACACACTTTATAATATACTGGCTTATCAGAACACACACTTTATAATTTGCGGGCTTAGTAGAACACACACTTTATAATATACAGGTTTCAAAGAACACACACTTTATAATATATGGGCTTATCAAAACACACACTTATAATATACGGGCTTAGCAGAACACACACTTTATAATATACGGGCTTAGCAGAACACACACTTTATAATATACAGGTGTCAAAAAACACACACTTTATACTGTACGGGCTTATCAAAACACACACTTTATAATATACGGGCTTAGCAAACCACACACTTAATATACGGGCTTGGCAGAACACACACTCAATATACGGGCTTAGCTGAACACACACTTTATAATATACGGGCTTAGCAGAACACACACTTAATGAAATACGGGCTTAGCAGAGCACACACCTTATAATGTACGGGCTTAGCAGAACATACACTTTATAAAATAAGAGCTTATCAGAACACACACATTATGAAATACGGGCTTAGCGGAACACACACGTTTTTCATCATCAATTCCACACATGCACCAAATTGGTGTGCTAATCGGCTGTACATTCGTTTACTTTATAACGGTTCTGGTGGGTTTATATACCATCGCTTGGATGTGAAATGGTGTATCTGCCACTTCATAAAGTGGCAGATACACCCTTTCATATCAAAGGGGACGAATTATTACTTATTTCAGTCACCTTCCGTGTCTAGCGTGTCTGGAGCTTAAGGCTAAGTCATAGTGTTATCTTTCCGTCACCACCTTGCTCCTATTACAGAGGGTCTTTAACCCCAGATATCCCTCTTAACCCTTTGACTTCCAGGCCGGGGTGCATGCCAGGATCCAGATATACTGGTGTAGGAGTTCTATTTTTCGTCATTTGAAGCTGGAATTGCTAAAGCAATTTCCAGCTTCAAATGACGAAAAATACATAAATGTAGTATATATTTGACGAAAATTTGTGTCATTTTATGGTTACGTTCATTGACGAATGACGACGAAAATTTCCGTCATGTATGGTAATGAAAAGGTTAATGACCATTACACTCAGATGCGGCGGCAAATAGAGATACAATGCTGCGTAAACATTTAACAGGTAACCTATGCAGAACTATATATGCTCACTTTGACTATTTCTGTTTTTATTAGCACACCAAGTATCATTTCTTAGATGTGAAATAGTTGATTAATATTACTAAAATTTAGGTCCCAAGCTGAACGAATTAGTAATATTTACCTAGTTGACTCTGCAAGACACAACTCCAAATGGATGAGAAATAAAATAATGTAAGCTGTTGGCACTTCTATTGTTAACACGTTTACTGCTGACCCAATGAGAGAGTATGCTTCGTTTTCATTGTTGCACGCATACTTCGGAAAAATAATGTTTAAAGCAGCTGGGTCGTTTTGCTTCATTGAACATTTTTCTTTACATTGGGGCGGACCTCACTTCTGTGGACGTTGATCAAACTGGGCATGCGTGTGGGCCCACAATGTTTACTCAGCGAATCATGACGACACGCCTACTTTACGTACATAAGTTGGAAACAAAATGTTATCTTGAGGCCCGATTCTTCATCGCTTTTATCAACGTTTGTATATTGACATGATATCTGCATAAACATGTCTTATTTCCTATAATATAGCCTACCATACGCATAAACGGGATGTGCCCCCTGACACGTTTCCTATCAGCACATGGCCCGCTTTTACTTATATCCCCCAAAACATCCAGTAGGACCAGATGTCACATCAAAAACCAGCCCCGACCCTAAAATACATGCATAAACGATCCCTTGGATCAAGGAATCCTTGCTGGGATAAACTGGTTCAGGGGGCATTGTGCACATTCACCCATCAACCGCTAAATTATATAATTTAAATTTTCACCCACTTGAAGTTGTGTTTCGCTACCGCGACACACAACTTCAAGCGGGTGAAAATTACTAATGTTTGCCTAATTTGAGACCAAACGTTTGCAAATTTTTATGTTCTAACACACATTTCGCTCCCAATAACAGTGATTTGATCAGGGTAAATGACTAGCCCTTTCAGTACGGGGGGATCGACATTAGACGTAAGAATCGGACGTCTATGGACGTCAGATTCAGACGCCGTCTAAAGTCGATCATCGCACAGAAAGAGTAAAATATCTATCATGGTTGTAGGTATTTAAATGAGCGGAAAGAGCTAACTAAGACATTTACTTCAAATTAAAAAACAAACAAGAAAAACACCAAAGAAATACTATTTTTTTCAATGCGTTGCAATTTTTGATTAAAGAATAAAAACACTACAGTTTGTGAAGGCCAACATTTCGTGATTTATATCAATACTTAATTTTGAAACATCCCATAGCTTCACACATATTCATTTCGTGTTTACAGGAGTCGGATTCGCTGACATTTTGCCATTAGACATTATGACATTAGCAAGCCTGCTATATCCCTGCTATGCGTGATACGTTTCGCACATGCACATCCAATCAATAAATCAATCAATACTACTTCCATAGAGCTTAAATCAGCGCAGTACCGAGCCCAGAGGCGCGCAGATCATCCTAAACATGATCATGTGTTATAATCCCCACCAAATCGAATTCGTCAACTGGGAGCTATAAAAAATTGTCCCAGTTTGAATACGGTGGTGTGTACATGTTTCGAACATTTTGCCGCAAGATTAAGTAAGTCAGTGAGACATGCAACTAAGCTGTCATTTATGGTTCTGAAAGTCTTAGTGTATATTTAAAATGAATTCGAAATTTGAGAGGAATCCTATGTAATTTCTCCAGTATGGAAAACTAAAACTAATATTCAGGGCCTTAGATACCACTCTTGCAATCAAAAGACAGACGTTCTCACCGAAAATTAAGCCAATGTATGGGAAATTATCTAATAAATAAATCCTGCTCTACAGTGTATATATTTTTTTGATTAAGATTATTATTTCTTCGTTCTATTTTGAATGTCAGATGAGAATCACATAGCGTAGCCTTAGATATGAAAGGGTGCATTTGCCACTTTTTGAAGTGGCAGATGCACCTCTTCATCTTCAATGGGGTTATATATCCACTTACTGTCCTGTCAGCTTTTTTTATCTGGCCCCTGATCTAAAAGATATCTCCAGGAAAACAAATTACTATCGATCCATTCTCATCCAGGTTTTATGAGTCTTCAGTGGAATGCTTAGTTATTTATGGGGGAAACATCACTCTCGAATTCCGATTTGGCAACAAATAGATTGATGTGGTAATTATTTACACAAATCAAACCCTGATGGTGCTTCTCCACCAACTGTTCTCAAATATAAAGCTTATGTTAGATGAATAGTTGCAATTTTTCATGCAGTTGATATGCTATGGGAGGGAATATCTATACTTTTAAAGATTCCCATGTGTACGTGCGTAGTTTTTTGTCTGCAACCAGTTGGGCGAAACAAGGTGTGTCGCACCGTTTTCTGAAAACAAATTGTTTTTCATTTAAGCTTAGGTGTAACAGCACATGCGTTTCTGCAACGACTCACATGTTTTCATGAATCATGATTGAATGCCGCCGAGTTATCGAATTGCATAATTGTATCATGTTTTCGTCTTGGGAAATAAATGTTTATAAATAATAGATATTGGGAACCTGCACGAAAATCGGCTGAGACGATGCTTGAAATGTCATTGACAGAGCTAATATTATACTTGTTTGCCCAGTGCAACCACGAGCAATTATTATAAAAGCAAACAGATAGCCAAAACTATATTTCTGTTAAAATATTCAATACTCCTTGTATAATAATTCCTATCTTAATAATCAGAACGAATTGCGTTGTTTCGAGCTGTAATATTAAGTTATTCCATGTCAACTATGAATATTTGTGAAATAGTTTTGAGGAGCCAGAAAGAGATAAGCAATTCTTAACACCTGAATACATTTAGGTGTTGTAGGGGGAGGGGGGGGTGATTAATATTTATTTTCTGATATTTTCGGTATTTGAAGTATCAATAAATCGATTAAAACTTAACACAATGTACACTTAAAGCGTTCTGTTTGTGTTAACATCACGTGCTCTATCTATATATCAATAGTTCCAGATAGCGAATAGATTCTGTTTGCTTTGCAAACATGTTCAGACATCACTAAGACCGTTGAAAATGTTTAACACCAAACATTATTCAAAATTCCCAAAATTCTTGTGTGACGCTTTAGAGTTGTTAACTGGTTAATAATTAATAACATATTTGTCATTTTGTTAATAATAATATTATCGCTAACGATATTGCGTTGTGACATTTATTTTATTGCCAGATATCCCTCTAGATAATTGTGTCTGAAGCAGCCATTCCTGAGATCCGTGTGATAAGTCTTAAGCCCTTACAGCGCAAGGATCGACTTTAGACGTCAGAATCTGACGTCAGTAGACGTCAGATTCTGACGTCTAAAGTCGATCCTCTCACTGTAAGAGTACAAAAATTATAATGGTCCAGACCCATAACATATGCATTCAAATGAATCAGAAAGAGCTATCTAAGATATTTATGACGATTTCAAATTGAATAAAAAACCCTTTGTTTTCCATTCAGCGCTTTAATGGTTGGTACATCCCACCACTTGTTATCTGTTCTCGTCTGCCTGTCCCTGTCATGCACATTTGATGGATCGTCTACCGCTCTGCGATTTTTCTGATCCCGCTTTGAAGTAAATGTTTCCCAATTTCGACTCAGTGTTCCTCATTACAGTAACTTCTCAAGGGATGTAGATGTCAGGCAGGGGGGATATATTGGTGGCATAGGGAGCATCATCCATCAAATACAAATTTAACATGCAAAATATGTGTGTGCAGTATTGTATTGTATTTTTTATACAAGCTTGACAGCAATACATACTAGAGATATACACGTGACAGGTAAATGAAATAATTAAATACAGATATAAAAGATCGGTAGTTAAACTACACATAGAACGAGTAAAATTGCTAACTTTTTTAGATCACACTGCAACTACACATAAGAATCAGTAGGGGATCCATATTTATATTATACTATTACAGTGCGGAAAACGGCTTTAGATATACGAATCTGACGTCTACGACGTCTACAAACGTCATATTCTGACGTCTCAAGTCGATCCCGCGAATAAATTTCAATCAATCAACCAATCAATCAATTAATTAATCAATCAGTGAAATTATAATTCACTCGGTCAATTGCTAAGCCAATCAATCGTCAGCCGATTTTATCTGATAAATTATTAATATATCGTCATTTATAATGTAATACCAGTGAAATTATAATTCACTCGGTCAATTGCTAAGCCAATCAATCGTCAGCCGATTTTAACTGATAAATTATTAATATATCGTCATTTATAATGTAATACCAGTGAAATTATTATTCACTCGGTCAATTGCTAAGCCAATCAATCGTCAGCCGATTTTAACTGATAAATTATTAATATATCGTCATTTATAATGTAATACCAACGTGGGAATACACATTATGTATATACAGCGCGAAGACGTTTTTACCAAACGTACAATATTGCTGTTTTATTCTCCATATCCCAGAAAACACGAGGCATTGAACCAACATCACTGCAGCATTGGTTCACTGGCTGCTGTTTGCTGGGTATTTGCTGCATTTGCAGATTGTCAGACCAATTTATCCAGAGCACCCCTTTGCCACCAGATATCAAGCCCTCTGGTCAAAAGTTAAGTGGATTGATTTGCAGGCAGTTGTCGACATGGGGGATTGAATTTGTGTCAAAGAGAATGAGGACTGATTTTATTCGCTGAGTGAGGCAAATTGGTGGTCGTGGAACGGATTTGGGAGTGTTGTATTAACACCACCACTAGAATACTGAAAAATATACTTATTGAAAGACATGAAAACGCTGTCATACTAGAATACTAAAAATATACGTATTGAAAGACATGAAAACGCGATTATTCTAGAATACTAGAAAATATATATGTATGAAAGCGCAATTAAAAATGAAGAAAATCATGAAATAATCCCGCATTTAAGATGTTCGTCCTACTATAAAGCTGTACAAATACGCTGTAAATATGTCCCCAACAGTGAAATTTATTGGAGGCGATCATTTGGTGATCGGAGTTTCGAATTTGCCACTATTGTGACCCTATTTGCTGACGATTGTAAATGTTTAAAAAAATCTATAATAGAAAGTATTGTATAGAGTTAAAATGTACAATAGATTCTTAGTTGGAATGGTCTCAGAAGTAGAGATTGGCTTTTGATATTTTAAAATTGTATATAATATCGTTAAATATATATATTTATCTCATTGTATTTAACTATGCCATGAATGGAGTACCCCTGAGTAGACACGATAGGACTTACTATTACTAATTCACTTTCCTGGAATACACTCATCAAGAGTATTATAAGTAAAGCTTCTCACATGAGTGATTAGTCAATCGTACATTAGGATGGCATTCTTCTACTCGAATCAAATGTATAATGTGCTCTTTACTATTCGTATTCGTATTAGATTAATGTACGCCATTATGGAGCGGTACCGCTTGTAATAATAATAAAGCCCCTGTAAACAGTTTTAATGATCAATGACAAGATAATATATGGTATAGTATGCTGATATAGATTACACGGTCCGTTTATAACAACTGT